>CM035152.1:72120819-72720819 GCA_020205615.1 Panax quinquefolius | reverse complement strand
TTAGTATAACCTAATGATAACATGTTGGACATATAATAGGATGTTGTATCAAGTTGTTAATGTGTATGTGGTGCAATGACAAGATCACTTAAGTAGTTTTAATAAAGCTAAAAATTGATATTCATGAGAAGATGTGATGTTGTTTAAACTTAAACTTAGTTAGTGACCTATACTAAAAGTGGGAAAGAAACTCTTAAAGCTAATATTATTTTAACTAATGTGTATTGTCAATACATATGGTATGTGTAGGACTTGTGGTGAACGTGAGTAGTGATTGTTTAACCTACGCACGAGGCAAGTTCTCTAACTCTACTTTTACAATTGTGCAAGTGCTTAAACCTTATTGATGCATTGAGCAAGTTTTCTAAACCTAAACTTCTTTGTGCAAGTTTTGCACCTCTGTTTATATTGTGCAAGTTCCTAAATCTTACCTTATGATATTGAGCCAGTCTTTCTAATATTTAACTTGTTGTTATGCATGCTCAATACTCAATTCTAAATAACCTTAGCTTAATATTGTTCAAGCAAGGTATGTTACGTTATTCAATGTTTATGCTCTTAGATTATTCCTAAAGCATGACCTTAGTATACAATGTTGATTCATTTATGATTTATTCTATAGCATAACGTTATTACATTTTTATTTAACTAATCCTTAATTGATGTTCATAAAATCTAAATTACCTTGAAACCTATCCAAACCAAACTTACTTTAGTGCGGACTCGTATTCTAAATGCTGAGATGAACAACCCTCTTATAGGGGATAATTTACGCATAGCGTTGAAATATTTGTGTATAATACATTGTACGAAGGGCTGATCCCCCTAAGTACGAGGAGTCCTTATAGTCTAAAGTTTAAGTTGAAAGATTACTTACAACTATGGACATAGTTCGTGGTCTTATGACCCTCAGATATATATATTTAGATTTTGATTATCATTGATAGAGTATATTGTTTAGTTTTATTGAGCATATTATTTGGCAGTTGTTATAAAGTTTTATTCATTATCATTTCAAGTGAGCATTGTTTTCTCACTCTTGCTTATATAACTATTACAGCTAAAGTTGAGAAGGTCGATGTTCCTAGCACCAGTAAAGGAAAAGGAAAGATGAACAAGTATTGAATATTTGTAAACATGTTGACTTTTAATATTGTCAGAATTTGTTTTTAGTTATTGTGATGTAATTATTTAATTTTTCTGCATATGATGTTTGTATTTAAAGGTTAGATAACCTGGGAGATTTTTATTGGACTTTTTGATGTAACCCTTTAATGGGACGGTTTATTATTAAACTTTATTATGTTTAGGTAGTTAGATATGAATGTTTTTAACAAGTGAACACCAAATCTGGTGGAAATGAAGTACCCGGATTTGGGGGTGTCACATCTGGCTTGCCTTTTTTCAAATTCGGGAAGATGGGTCCATGATCGAAATGGCATATTCGGGTTTTCGCAGGCAGTTCGTGTAACGACCGAGAAATTCGGATTTTTATTGTAAAATGATTTTATTAAATTAAATAATAATAAAATTATATTATATGTGATATCAAGATGGTTGTCATTCTATAACCTATTGATGTTGGAATGTCATAGTATTTTAGCTATGTGATGGAATTAAAGTGTTTGAATTTCCAAGACTAAAATAAAAGTTTTCTGAGAAATTTTTTGAAAAAAACTATTCATCGGTATTTTCTCGGGAATTATTTTTGAATTTTCGAGAAATACGTAATGATAGAATATCAAGGTAAGACGGATTATGTAATAATAATCTAGTTATGGAAAATGTAATATTTCGCTTGCGGACTTAAGTTATGAATATTAAGGAAAGCGAAGTATTATTATGTAAGTAATAACTGTATGATACTTAGGTATTGTACAAAGTAATGAAAACGAGTATAATACGAAGTATTATACGAGTTTGGACGAATGATGGATTATCGTATATAATAAATTTATATACGAGTTAAATATGAGAATGATACATAAACTATATGTATATGTATTGAGTAATGAGAATGGACTTGGAAGATTGGTTATAATTGGTACAAGCCCAAGTGAATTAAATGTGAGGCCCAAATGTTAATTAATGTATAATTTGGTGTTTATTAATGCAAACCCAAAAGCTAGGCTAATTTAAGCCCAAGCTAGAATTCATAAGTTGTTTGATCCATGGGGCAAATCATATTAATATGGTTACTCTTGGTAACCAAGTTAATGTGGTGACCAAGTTAATGTAATGACCAAGTGTGAGGAGTAATGACCAAGCAAAGGATAGGATTTGTGCTAAGCAAGTAATGAATAGCAAGGAGGTGGCTTAAGAAGGTGGGTGATTTATTGACTAAATTACCCTAACCTTGTGAGTTCTATAAATAGAGAAGGCTTGCTAGCCATTTAACACTTGTTCAAACAATCCAAACTATACAAAGTGCTTAAGTGTTAGGGAGATTAAGCTACAAATAAGTTACTTCCATAAGCAAGAAGAAGAAGAAGAAGACTACTTTGCAAATACTTCAAGAGTAAGACTTCTTCTCCAATTATCTTCTATCTCTACCATGATAGGTTGATAAGAAAAGTATAGTTTAAGGAACATGAATGTTAAGAAGTAAGAAGAATGTTTAAGCAATGAACTTAAGTCACATAAGTTGGAAATAAGTCTTTTGAACTTATAAAAGTTAGGAACTTGTTATAAGTTAACCTTGAATGTTAGTATAAAAAGTTAAGGGCTTATATGAATTTGTATCATGTAAACATGAATGATATTATATGTTAAGAACATATAAGTATGATGATTAAAAGACTTTAACTTTCATAAGTTTATAAAACAATGAAGCTAAAAGTAGTTTATAATTTAATAAGTTATAAGCTCATGAAGGAATAAGTCAAAATCCAATAATGAATATAAGTTATTGTATTAAGTATGTTGAGATGTTCATAGAATAAATTGAATGCATTGGAAGTAATGAACAAATCATAAGTAATGAAGATTTGCCGGAAATTGCACGATTGGACGATAATCTTCGAATTCGTGAAATTCCCGGATTAGAAGTCAAATTTTGTGTTTGAACTCAGAAACGTTGGTTTTTGATGGAGACAAGTCATATTTGGTATTCTAGAGTTGCGGACTCAAAAATGACTGAATTCCGACTTAGAACGAAGAAACGAGCATTGAACGTTCACGAACGTTTATCGTTTTCGTTAAAAATGAACCAATAGGTGAATTTTTAGCGAACGAAGTCAAATAGATAAAATTATTGCATGAACGCATAGAGTACGTAATTTGTGAACCGTAGGCTTTTGAACGAGCCAATTCGGAATTATAACGAAGAAATTATGCGTCCGGGAAGTTCACAAAATTCAATGTTTGTAAAAATTTCGGTGCGCGAGTTGGGCGCGCGCACACCAACCCTAGGCAAATGAGTGGCATGCCAGAATGCCGTAATAACGGTGTCGAGCACACACTGAAACTCGCACCGCAAATGTGAACCATAGTATAAATGATGGCACCACAGTGCCATGAGCAAAGCCATGACTTATCTGAGAGGCGGCAGGCGTATGCTCACTCGAAGTAAGGACTCGCATGGCCAGAAATGGCGCCATGTCCGAAAACTCTCCACTGTTAACTCGTGCCGTAGCGCGAGATGTAGGCTTATGACTGGCGCCGCAGCGCCAGCCTTAGAACAAAGATAGTAAAGAGTAAATTTCAAACATAAAGAAAAGAATGTAAATGATTCAAAGTAAACACACTTTAAGGAACGTAAAGTAGCATTGTTAAATCTTTGTTAAACCTTAAGGATGGTGTATAAAGGTTGAGATAATCTAGTCAAACATGAATGCAAGTATAATGATAAACCGGAATAGATAGTAACTAAATCTAATACAGAATTAAATTGAGATGAAGGGTAAGATATAGTTATATACATACTTGATTATATATGACCTAATATGAGGCAATATGTGATCATGTGTGTAGAGACTTGAAAGATTCAATCATAAAGTAATTATACCGTAGCAGATGCTAAAGGCAACTATTCTAACTCTTGTCTTAGTTCAATCTGAACAAGTTTTTGAAGTTTATATATCCTTACGCATGAATTGATGTACAATGAAGTTAAAGCCAATTCTTTTGGCTAGACTTGATATATTGAGTGGATTATTGATAATCTATTCATCTGTTATCAAATGTTGTTATCTTTTGTCAACTACTTGTTATGGTTTTCAAAAGAAGACTGAAATGTTAAACAAATGTTTTTATCGTCAAACGACATGCACGTGAGGTTGCCTACAATTAAACGTGCATACGTTTAATGAATGTAGTGTTGATCAACATAGAGTACAATAGGCTGATCTCCTAGAAGTGCTCGTAAGTAATACCGGGCTTACGGACTTTGTTCCGGGTTGTCCTTTTCAAAGAAGAATGAAATGCTCAAGGTCTTGGACCGGATTGAATGTTTTACTGAATATTATTATTATTGTAAAACATTTTGAAAGAAAGATGAAGTGTTATTTTAAATCATCAATAGTACTTCATAACTATTGTTCAGTTATTGAAGGTATACGATTCTTATGTGTCAAGCATGTTATTTATTGAAATTGTCATACTTGCTGAGCTAGTTATGCTCACTCTTGCTTGAACCATATGAACGCATCTAAAGCGAATAAGGATAAAGGAAAAGTCATCGTTAATGTAATAGTATAGGTTTAATGTTATAATGTAATTGATATTATGACAAAGAACCTTTGTAATGGGTTTAGAACTTGGGAGAATATAAATATTATTTTGATTATATATATAAGAGATATTCGTTCTTTTGAGGCTTTTCAATTGAATGAATGTATGAATGTTTGTACTGTATAGCACCATCTGTCGGGTTAGAAGATACCCGGATTTGGGGGTGCTACAGCTTGGTATCAAAGCCTAGGTTATAAAACTTAAGGGGGAAATTAGAACCTTAAGTCATAACCTTAAGAAAGAATAAAGAAGTAAAAGATTAAATCTAATCCTATAAAAATGCATTATATTATGTTATGTGTTTTTATTATTCTACTGACATGTACTAATCAAACTATATTATTTTATTATAGATGTTAGGAGAAAATGATATGTATAGAGGCATACATGTAGTGAGCGAGGATTCGGTTAATCGAGTAGAGATACTACCCAATCCCATAGCAATAAAACCGGAAGTGGTGGCAATCGAGTCTGGAGACTCAGACAATTTAGACTATATATCTATATTTGATGGCATGCTAGAGGAAGAGGTGGACGTGATGTCCTTTGACCAGGTTACCTGCAGAAGAGTTGACTACGGGGGAGTCAATGAAGGCACTATTCATAACAGTATTGGATAGAAATGTCCAGTATTGTCAAGAGGTTAAGGAGTTGAAAGAGGAATTCCAAGCTGTTTGAGAGGACAAAATGAGTATGGAGGGTATGTGGGAAGAGGAACACGACGATCGTGTTTTGGCCAAGGACAAGGTCCACGAGCTGAAACACGAAGTCTTTGAGCTCAAGCAGGAGCTAAAGACTATGAAACGGAAGGTAGAGAGGATGTCCTATATATATAGGAGTTCTCATGTGGATTTCCAGCAGCAAGTAGCTGGGTATCCGATAGAAGAAGGGCAGACTCGACATACTATTAGTCGAGATGATGTCATTCTTGGATGCAGCCACGAAAGACTTTGAGAATGCCATTCGGCAGATGTAATCTAGTAATAGCTGGAATAGTTTCGATATGTAAATATTATGTATCTAGTAGTGACGTAAAACCCTCTTTTGTATATCAAAGGGTAGTCTTTTGTAAATCCCAATTTTTGGAAAGCAATTGCGGAATGGTTATGTAATCAGCTAAGGTTGAGTAATGTAAAAAATGTAGTGTTATACTACAAGTTATGAATCAATATAAGTCTTTTTATAGAATATATTGAGTAATGATTATGAGTTATTGTTTCAGTACAAATACTAACAAAATAAGAAGAATAAAGTAATAATAAAGTATTATTTTCTTAACAGCAAAATGTCGCCAAGAAGAAGACAACGAAATCAAGATACTAATGTTGATCAACCGGAAGAAGGTCCGGTTAATCCAATGCAAGAGTTCGTTAATCTTTTAACGGCCGCGTTTAATCGAACTGGGGCTAATGTACCCATAAATCCTGGAGTAGTACGAGTTACTACTTTTAATGATTTCAAAAGTGTCGGTCCGCCGGAGTTCAAAGGAACTACGGACCCAATAGAAGCCCAAACTTGGGTGAAAGAAATTGAGAAAGAATTTGTTATAACAAATGTTGAAGAAGGTCAAAAGGTTGCTTTTACAACCTATATGATGAAAGGGGAGGCCAATTTCTGGTGGGAGGCAAACCAAAGCTAGAAGGAATAAAAAATTTAACGTGGGTGAGGTTGAGGAGATTTTCTTGAGAACTATTTTCCCTGAGTATCTGAGGAAGAATGGAGATGCAGTTTCTTGATTTGAAATAAGGGGATATGACGGTTCCCCAGTATGCTGCCAAGTTTAATGAAGTGGCAAGATTTTTTCCACATCAAGTGGACACGGAAGTGAGAAAAGCTAGACGGTTAGAGCAGGGCTTGAAACCATGGCTCTATAGTCAAATTTCTGTGTTTCAAAGTACTTCCTTTAGAACCATATTAGAGAAGGCAATAATTGCCGAAGGTGGGAATGAGGCTCTCTGCCAGTACCACAAGGATAAGAAAAATAAGTGAAAAACTGATGGGGGAATCAAGACCGAGGGAGCCAGTGGTAGTGGCGACGGTCAAAAGAGGAAGGGTTTTAACTCTGGGAATACCGGAGTAAAGCAAAGGGATTCTAAAAGGAGGATGGAGGCCTCAAAAACTGTGGGAAGACTCATTTAGGAGTCATCTCAAAAGAAAGCGTTATGTTATAATTGTAGGCGGGGAAGGGCATATTTCGCTTAACTTGTCCAAATCAGAAGAAGAAAAAACCACGGATGCTTTTGTATGTGGATCAACTGACCAGCATAGCAAAGAACCGCCCAAAGAAGGGGACGAGATGGAAATAAGGGCACTAATAGCGATAAGTTGGCTATTAGTGGTCCATTCAATGGAGTAGATCAATGGCCCCACACTTTTAATAATATGGTCCAAGATGCGGTGGCATCGGGGATGTAGTTCGCAGGTATTATCCGATCAATAACATAAATGCTTACGTCTTTATTTGATTCGGGTGCTACTTGTTCGTTTATAGCATATGATTTTTTTGCTAGGCGATTAGAATTACTTTAGAAAAGTTGTTTATACCTTTGATTATTAAGGTAGCAAATGAAGATAATTCTTGTTGAAGAGATATTCATAGGAATTGTTGCGTAGATATCTGGGGTTGTAAATTATCGGTAGATTTAATACCGATAAAGTTGGGAGAATTCTATGTAATTCTCGGAATGGATTAGTTGATTAACCATGGAGCAATTATAGATTGCGGAAGAAATGTGAGTATTAGGAAGTTGAAGCAACCTTCGTATAGTATTTTACGAGTAATAATCGTCGACGGACGCTTTCGTGTTGTCTTACGATGACACAAACTAGAAAACTTTTAAGGAAAGGTTGTGTAGGTTATCTATGGCATGTTGTTGACACCCAGCGAGTGGGAGCAACCATGGAACAAATACCCATAGTGAACGAATTCATGGATGTGTTTCCAAGTGAATTACCGGGTTTACCACCAGATAGAGAGATCGAATTCGTAATAGACATTGTGCCAGGAGCGGCACCAGTCTCAAGGGCAACATATCATATGGCGCATGTGGAAATGAAAGAGCTAATGGTTCAGTTACAGGAACTATTGGATAGGAAGTACATTCAACCGAGTGTTTCCCCGTGGGGGGCACCGCTGTTGTTTGTCAAGAAGAAAGATGGATCGTTAAGGCTTTGTATCGACTATCGAGAGTTGAACAAGTTAACGATAAAGAATAAATACGCATTGCCCAGGATCGATGATCTTTTTGATCAGTTGAAAGGGGCAAAGTATTTTTCTAAGATAGATTTGAATGACGGTATCACCAATTGAAGGTTAGAAAGGAGGACATACCAAAGACAGCATTCAGGACTCGTTATGGTCATTAAGAGTTTCTGGTAATGTCATTTGGGTTGACGAATGCACCAGCTCCATTTATGGATATGATGAACAGAGTGTTCAAACAATCTTTGGACAAGTTCATTGTTGTGTTTATCGATGATATTCTAGTCTATTCTAAGACGCCAGAAGATCATGCTGAACACTTAAGATTAGTGTTGGAGACACTAAGAAAGGAGAAGTTATATGCAAAATTCACTAAGTGTGAATTTTGGTTGGATAAAGTACAATTTTTAGGTCATGTCATTGATTGAGAAGGGATTCGATGGATCCAAGAAAGGTAGAAGCGATGATGAAGTGGGAACAACCGAAAACGCCGACTGAGGTGCAGAGTTTCCTAGGGTTAGCGGGATACTATCGAAGATTTATCCAAGATTTTTCAAAGATAGCTACTCCGTTGACTAACCTGACAAGGAAGATGGTAAAATACGTGTGGACGGATAAATGTGAAGACAGTTTTCAAGAACTGAAGAAAAGGTTAAGTGAAGCCCCTGTTTTGTCATTACCTGATGACACAGGAAAATTTGTAGTTTATAGCGATGCTTCGCATAGAGGACTTGGTTGCGTGCTCATGCAGCATGGCAAAGTCATTGCATATGCATCACGACAGTTGAAGGATTATGAGAAAGTTTATCCTACTCATGATCTGGAACTGGCCGCGGTAGTATTTGCCCTAAAGATATGGAGACATTATCTTTATGGGGAGAAATGTGAAATATATACGGACCATAAAAGTCTAAATTATATCTTCACTCAAAAGGAGTTTAATATGAGACAGAGAAGATGGCTAGAGTTGATAAAGGATTACGATTGTGAAATCTTGTATCACCCTGGGAAAGTCAATGTAGTTGCCGACGCCTTAGGTAGGAAGGGTCGGGAAAAGTTGTCTATGTTAACAACTCAAGATGAGTTAATAACAGAGATGGCTAGGATGGAAATAGAAGTAAAGATGCCAAGCGATTCGAGGCAGATACTTTTTACGATGGAGATGCAATCTGACATCGTAGAGAGAGTCAGGGAGGTACAACTCAAGACTAAAGAGTGTAACCAAATGAAGAAGCGGTTATCCGATAAAGAAGATACTAAGTATAGTCTTGATAATGAGGGATTATTAAGATTTGAAGGAAGAATTTGGGTTCCGAATGAGACAGAATTAAAGGAGCAAGTGTTACAAAAAGCTCATAGTTCAAGGTACTCGATACATCTTGGTAGCACTAAGATGTATCAAGACCTTCGACAGAGTTTTTGGTGGCCGAACATGAAGAGAGAAATAGTTGAATACGTGAGTAGATGCTTAACTTGTCAAAAAGTTAAAGATGAACATCAACGACCAAATGGCTTGTTATAGTCGTTGGAGATTCCAGAATGGAAGTGGGAGCATATCACGATGGACTTCGTGGTGGGACTTTCGACAACGACCAAAGGGTACGATTCGATTTGGGTAATAGTAGACCGATTGACGAAATCGGCTCACTTTTTACCAATTAGGGTCGAGTATAACTTAGACCAGTTAGCTAAAATCTATGTTAAGGAAATTATTTCTAGACATGGAGTACCAGTATCGATTGTGTTAGATCGTGATCCACGATTCACATCGAACTTTTGGAGAAGTTTGCAAGAACAGTTGGGAACACAGTTGAAGTTAAGTACAAAGTATCATCCACAAACTGATGGGCAGAGCGAGAGGACAATTCAGACGTTAGAAGATATGTTGAGGTCTTGCGTCATGGATTTCAAGGGTAGTTGGGATGATCACCTACCACTTGTAGAGTTTGCGTATAACAACAGTTATCATGCAAGCATAGGCATGCCGCCTTATGAAGCTTTGTACGAAGAAGGTGCGAGAACACCATTGTATTGGGATGAAGTGGGAGAACGCGGATGCTAGGACCGAATTGGTGCAGCAGACAGCGGATGTAATAAAGTTAATTCAGATGCGTCTTGTTACAGCTCAAGACAGATAGAAGAAGTATGCAGACTCGCATAGATTAAATCGAGAGTTTGAAGTAGACTCGTATGTGTTTCTAAAGGTATCTCACTGGAAAGGAAAGATACGCTTTGGAAAGAAAGGAAAGTTAAGTCCAAGGTTTATAGGACCTTTTAAGGTATTAAAAAGGGTGGGATAGGTAGCTTATATAATAGCATTACCTCCAGATCTAGAAAGAATACATAACGTGTTCCACATATCTGTATTACGTCCTTATAAGCTCCGGATTATAAGCACGTAATTGAATATGAGCTGCTTCATATTGAAAAGGACTTAACATATGAAGAATCATCGATTCAAATCATTGATAGAAAAGAACAAGTTCTGCGGAACAAAGTAATACCATCAGTAAAGGTATTATGGAAGAACCACGATGCCGAAAAAGCAATGTCGGAATTAGAAGAAAAGATGAAGAAAAAATTTCCTCAGTTATTTGATTAAAGTAAGACGAGATTCTGGGGACAGAATCTTTATAAGGGGGGGGAGGATGTAACAACCGAGAAATTCAGATTTTTATTGTAAAATGATTTTATTAAATTAAATAATAATAAAATTATATTATATGTGATATCAAGATGGTTGTCATTCTATAACCTATTGATGTTGGAATGTCATAGTATTTTAGCTATGTGATTGAATTAAAGTGTTTGAATTTCAAAGACAAAAATAAAAGTTTTCCGAGAAATTTTTTAAAAAAAACTATTCATCGGTATTTGCTCGGGAATTATTTTTGAATTTCGAGAAATACGTAATGATAGAATATCAAGGTAAGACGGATTATGTAATAATAATCTAGTTATGGAAAATGTAATATTTCGCTTGTGGACTTAAGTTATGAATATTAAGGAAAGCGAAGTATTATTATGTAAGTAATAATTGTATGATACTTAGGTATTGTACAAAGTAATGAAAACGAGTATAATACGAAGTATTATAGGAGTTTGCATGAATGATGGATTATCGTATATAATAAATTTATATACGAGTTAAATACGAGAATGATACATAAACTATATGTATATGTATTGAGTAATGAGAATGGACTTGGAAGATTGGTTATAATTGGTACATGCCCAAGTGAATTAAATGTGAGGCCCAAATGTTAATTAATGAACAAGTTGGTGTTTATTAATGCAAGCCCAAAAGCTATGTTAATTTAAGTCCAAGCTAGAATCCATGAGTTGTTTGATCCATGGGGCAAATCATATTAATATGGTTACTCTTAGTAACCAAGTTAATGTGGTGACCAAGTTAATGTAATGACCAAGTGTTAGGAGTAATGACCAAGCAAAGGATAGGATTTGTGCTAAGCAAGTAATGAATAACAAGGAGGTGGCTTAAGAAGGTGGGTGATTTATTGACTAAATTACCCTAACCTTGTGAGTTCTATAAATAGAGAAGGCTTGCTAGCCATTTAACACTTGTTCAAACAATCCAAACTATACAAAGTGCTTAAGTGTTAGGGAGATTAAGCTACAAATAAGTTACTTCCATAAGCAAGAAGAAGAAGAAGAAGAAGACTACTTTGCAAATACTTCAAGAGTAAGACTTCTTCTCTAATTATCTTCTATCTCTACCATGATAGGTTGATAAGAAAAGTATAGTTTAAGGAACATGAATGTTAAGAAGTAAGAAGAATGTTTAAGCAATGAACTTAAGTCACATAAGTTGGAAATAAGTCTTTTGAACTTATAAAAGTTAAGAACTTGTTATAAGTTAACCTTGAATGTTAGTATAAAAAGTTAAGGGCTTATATGAAAACATGAATGATATTATATGTTAAGAACATATAAGTATGATGATTAAAAGACTTTAACTTTCATAAGTTATGAACAATGAAGCTAAAAGTAGTTTATAATTTAATAAGTTATAAGCTCATGAAGGAATAAGTCAAAATCCAATAATGAATATAAGTTATTGTATTAAGTATGTTGAGATGTTCATAGAATAAATTGAATGCATTGGAAGTAATGAACAAATCATAAGTAATGAAGATTTGCCGGAAATTGCACGATTGGACGATAATCGTCGAATTCGTGAAATTCCCGGATTAGAAGTCAAATTTTGTGTTTGAACTCAGAAACGTTGGTTTTTGATGGAGACAAGTCATATTTGGTATTCTAGAGTTGCGAACTCAAAATGGTGAATTAGACTTAGAACGAAGAAACGAGCATTGAACGTTTACGAACGTTTATCGTTTTCGTTAAAAATGAACCAATAGGTGAATTTTTAGCGAACGAAGTCAAATAGATAAAATTATTGCATGAACGAATAGAGTACGTAATTTGTGAACCGTAGGCTTTTGAAAGAGCCAATTCAGACTTATAACGAAGAAATTATGCGTCCGGGAAATTCACAAAATTCAATGTTTGTAAAAAATTTCTGGTGCACGGAGTTGGCGCTGTGGCACCAACCCTAGGCAAAATGAGTGGCATGCGATCTTTATGTAATGATGTCTCGAGCACACTGGAACTCATGACCGCAAAGACAACCATAGTATAAATGATGGCACCACAGCGCCATGAACAGGCCATGACTTACTGCAGAGTGGCGTCGCAGCGCGGCTCACTGAGTAAGGACTCGCGCCGTAGCGCCATGTCCGAAAACTCTCCACTGTTAACTCGTCTTTAGTAAGCGAGATGTAGGCTTAAGATCAGCTGTAATGCCAAATTTTTTAGAACAAAGATAGTAAAGAGTAAATTTCAAACATAAAGAAAAGAATGTAAATGATTCAAAGTAAACACACTTTAAGGAACGTAAAGTAGCATTGTTAAATCTTTGTTAAACCTTAAGGATGGTGTATAAAGGTTGAGATAATCTAGTCAAACATGAATGCAAGTATAATGATAAATCGAAATAGATAGTAACTAAATCTAATACAGAATTAGATTGAGATGAAGGGTAAGATATAGTTATATACATACTTGATTATATATGACCTAATATGAGGCAATATGTGATCATGTGTGTAGAGACTTGAAAGATTCAATCATAAAGTAATTATACCGTAGCAGATGCTAAAGGCAACTATTCTAACTCTTGTCTTAGTTCAATCTGAACAAGTTTTTGAAGTTCATATATCCTTACGCATGAATTGATGTACAATGAAGTTAAAGCCAATTCTTTTGGCTAGACTTGATATATTGAGTGGATTATTGATAATCTATTCATCTGTTATCAAATGTTGTTATCTTTTGTCAACTACTTGTTATGGTTTTCAAAAGAAGACTGAAATGTTAAACTAAAGTTTTTGTCGTCAAACGACAGGCACGTGAGGTTGCCATATTTAAACGTGCATACGTTTAATGAATGTAGTGTTGATCAACATAGAGTACAATAGGCTGATCACCTAGAAGTGCTCGTAAGTAATACCGGGCTTACGGACTTAGTTTTGGGTTGTCCTTTTCAAAGAAGAATGAAATGCTCAAGGTCTTGGACCGGATTGAATGTTTTATTGAATATTATTATTATTGTAAAACATTTTGAAAGAAATATGAAGTGCTATTTTAAATCATCAATAGTACTTCATAACTATTGTTCAGTTATTGAAGATATACGATTCTTATGTGTCAAGCATGTTATTTATTGAAATTGTCATACTTGCTGAGCTAGTTATGCTCACTCTTGCTTGAACCATATGAACGCAGCTAAGGCAGATCGTTAAGCTGTCTGTGTAATAGTATAGGTTTAATGTTATAATGTTATTGATATTATGACAAAGAACCTTTGTAATGGGTTTAGAACTTGGGAGAATGTAAATATTATTTTGATTATATATATAAGAGATATTCGTTCTTTTGAGGCTTTTTAATTGAATGAATGTATGAATGTTTGTACAGTATAGCACCATCTGTCGGGTTGGAAGATACCCGGATTTGGGGGCACTACAGTTCGTTGAGCTGTTTTGGGTAGTTTGCGCTTGGAAGTGCTACAATGGCTATTTATGACCCAATTTGCAGCTGTATGAGGTTTGTTGAAGTTGACTTCTAAAAATGATTGTTTTGCCCTTTTGGGGGTTGTCTCCAAGGTTTACGGGACTTTTGGCTGTCCTTCGGGGTTGTCTCTAGGGTTTGATTGCTGCCAACTTTTTTTTCCTTATGCTTGATCTCCAAGGTTGATTTGATGTTCCACGGGGATGTCTCCGTTGTTAGGTTTGATGTTGTGGTCCTCCAGGGTTATCTTTGGAGTGTGAAAAAGATGCTTTTGCCCTCATGCATAGTTAGTAATAGGAAAAAGAAATTTTGAGTATCTACAACAACCTCGAGGTATGAAAAAAGCATCATTTCACCCCGGTGACAACCACAAGGAGAGATTAAGGTGCAACGATGCCTAGACGCAACGCAGACCGAACAAGAATCGCAAAGCTGAAGATGTGGCCATAAGAAGTCACCGTAGCAACCATTGAAATGCGAGCTATCGAAGATGAGCTGATTGACAACCCTCGAGAGCTGAAAGATACCTTATAGATAATTGCATCATCTTCCCAGACTCCGAGTCAATCAAATTTGACCGCATTTCACAACCTTCCGCAAAGTCTTTCTAAGATTTTTGGGTACGAGGCTCAACTTTCATCGAATCGAGACATATGGCACGAACTTTGAGATAGTGGGACTCATGGGGGCCAACCTTAGGTTACACTTACGACTAAGGTCGGACATCATAAGGCAGTAGTAGGAAGTTCATAATCATAGACGCGCAAGAAAGAAGAAGCTAGAGAGAGAAGCTAAAGAAAGGCTCTGATCATTATCATTTTCTTCATATTTCGAGTTATTTAATCTTAGATCTTGTATACTTTTAGTTTCTTGGGTGATATAAATTGAATCTAAGCTAAAAGAAGCTGGTTCACGCGTCTCCCAAGGTGAAAAACACTCATTTCAGCCACTTTCATTGTAACTGTTGTTATAAATACCAGTTTTATGTAGATATAAAAGTTTCTACCGGTTAAATTTGTTATTTTACATATCTATTATGTATTAGTGGGCAGACATTGAGTTTCTATCGGTTAATTTATGCATATTCAGTTGTAAATCATTTATCTAACTAGATCTAACCAAATCTAGCATTTAGAGTGGTTATGAAGCATGATGCTCTAACCCATATGCTAGATTGGTTTAGATCTATGGTAGATCTAGATGTTTTACTATTTTTAGTCAGTCCTAGTCACTCCGTAGAGTCCTAGATCTGTATCTAGAGGCGAGGAGGTCCTAATGGCTAGATATGGGGATTTAAATCGATGAAATCACCTAACATCAAGTCTAGGATGTATATATATATATATATATATATATATATCAATGTGAGGCTAGGAATTCTGGGTTTGAGATGTACTAAATGGATCTTAACTAGATTCCCATAATGAACTTTTTATTTAAATGTAATGTTTAAATACTGCAAATCGCTGTACATGTAATATTGGATCTTAAAACGAGTTTAAGGGGTTCATCCCGAGAATTCGGATTTAATATCCCATGATAGTGAAAATAATATTTGTGAGTGTTTGGATTCATCGAGATGGCTTTCATGTCCTGTTAGGAATATGCATGTGAATATTATTCCTTTATTTATATAATTTGATGATGAATATGATGAATTTAATGAATGAATATGTAAATATGTCTGCATTAATAAAAGATGTAAAGTCCTTAATAGATGATAGACAATATGGACACGAACTTAGATTGAAATGATCAAATATGTTAAGTTGATCCAATATGAATGAATAGTTTTGTAAAAGTCCTTCAAAAGATCATGATGTACAAGGACTATGAATAGAACGATCAAACTTGTTAGGTTGATCTTATAAAGTGTAATAGATAGGCATGTCTGATCGAAGAGCACTGTACAAGTCACTATAGTCTTCCAAGAAAGTAAGGAAGAATCGCAGTCCATCGAAGCAGAATCATAGACTACACTCGGAATCATAGAAGTAGTCTGCCAAGAGCCTATCGAGCTAAAATAAGGATCGTTGGCCTCACTCAATTTCATGAAGTCTATAAGTCATCACCAATTAGAATAACATTCTGCAGAATCAGAGCCAAAGTTATAGTCAGAAAATGAAGAAATAGAGATAGACTCCAGCTCTGAAGATCAGAAATCAGTAGGCTATCAAATTTCTTCACCTGCAAGGGTACAAAGAAGATTAGTAGTGGAAGTATTTGATGAACCACGAGATGTGCTACCAAGAAAATGGATAAACCATGGAAATGAACGACTCAAAGTAGTAATGATATCTACAGAAGATCTGTTCAACAATTTTCAAGACATGGAGTTAGATCGTACAACAATACTGTATAATTCTAAAAACAATATGATAAAATGGTTCTACCCATGGATGCCCTTGTTAAAGGCTTACACTACTGGAGATGAGAGTTACATCAGTTGGTGTTATTCACATTTTCCTAATTTGGAGCTAATCTCTCAGAACTTCCCAAGGGTCATGACATTTCTCACCAAGCTGATCAAGAATTTCCCTAATTTCAAAATCTATCGTCATGCTGGTAATATCTACATCCCCTACTATCTCTTAGAAAATTTAGATAGTAGAAATGCCACACCAAAACCCACGATCCTAGAGGTTTCATACTCTGTGATTGCAAGAGATCAAGCTCACCCTGATACCCAAACATCAAACCCCACACTTAGTAATCCAAGTCTCAATCCTATAATACCCTCTGATATCCCCACTTCATCCAACAATGATCTCTTTGACAATCTCACTGCCTTTGAAAACATTTACAAAAATGAGAAACTCAAATTAGCTGCCAAAATTCCACAAGATCCTGAGTTTTTGAAAAACTCTGAAGAATTGGTTGAGAAATTTTCCTATATTACTGAGGAAGCAAAGACCATGCCAGAAGGAGAAGACAGTGAATTCCGCAGGAAGCTTCAAGTAACCATCTCAGATATATCCATCAAGCTTCATCAGAGAGATCAAATCTATTTGAAATACATAAAGCAATAGAGGAAACAATCTATTATGTCTTTCTCCGAGTAAATAGATACCCTCAACTAGTCTCTTTCCCAACAACTAGAGCTCGATCAACAAGAGCTAAAGATTGAAGTTGGAAATTCATCCTACCTGCTTGAACAACTTATGAACAATGTCCAACATCTTTCTCAAGTGATTGATGACAAAAAGGGGGAGAAAAAGAGACACTCAAAGAGACATAAGAAGAGACGAATGGAGATACAGGAGAAGAGCCAGAAAAAGAAGGATGAAAAGTTGAAGGCAAAGTAGAAAGAAGAGGACTCATCATTTGAGGGGAATCCAAAAGAAGATGAAGCAATAAAGTCATCATCTAAGGGGTGCAGGAACCAGAAGGACAAGCCGATGAGTAGAAACAACAAACAGAACATCCAGAAATTGTAAAGAAGCAAACATAAAAAGGAGAAGGTACATCACTAATTGTAATAGTATGTTCTAGATCCAGAATATAGATTTGTTGAGTTGTCTGTAATTAACTGCTCATTAATATCATTCATATTACCTGTTCTAGTAATATAATAGCTCACTGTATCTTAAGATTCATTCATCTTATACATCTGCATTCAGTATATTTGTCATCATCAAATAGGGGGAGATTATTAGAATATGCATGTAAATGTTATTCCTTTATTTATATAATTTGATGATGAAGATGATGAAGTTAATGAATGAATATGCAAATATGTCTGCATTCATAAAAGTTGTAAAGTCCTTAATAGATGGTAAACAATATGGACAAGGACTTAGATTGAACTGATCAAATATGTTTGGTTGATCCAATATGAATGAATAGTTTTGTAAAAGTCCTTCAATAGATCATGATGTACAAGGACTATGAATTGAATGATCAAACTTGTTAGGTTGATCTTATAAAGTGTAATAGATAGGCATGTTTGATCGAAGAGCACTATACAAGTCACTATAGTCTTCCAAGAAAGTAAGATAGAATCGCAGTCCATCGAAGCAAAATCGTAGACTACACTAAGAATCGTAGAAGCAGTCTGTCGAGAGCCTGTCGAGCTAAAATAAGGATCGTAGGCCTCACTCGATATCGTGGAGTCTACAAGTCATCACCAATTAGAATCGCATTCTGCAGAATCAAAACCAAATTCGTAGTTAGCCAGATGCTTACATAGCTAAGGCATAATCGTAGAGCACTCTACAATTCTCAACAAGAGAAACCCTAAAATGTATGCATAGATCTTATTATTTGGTAAGAGCAGTCAAGTTTCAGAATGCAGTTTACTTGAAGAATATCAAAAAGCATTCTCTGAATGATTTGCAAGAAAATAAAAGATCAAAGCACTAACTCTATCAGCAAGGCTAATTGAGAAGTGAAAAGCCATTCAGAAGGAGTCTCCTATAAGTGCTAATCAAAAGACAACGATCGTAGTGCTTACCAAACAAAAAAAGAGCATGATAAAAGAAATACAAAAATAATGGTAAACCTACCACAGAATAAGTAGAGGAGAAACATGGAGGATGTCAATGCTCAGCCTTACTATGGAGTATGATCAAGAGATCACAAGGTTGAAAGTTAAGGAAGCTAAGCATGACAAAACAAAAGGGATATGCAAACCAAAGTGTCAAAGCAGTCAATCAACTTATTAGTTCTTAAAGCAAGGTAAGACAAGCATGATCGTAGAATACACTATAAGAACAAAGTACAAAATGGTATAACGTTGAGCACTCTTGGAATCATAAAAGGTGTCAAGGTCAAGTCACCCTACGATTTCCATAGACAAGCTATGACCAAGTAATCGTAGAGTTTATAAAGGTCAACATCAGAATCGTAGAGGGCATTTATCTGATGAGTGAGAATGTCTAAGCAAATAAGATTGACATTCGAATGTTGTGAATTGAGGATCCCAATATACTCTCCAAACATCCTTAATGTAAATCGAGGAAACAAGAGAAAAGGGTGACTACCTACTAGTCTGCTGAAAGTAACGTTTCAGAAGTGTTAGGTGATAAACTAGACTGATGTGTCAGGCAACTCAAAAAGAAGTTGTCATATCAACCCAGCATGTCTAAATCAAAGACCTCAGAATCCCTGTAGCATTAAATGCTTCAAAGAAATATCTTCAATGGAAGACTCCTAACGGCTATGTTCCGATGGGAAGATGATAGATGAATCTATAAAACAGCCGAGACTTCAAAGAAGATAGAGTTGTTGACTTGAGAAGAAACAAGTCATATCGAGCTTAACAGAGAAAAGGTCTCAGTGAGAGTGAGACCACCACAGAAGAGTGAAGCTCAACAAATGAGAGTCATACAATGAAAAAGCTTCACTCTATACAAAGGAGCATGACAACATAGTGGCATCTGTATTGAGAATCGGAAGGTTAAAAAGACAATAACTAGAGTGGCAGATCAGAAAGAAGTACCTAAGTCACTCTACGATTCACCATGAACACACTATGCTAAAGAGAAGAAGGTACAGAACCGAATATGTGCACAAGACAACCAGTGTTGAAGGACTGCTAAGTGAAAGTAGTATGCACGCAAGCCAATCATGTTGATGATAAAGTATATACTTTGTAACAATCTTATTCGTTTATTAATAAAAGTATCATGATGAGATCATGCTAATGAGATCTAAATTATTAGATAACTAAAAAACTAAAATGTTCCTAATCGATAGATTACTAAAAAGGGGATTAGTGAATCCGGATAGATTGATACATACGTTACTTGTTCATTGGATGAGGATGATTGATCTCATAATAAATTGTGTGGAGACACTAAAGAAAGTATGTAGGTGCTTATTGGAAAATAAGTTCACTAAACGTGGCTTGCTAAGGAACACCTAATGAATTTTTACTTACCTGTCAATTGGAATTCCTGTGGTGATAGTAGTACAAGTAATCCTTGGACTTGAGATCATCTTAGTATCTTGTGTATGATGAATTATACTTTTACTTATTCCTTAAGACCCTTAGGGTATATCAAATGGTATGCTTGGGTATAATAAGTTGTACATGGAGATAATGTATGATCAATAAAGAATCTATCGCTTCTAGTAAAAGAAGAGAAATGTCCTATGTTATTCGATAAATGACAACCCAGTAGTCCTTGGCCAAGGCATAATGAAATTAGAAAAGAGTTTCTAATTTGCATTATTTGGTGTTGTGCATTTAAGACTCGAAAAATATATAATTAAATAAAATAAGACTCGACAGTAATTCCATGTCTTATATTTAATTGAGACAATGTATGATGGAAGGATTGAATTATATGGTAACTATTTACTCAAAAGTTCTTTTATGATTAATGTTGAAATCTATATTATCTGAAAAGTCGTTAATCGCTGGGGAGGCTTATCCCTATTGTAGAATAAATATTATTTATTTAAATAAATTAATAGTTTAATTATTTATTTAAATAAGATTAGAATTGTTATAATTGATTTATTCACAATCGGTTTAATATGGAGAACCTAAAGGGTCACACCGCAAAATGAAGAATATTTATTTAAGAAGCAAATGACAAATCATAATAATAATTTAAGTGTATTTAATTTAATCTATGGTGATAGAATAAATTAAATAGCTTAATATTTATTATTTAATATTTTGGAAATATTAAATATAAATTAATAAGAGAAGTCTTATTATTATTATTATTATTACTATTATTATTATTTAATTTCTAAAGGAGTTTAGAATTAATCAATAAAATTACTCTCATATATTTCTAATAAGATTAGGAGGCTAATTAATTAAAGGAGTTTAATTAATTATTCCTAATAAGATTGGGAGCCTAATTAATTAAAAGGGTTTAATTAAGTAAAATATAACCTAATTCCTTAATTGTTAAGGAGGGTTGCCTACATCTATAAATAAGAGGAGTCTTATTATGGGTGAATGTTGCTGATGCTTTTACAATACACGTGAAAGACGTGATTTCAAATGTTGGAGAGTACGCCCCTTTTCTAAAGATATAGAAAACTAAGGTTTTGCGAACACCCATCTTCTTGAATCTTTGTTCTTCCTTGGTGGATCACCTCTAGAGGCCAAACACTTAGGTGGCTAACGTTGATCAAAGGAAGGAATCAAACCCGGTGAATTGAAGTTGAACGTGAAAAATATTGGAGGTGAACATGTACCTGAGGAAGCTAGTTTTATAAGGGTATGAATCTAATCTCCATCTCTTTTTTATTGATTGATAATTATGCACAAAGTATGATCATGGTGACGGGTTTGTATAAAAATTTTAAATTCCTATTTTATCGCGCTTCCGCACCTTTTGTGTAATTTGGTTACATGTTCGTGCTATATACAAATCCATTAGTGGTTTCAGATGTGACGCCCCTAAAATGGGTATACATCACCCATTCTAAGTTCCCAAATACATGGTACAAAATTCAAATACAAACTTCATTAATGCAATACGACAAACGTAAGCTGAGAGTTTTAACATGAATATTATCTCGTAGACAATATCCAAACTCAAATAGAGTCTTCATTACAATTATTATCACACTGTTTTATAAAATAGTGAAGACTACTATAGCCATCATCTCGGACCATCACTCCGTTCCCCGACTAGTCCCAGCTATATTCTTATTTCCTGAAGAGAACAATAAAAGCAAAAAGTGAGCTCAACTAGCCCAATAAAGAATATTATGACTAAGATAATGCAGAATAAATTATCGTTAGCCTTCAATATTGTTAAAATGATAGAATACAATAAACAACAAGTTTAACTATAACGAAATAAACAATCCATTAGAAGAGTCAAGTAGAGCATAATATCTACTATCTTCTATAATTTAAAAGTTTATCATCAATTTAATCGATGAGACTCAGCTCAATAAATAATCCACATCACTGAATTATCCATGCACTACGGGCCAAGGATATTCATTATTATCACATCCACGAATCATCCATGTACTACGGGCCAAAGATATTCATTATTATCACCAATGATCATGATTATACCGATACATAGTCATAATTATACCAATCAACAGTCCATCTACGCAATACGGGCCAAAGATGACTTTTTATCACAATGTAAGCATGAGTATAGAAACAATACTTAAACAAAATGAGTGTAGAATTCAGAATCTGAAATGAAATAATATTACTTACATACTACAGAGTATGGAAGAAAATATTATTTCTTATGAATATTGAACAAAAATAATATCCCTTACCTTAAAAGGAGAGTATTTCTGACTAGTAGGGTGGGGATATTCTTGAAGAAAACTTCCATTGTTTTCTACACTCAAAGCTTCCTTAAATTCTAAAGAAATACGCTTAATATTATAGAAGAAGAATTCTCTGATTCTGGTGTGATTTTCAATTCTAAACTAAGCATCCTATTTATAAGAGATTGGCAGGATACTATTTGGATGCACAGTAAAGAAAAAATCACGGACTGCACAGTAACTTATTTACGGATTTCTGACAAATTTTTTAATTTTACTATGCAGTACTATGCAAATATTATGCAGACATTATGAAAACAATATGCATAATAAAATATAATATATTCTATTTTTCATAAAAAACAAAATTTATTATATATATATATATATATATAACAAAACTGAGATAACTTTCTCCCGATTATTTTGAAAAATGGGTAAGTGGAGGTCTATATAATAAGCAAAATTTACAACAAATATTTCATAAAAATCCCTTCTATTTATCTCAATTCACTTGGCTTCACAAAACAAATTTTTAATAACATCATCATTAATATTATAACTCACAATATTAACAACCAGATCATTCCTAGGAAAGAGGGGGCTTTGCGATAAGGATTTTTCCTTATTGGCGCGCAATTAGGTGACCAAACCCCTTTCCTCGATAGAACTTTCTAGACATTGTCAATAATGCAAATAATAATATGAATAACTTTGTCATCTCAATTATTGACTTAATAATATAAAATATTATGATAATAATTTAATGAATAACGTGAGATACTATGCAGCAATTACTGTGGTAATAATTGAATAAAACTTAGTGACTTCTCACGTAAGCATCAATAATCAAAAATATTGTACATTACCGTGTGCTACTATGCCACCACGAGTATTAATGTACTTTTACCACTGGATATTTCAACAGTTAACGGTAAAACTTTTGCCGTTATTTTTATAAAAATTTATTTCTGTTGTTTTCTAACTGTAACAGTAATTCCATTGTGGGGTCTACCAATGATTGTGCTGTCGTACGAATATTTCCTAATAAAATGAATATTCCCCGACCAATGGAATATTTTATGACAACTTGCTTACTTTGCATAATTTATAAATATTACCCACAACTATAACATTATATCAAATCCACACCATAATATTCAAAATGATATTTGAGAAAATTAATCTTTATTCATAAAAGTCGGGGTCTTACAACCTCCACTTCTTATGAAATTTTGTCCTCAAAATTGGTGTACGTACCTGGTATGTCGAAGAGGTGAGGATACCTTGATTTCATTTCAGATTCTAAATCCCAGGTCATCATTTCCTCAACATCTTGGTTTCTCCACAAAACTTTAACTTGAGGTATAACCTTAGAGCGTAGAATATGTTTCTTCTTATTCAAGATTTTAACAAGTACCTCTTCATATGGTAAATCTTTCGCTATCTTTTCTGGTTATAATTCAATAATATGGTTCGGGTCTTCCACATATTTACGTAACATGGATATGTGAAAAACATTATGAACACGAGACATACTTGGCAGTAAGGCGAGTTTATAGGCCATAGTTCCTACTCGATTGAGAATTTTAAATAGGCCAATGAATCAAGGATTGAGCTTTTCTCTCTTTCCAAATCTTATAAATCCTTTCCATGGAGAAACACGTAACAACACATGATCTCCAACATTGAATTCCACGTCCCTTCGGTGAAGATTAACATAACTCTTTTGTCAATCTTGTGAGGTTTTTATAGGTTACCAAATCATTTAAATCTTTTCCGTTGTCATGCGTACCAATTCCGGTCCCAACAACATTGCTTCACCCACCTCATCCTAACATACTGGAGAACGACACTTGCGATCCATACAACGCCTCAAATGGAGCCATACCGATACTTGCTTGATAACTGTTGTTGTAGGAGAATTCCACCAATGACAAGAACATGTCCCAACTTCATTTGAAGTCAAGGATACAAAGTCTTAATAAATCTTCAAGAGTTTAAATAGTCCTCTCCGACTGTCCGTTCGTCTGAGGATGATATGCTGAACTAAATCGTAAATTCGTGCCCATTGCTTTCTGCAAACTAGCCCAAAATCATGAAGTGAATCTTGGGTCTCGATCAGAAACTATGGATACTGGCATACCATGCATTCTTATAATCTCATTTATGTATATACGAGCAAGACGTTCAAGTGAACAAGTTTCTCGTATAGGTAAGAAATGAGCAGACTTGGTTAATCTATCAATAATGACCCAAACTACATCTATACCTTGAGAAATCTTGGGAAGACCAGTAACGAAATCCAAGATAATGTGCTCCCACTTCCATTCTAGAATTTCAAGTGGCTGCAATGGACCTTTTGGCACTTGATGCTCCGCCCTGACACGTTGAAAAGTTAGACACCTTGAGATAAACTCCGCTACCTCTCTCTTCATATTGCTCCACCAAAATGCATGTCGAAGATCACGATACATTTTGGTTCTCCCAAGATGGATTGAAAATGGTGTGTTGTGCGCCTCCATCATGATTTTGTACTTTAAATTAGAGTCGTTAGGAACATAAAGTCTGGAGTTAACTCATAGTATTCCTTCTTCATCGATTCTTTCTTCTGGAATAACACCTTCTTGTACTTTCTTCTTCATATGCATCAGCTCCATGTTTGTAGCTTGAGCAGCTTTAACTTTATCGATTAAAGTCGGTTCTACTAGTATGTTTGACATCATCACGTGGGTTCCTGGAATCTGTAACTCTATCTCCATCCTTTGTAAGTCATACAAAATGGGTCTTTGCGTTGACAATTTCGCGCTCGTACCCACATATGATCTTCTACTCAATGCGTCAGCTACTATATCCATTTTTCCCAGATGGTATTGAATGGGATGATCGTAATCTTTTAACAGCTCGAGCCAACGTCGTTGCCACATGTTGAGTTGCTTTTAATTGAAAAAATATTTGAGGCTTTTATGATCCGTATAGATCTTCACTTTCTCCCCATACAAGTAATGCCTCCAAATTTTAAGCACGAAAACGACAGCTGCCAACTCTAGATCATAAGTAGGATAATTCCTCTCATATTCTTTGAGTTGTCATGAGGCATAGGCTATGACTTTCCTATGTTGCAAGAGAACACATCCTAAACCTTTGTCTGAAGCATCACTGTATATGACAAATCCCTCCGAACCAGATGGTATTGTCAGAACATGTGCTGAAATGAGTCTCTTCTTGAGTTCTTGAAAACTCTTCTCATATTCCTCGCTTCAACCAAATTTTGTATCTTTTTGAGTCAGCTGAGTTAATAGAGTAACGATTCGAGAAAACCCTTTCACAAATCTCCGATAATAACCAGCTAAGCCCAGAAAGCTACGTACTTTGGTCACTAACTTAGGTTACTTCCAGCTTTGTATTTCTTCAATCTTCACTAGGTCAACAGATATTCCATGATTTGATATCACGTGCCTAAGGAATGCTACTTTCTTAAGCCAGAACTCACATTTCTTCATCTTGGCATATAACATATTTTTATGAAGCTTTTGGAGTATCAGCCTCAAGTATTGCTTATGATATTCATGGCTTTTGGAGTAAATGAGGATGTCATCAATTAAGGCAACCACAAAATGATCCAAATATTCCTTGAATACTCAGTTCATCATATCCATGTAGGCAGCAGGAGCATTAGTCAATCCAAAAGACATGACTAGGAATTCGTAATGCCCATACCGAGTTCTGAAAGTAGTCTTTGGAATGTCATCAGTTTTAATCTTTAACTAGTGATATCTGGAACGAAGATCAATCTTTAAAAATAATTTTACACATTGCAACTGGTTAAACATGTCATCAATATGAGGTAAAGGGTACCTATTTTTGACGGTGACGGGATTTAACTCCCGATAATCAATACAAAGTCGCATACTCTCATCTTTCTTCTTTACAAATAGAACATGAGCACCCCAATGAGACGTACTAGGACGAATGAAACCGATGTCTAACAATTTTTGCAGTTGGGTTTTTAACTCCTGAAGTTCAATAGGAGCCATTCGATATGGGGATTTGGAAATGGGTTTTGTACCGGGTTCAAGCTCAATACCAAACTCGATTTCACGTTTCTGGGGTAGGCCAGGAAGTTCTTCAGGGAATACGTCATAAAATTTATTAACAATAGAAATATCATTCAAATCTGACGTATTTTTGTTTAAATCCGTGACATGGGCTAAGAAAGCTTGACATCCATTTTTCAATAAACGAATGGCTTTATGACTTGATATGAGAGTGATTGACTTTAGTGGTTTGGTTGCTTGAATTCACATAATAGGTTGGTTAGGAATATGAAAGTTAAAAACCTTACGAAAATAATCAATTTTAGCATGATGAGTAGTTAACCAATCAATCCCTAAAATCGAATCAAATACAAATTTTTCCAAAGAGATAAGATCGACAGGTAATATGTGGGTGCCGATTTGAATCAAACAAGATTTATAAATAGTGGATGTAATGAAGGTTTATCCCAATGAAGTTTCAACAGATAAGTCAAAGTTTAATTTCTCTAGAGTTAAATTTAAACGTTGAGCACAAGTAAGAGAAATAAAAGAATGGGTAGAACCGGTATCAAATAAGGTATAGACTTCGCAAGAGTTTATGATTAGCTTACCCGTGATAACTCCGTTTGGGTTCCTCACTTTTTGGGAGGTCACGACAAATGCTCTCCCTTAAACTACCGGCTTTGACTTGTCTGGGATGACATTTGGTGTCACCATCCCAGCTGGACTTGCCTTCACTACACAACGAAATCGAGTTAGGTGGCCTTCTCTTCAGTAATTATAACACACATTGGATTGTTGTGTGCAGTTTGGACTGATGTGTCCCTCCCCTTCGCATTTATAGTATACGACCAGTGGACGTTCTCTTTCCTTAACAACGGGTGCTAGTGTTGACGTCTTTCCATCATTAATGAATCTCCTTTTTATGAAATTTCCACTTCTATTCTCTTGGCCAGGATTACCACCGAAGTGGTTACCATTTAAGGCGTGTTGATTTCCTCCACGTTTATTGTCACCGCTTCGATGACTGCTACCACTGGGATTATCATTTTGCCGGCTGCTATCTCGTGGTTGGGTTGACTCATTATCGCGATCCAATAACTGAGCCCTATTCATAACATCAGAATACAAGCAAAGTTTGTGTGAAATGAGGTATTGACGTATTTCGGGTTTCAAACCTCGCAGAAATATTCGTGTCATTCTCTCCTTATTATCAACCAAGTGGGATGCTGTAAGACTCCAACTTTTATGAGTAAAGATGAATTTTCTATAAATATCATTTTTGAATATTATGGAGTGAATTTAATATAATATTATAGTTGTGGGTAATATTTATAAATTTTGCAAAGTACGCAAGTTGTTATATTATATTCGATTGGTCAAGGAATATTCGTTTTAACAGGGATTATTCATACGACGACACAATCATTAGTGGACCCCACAACGAAATTATTGTCAGATTGAGAAAACGACAAAAATATCTTTTTATATAAATAACGGTAGTAGTTATTACTGATTAATAATCGTTAGAATATTCGGTGGTTAAAAACAAGATGTCGCGTTGTTGTTGCACAAAGAGTTACACCAGATTGCACACAAGTATTTTTGAATTATTGATTCTTACATAAGAAGGCACTACCTAATAATTATTACAAAGTAATTCTTTATTCAATATTTTATTTTATTGATTCAATAATTGCTACGTTGATATTTTATATTATTGTTGTTTCAATAATTGTCACTGCACAGTATTTCCCATTATCAAATCAATAATTCATATTATTTGAATAATATTATTAGATAACATTATTGGCAATGTCTAGAAAGTTCTGTCAAGCAAAGGTTTGGTCACTTAATTGCGCGCCAGTAAGGAGAAATCCTTATCAGAAAGCCCCCTCTTTCCTAGGGACGGCCTGATTGTCATAATTGTGATTCTGTAATATTATTTGTGAATAATTAATTATTGATTTATATGATAAAGAAATATAATTTTTTTATGTGGATATAAATGAAGGAATTAATGTTGAGGTGTTTTGTCGGATTGGAGGTATTAAAAATCAAATCAGTGTTCTTAAAGCTCTATTGCGTGAGTTATAATTTTGATCCGACCGTTGGATCGTTGTGATTATTGGATATGTTATACATATATAAGTTGAGTATATGTCAACAAATTTTAAACCGTTAAAAATTAGCGTATGATTTGTAATGAATTTTAAGAGGTGTTGAAAATCATCCTCCGTTTGTGGATTTCGGATATTTTATGTTTGGAATTTGGAAAAACTTTCTTCTGTAAAGTTGTAGAGAATTCAATTTCGTATGGAATTCGAATTCTATACTCGTTTTGTTAAAATCTTGGCTTCTATACTCCATGAAATTAGTAAAATATCCTTGATATTTGCGCTTCATCCAGTATCTTTTCATGGAAATATTATTCTGAGCATTCTTGATAAGTTTTAACTTTTTCATGTCGGAATACTATTCAAGGGGTTACTATTCCTGAAGTAATATTCATGGGATACTATTCACTCGAGTACTATTCACCCAGGGTACTATTCATGATAAAAATTGATTCGTTTTCGGTCCAAATTATTTTTGGTACAATATTATTCTTGAATTTTACTCCACAAAGCAGTATCATGTTGACAATTTGGACGTTATTAATTTCTGAATAAATTAAATTATAAATCTTTAAAAATTTATCCTTGAACTTGTTTTATTGAATTCTTATATCATTGTCATCATCCTCATGTTTATATTATGTTGAAAGTCATTTGTGACCTGTAGTGCATAGATGGACTTGGTATGATTATGACCAGGGATTATTCGGTATAATCATGACCGTAATGTTACAAATGATGTGGTAAAAGTATTCATTGGCCCGTAGTGAATTGATGGACAGTTGTTGGCATGATCATGACCATTGATGAATACACAAATATCCTTGGCCCGTAGTGCATGGATAATTTGTGGTCGTGATACTAAAGAATATCCTTGGCTGTAATGCAAGGGTGATTCGATGATGTGGATTATTTATTAAACTGAGTCTCGGCGATAAAAGTGATGAAAAACCTTTTAAATCATAGAATATAGTTGATTTTATGCTCTACTTGACTCTTCTAATGGATTACTTGTTCCGCTGCAGTTAAACTTGATGTTTGTTATATTTTATCAGTTTAACACTGTTGAAGGCTAACGATAAATTATTCTGCATTATCTTAGTCATAATATTTCTTACTGGGCTAGTTGAGCTCACCCTTTTGTTTTCATTGTCCTCTTCAGGAAATGAAAACGTAGCGAGACTAGTCGGGGAATGGAGTGACGGTCCAGATGATAGCATTAGTAGTCCTCACTATTCTATGAAATAGTGTGATAATAAATGTATTGAGGACTCCATTTGAGTTGAATACTATCTAGAAGACAATATTCGTTTTAAAACTCTCAGTTTATGTTTTGTCGTATTTTACATGACAGTTGTATTTGAATTTTGTACCATGTATTTGGCGACTCAAGATGGGTGATGTATACCTATTTTGTGGGCATCATAGTTGGTATCAAAGCTTAGGGAAATGATCCCTGGCTGAGATGTGAGACAAGAACTAGGAGGGGAGAGACGGGGAATTCCTTCGCTAGTATGACCTACCTAAGTTTAATTAGTATTTAATTGGTCGGTCAGAGTATAGGGATAATATGTGGCATGGCAATTAACCCTTGTTTTGTGGCAGTATTTGAAAATGACATCTGAGAATGTTGAGAATAGCAATAGAGCACAGGAGACCGTTGAGTCTCCATAGATCAATAATCAGGATAATGTGCATCAGGAAGGTGACAATCCTCATGCAAAAAACAACACTGACCAAATGATGAATGATGAAATGTTCAGAGGCTTTATGAAATTCATGCAACATCAGGCGAGAACGGCTCCTATCCAAAATACAGGTGAAAACACTAGCAACTCTTGGACGGTCACCGCTAAATAGTTCAAGGAGCTGGGACCACCAAAGTTTTTTGGAGAGCCAAAACCACTTAAGGCGGAGACGTGAATAAAGCATATCTGCAAGATATTTGATGCCTTGGGATGCTCCGAGGAGAAAAAGATTCCTTTTGCCACCTTCACGTTGAGAGAAGAGGCATATTACTGGTGGGAATCTGTAAAACGTACTCAACCTGCCGCAATGAAGATGTCTTGGGAGAAGTTCCAAGAACTGCTCAACAACAAGTACTTTCCCGAAAGTATTCGTCACATAAAAAAGGTAGAGTTCATTAAACTGGAGCAAAACAACATGACCGTGTCACAGAACGAAGCCAACTTTGTTGAGTTTTCCCGATTTGCGTCCCACTTAGTTGATAATGAGGAGAGAATGACGTGGATGTTTCTTAGAGGTTTGAAACCCGAGATACGTCAATACCTTATCTCTCACAAACTTTGCTTGTATTCAGATGTTTTGAATAAGGCTCAGTTATTGGAACGTGATAATGAGTCAACCCAACCAAAAGAGAGCAGCCAACAAAATGATAATACCAGTGGTAGCAGTCATCGAAGCTATGACAACAAACATGGAGGGAATCAACATGCCAGAAATGGTAACCACTTTGGTGGTAATCATGGCCAAGACAATAAGAGTGGACATTTCAAGAAGAGGAGATTCAATAATAATGGAAACCGTTGTTAAGGAAGGAGAACGACCACCTATCATATGCTTCAAATGCGGAGGGGAGGGACACATCAGTCCAAACTGTGCAATGCAGTCCAAAGCGTGTTATAATTGTGGAAGAGAAGGACACCTAGCCCGATTTTGTCATGCACCGAAGACAAGTCCAGCTAGGATGGAGGCACCAAAGGCTGTCCCAGAAAATTCAAAGCCGGTAGTTCAAGGGAGAGCATTTGTCGTGACCTCCCAGAAAGCAAGGAACCCGAACGAGGTCATCATGGGTAAGCTTATCATAAACTCTAGCGAAGTCTATACTGTAAAGCCCCTAAATCCGGGTACTTGAAACCCGAACTCGTTGCTTCACGATACCATTTCTATGAGCGAAATAATACTAATAATAATAACAATAATATAATTATTAAACTTACTTTACATGATTATCAGAGTCTAGCTCCCAAGTACGCAACCTTTAAACATTCATTACAATACATGATAGAAAATATATATCATTGTCTTAATAATACCAAACTATTACATAAAATAACATTGCATTCATTCAACAACCTTTCCTTTTCCCTTGTTCTTAGCAGAGCCTTCAGGTTGTTCACACTTAGTTGAAAACATTTAAATTAAGCAAGGATGAGCATTTGAGTGCCCAGCAAGTAATAACAATTATAAATATTAGCTGAAAGAATTAAATGTTTTCTTTGTACTACCCTTCTACAACAAATCAATAGTTGTGAAGTAATCTGAACCGATAATAATAACATAACAACTCTCTATCAAATTTTTAAAACTACATATTAACTATAAATAGGGTTAATGTGACATACTATGAACATTATTTTCAATTTTTAAAAAAGTTAAACAGAACTTCATCTGCAAACCATCATAACTTACGGGCACGGGGGGTGATCAGCCTGTTATGCCCTGTATTGATCAATACTACATGCAAGAACGATGTTATCGTTCACTCTGTCCGCCTTGGGCGCATAAAAGTTTTCCCATGTTCGGGATGTTCATACTTATTCGAGAATCCGAACCAAAATTAATTGATTGGATACAAAAAGGTTTTATCATATTCAACTATGTTTCTAAATTTGTGTCTAGCTAGTCAAATAGCTTAGACGACTCTTTGTTATCGTATACATACTGGGATCAATAGGTATATATATATATATATATATATATATATATATATATATATATATATATATATATATCAACGTGTGATTAAATATAATGATTATCCAAGTGGGGACACTTGAATAACCATATTTAGAAATTAATTGAATGTAATATATATCTCGAATTACAATATAGTACCATGTTGATAATCAACGCCATGAGAAAATCGAATCTTTGTAAATACTTTTAATAATGAATAAAATAATATTATTTATTATTACTATGTGTTGATAAGATGAATGTCGTTCTATAACCTAGAAACGTTGGAATGTCGTAGTATTTTAACTACGTGAATGAATTAAAGTGTTTGAATTTCTAAGACGAAAATAAAAGCTTTCCGAGAAATTTTCTGAAAAATATTATTCATCGATTTTTGCTCGGGAATTATTTTTGAACTTTGAGAAATACGTAACGTTATAATATCAATATGAGATGGATTATGTAATAATAATCTAAGTATGGAAAACGTAATATTTCGCATGCGGACCTAATTTGGAAACGTTAGGTTTATTAAGCGTTAAGGAAAGGAAGTTGTAATTGTATGATGCTTATGCATTGTACGAGGTAATGAACATAAGTATAATACGACGTATTATACTATTAAAAATGGAGAATGAAATAACGTATATTACGAATAAATATACGAGCTAGCATACGAGAATTATACGTGGTGTATATATGTTAAGTTGTTAATTAAATATAATGGATTTGTAGGATTATTAGCTTAATGGTAGAAGACCAATTAGTAAGTGATACTCAAGCCCAAGTGTTTGATAAATAATAAGTCCAATCTATTGTAGCATACGCCCAATAGGAATTAGCTAGATAAATTAGCAAGCCCAATGAATTGGACATGATCCATGGGGCAAACCAAGTGAGAAATGGGTAGACTTGATGGGCAAACATGTTGTGTGGTGACCAAGTATTGTGCTAGATAAGAAAGGAATAGTAAGGAGGTGGAAGTTAAGGAGGTGGATTAAGGAGGATTAACTAAGGAGGTGGGATGTGTTAAAGTCCATAATGCCCTCACTTTGAGTTTCCTATAAAAAGAAGGCTTCATAATTCTTTTGTTGGTTGTTAAATTCCTCTCAACTCCTCTCAAGATAAGCAACTTAAATGTTAGAGAGAATACGCCACATAAGCACTTATAAGTCATTTCAACCTTTGCTAGATTTTCTAAAGTGAAGTGAAGTAATAGTCTTCAAGGGTAAGACTCATGTCTATTATCTTTATCTCTTCTATGATAGGATTGATAGAGAAGTGGGATTGTTTGATAATAACATGTAATAAGTTATTGATGAATGAACTTAAGCCGAATAAGTTGAATAAGCAACTTGAACCTAACTTGTGAATAACTTGTCATATGTTTGTCATATGATGTTAGTATGTTCAATATAGTATGAGAACATTGATTGATGGACTTAAGTTCATAGTAAGTCATAAGCATGAGAATAGTAGTTCATAAGTTAAATAAGTCATTGACTTATGAGAATAAGTCAAAACCTACTTTGATGATAAGTTGGTGTAATAAGTGACTTGAAATGTTCATGTGAAGATTAAAATCCATTTTGAATCATTAGTAATGAGGTTTTGCCGGAATTCACACGATTAGACGATAATCGTCGAATTCGTGAAATTCTTGGAATAGAAGTCGTATTTTGTGTTTGAATTTAGAAACGTTAGTTTTCGATGAAGACACGTCATATTTGGCATTATAGAGTTGCGCACTCAAAAATGATCGAATTCCGACTTAGAACGAAGAAACGAGCGTTGAACGTTCACGTACGTTTATCGTTTTCGTTAAAAATGAACTAATAGGTGAAATTTTATCAAAAGAAGTCAAATAGATAAAATTCTTACATAAACGCATAGAGTATGTAATTTGTGAACCGTAGGCTTTTGAACAAGCCAATTCGGATTTATAACGAAGAAGTTATGCGTCCGGGAGTTTAGCAAAAAATTTCAAAAGCTGTAAATTTTCTAAGGCACAGAGTTGGTGCCGTGGCGCCAACCCAAGGCCAAATGAAATACATGGCACGGGCACGATGTCATTGCCTCACCGCAAACTCGCACTGCATGGCGCGAGAAGGAGAGCTATGTGTGGTGTGAGACCCCAGATTTTATCAATAAAGATTTAAATTTTGTCGAAATAATTTTTAATATTATGGTGTGAATTTGAGATAATATTATAGTTGTGGGTAGTATTTATAAATTTTGCAAAGTATGCAAGTGGTTATATTATATTCGATTGGTGGGAATATTCGGTTTAGCGAGGGAATATTCGCATAACGGCTCAATCATTGGTGGACCACAATGTAATTATTATTTTCGGACCGAGAAAACGACAAAAATATTTTATTGAAATAACGGCGAAAGTTTTACCGTAGTTCTTGTTGAACTACCGGTAGTAAAAGTACAAGAATCGTGTGGTTGCATAGTAGCACACGGTGTTGATTATTGATGCTTATGTGAGAAGTCACTCGGTTTGATTCCATTATTGCCGATTAATAATATGAATTATTATAGCGATAATGACGTTTTGTTTTATTCAGTATTATTAACGTAATAAAATGAAACATCTTTTATATAAAATAGAATACTTTATTAAAGTTATTCTATAAATAGAATATATTATATTTTATTATGCATAGTGTTGCATAGTAAAGGTTTTCGTATAGTGTTTTGCATAGTATTGCATAGTGTTTGCATAGTAAAATGTTTTTATATAAATAGAATATATTATATTTTATTTAAAAGATTTTTCTTTAAATATGGACCGTCGATTAAAGTAAATCAATCTGGACCGCTCATGGATTAATTACTATGCATTCCATTTTCCTATAAATGAAGCTCATTCCTTCATTATTTTCTTTTTAATTCATTGAAACTCTAGAGAGAGAAATTATAGAGAGAAACTATAGAGAGAAAATTATAGAAAGAAGAAGAGTATTCGCTACTTCACTACTTCTATATTGAGTTCTTTACTGTAGTGGGTGTTATTCTTTCTTCTTGAAGAGAACTTCTATTATTCCATTCATTATCATTCATTGAATAACCGTAAAAGTGGCATACCCTATACATAACTCGTAGACACGCCAGATACCTTATACTTGGTGAAATCCTTATGTTATTCCATTGCTTATTATTCATTGGAATAACTTTTGTAATGCGGTTTACCCTATACTTGGTGACATTCTTCTATTATTCTCATTGGAACATCCCATGCATGTGTTTTACACCGGACACAGTTCTGCTTTTTTATTATTCTGTTGGAACATCCATGCTCGTGTGTTTTACACAGGACTGGTTAAAATCTTTATCATTACACGTTGGAATATCCTATCATGTGTTTTACACCCGGATCCGGGTTCCATCTTTATTATTCGTTGGAACATCCCGCTTGGGTGTGAATTTCACGACACGGTTCCGTTATTATTATTCTCGTTGGAATAACTTTTTATGCTGCAATCGCATGCATGGTGATTTCTTTTGTTATTCCATTCTTTATTATACCCGGTTGGTTAAAACTTTGACTTTTATACTCCATGAAATTAGTAGAATATCCTTGATATTTGCGTTTCATCCAAAGATCTTTTCATGGAAATATTCTTCCCGATCATTATTGAATTTTACTCTCTTTAAACAAAGATCATGTTGACAATTTGGACGTTAATAATTCATGGATTAAATAATTCTTGAACTTGTTTTATTGAATTACTATGTCATTGTCATCATCCTCATGTTATATTATGTTATCTTTGGCTTACGTGCATAGATGAACTTAGTATGATTATGACCGAGGATCATTCTTAAGTATAATCACGACTTGATATAAATGATGTGACAAAAGTCCTCAAAGTGGCTCAGTAATGCAAATGATGGATAGTTTTTGGTATGATTATGACCGAGGGGTGATTCGGTATAATCATGACCATTGATAATTTGATGAAAATCCTTGACCGTGGTACGAGGGATGATTAGAGGTGGTGGTTTATTTATTAAGTCGAGTCTCAAATGATAAAATTGATGAAAACCTTTTAAAACCTAAAAGATAGTAGACTTTATTCTCTACTTGACTCTTTTAATGGGTTGCTTATTCCGCCGCAGATTAAACCTGGGTTGTCTATTGTATTTTATCGGTTTAACATCAACAAGGCTAATGATAATTTATTACGCATTATCTTAGTCATAATATTTCTTCTTTGGGCTAGTTGAGCTCACCCTTTCTTTCACTTTGCCTTCTGTGAAATGAGAACATAGCATTTGGACGCAGTCGGGAACGAAGTAATGGTCGAGAGGATAGCATTAGTAGTCCTCACTATTACGTGAAATAGTGTGATAATAGTTGTAATGAGGACTCCTTTTGAGTTTGTATAATATCTAGTAGACAATATTTGTATTCAAACTCACGGTTTATGTCGATTGTATACGATTAGGTTAGGTTAGTAAGTTGTATTCAATTTATGTACCATGTAAGTGGCGACCCAAGATGGGTGACGTATACCTAATTTTGGGGGCGCGCGGTTGGTATCGAGCTTAGGGATATGATCCACAGCTAAGATGTGAGAATAGTACTAGGAGGGAGAGAGACGGAATTCCTTCGCTAGTATGACCTACCTAAATTTATTTGGTATTTAATTGGTCGGTCGGAGTATAGGGATAATATGTGATATGTTAATTAACCCTTGTTTTGTGACGGTGTTTGAGAATGACATCCGAAAATGCTTAGATAAGCAATGAAGCACATGAGAGTGTTGATTCATTTCAAACAAAAGGTAACGACCAACAACACGATAATAATCATATCTTTGGTGAAACTACTATCGTAACAATGATAACCATCGTGGGGAAATTATCATGCTAAGAATAGTAACCACTTGATTGGTAATCATGGCAAAGATAATAGAAGTGGAAATTTCAAGAAGAGAAGGTCATTTAGCTCAATTTTGTCGATATAGTGAAGTCAAGTCCGGTGGGATAGTGGCACCAAAGCGGACTGGACAAAACAAAGTCAGTAGTTTCGAGGAAGAGCGTTTCGCGTGACTTCTCAAAAGTGGGTAATCCGAACGAAGTTAGCACCCAAGTTAGTTAATTATAAATTCTTGAAGTCTATACCTTATTGAATCCGGTTCTACCCATTCTTTTATCTCTCTTGCTGCGTCAACGTTTAAATTTGACTCCGGAGAAATTAGACTTTGATTTATCTATTGAAACTTCGTTGGGAGAAACCTTCGTTACCTCCACTGTTTATTAATCTTGTTGTTTCAAATAAACATTTTCGCGTTACCTGTCGATCTTATCTCTTTGAAAATATTTGTCTTTGATGTGACTTTAGAAATCGATTCGTTAAATACTCATCCCGATTTTTTGTAAGGTTGTTAGCTTTCATACTCTTAACCAACCTGTTATGCGAATTCAAAGTAACCAAACCACTAAAGTCAATCATTGTCATATCAAGCCATAAGTAAAGAGCCCCAATCCTTTCATTGTTGACTTTCTTGTGTGAAATGCACCGAAGCCAGACTTTCTCATGGCGGCGTCGTGGATTGAAGATGGCAAGTTGATAGGTATCATCGGAGGTGCTTATCCGGGTTAAGGGATAGAAGTCACAGTTGGTATCAATGTGACGTACTATCCAAGTCTTGGATGAGAGTCACAGTTTTGAATGATATTTCTATTATTAATAAATTTCTGGCGTATTCTTGAAGATTTCTAGCCTACCTAGAGCGTGAAATCGAATTTTGTATCGACCCAGTCATAAAAATCCATTTCTTAAACCTCAAATATTTCTTCAACTAAAAGGATGCATTTACGTGGATTATGATGAAAGTCATAATAAAAGTATAGAACTAATAAAAATCATGGGTATATGAAGTATTAGTAAGTTTTATGATGAGTTATGTTGGTTAGTATGTGAAAACATGAAAGTTTCTTAGAAATCACAAAGAGTTGAAAATCGATTTTAGTGAAAAACGTAATATGAAATTGATTGACCATATCTCCTATTATATTTTGAATTTTTGAATGTGGTCAAGTCCTAGAGTTAGATCTATGAGTTACCTAACTAATCCAAGTGGAATTACTCGAAAAGGTGTTGTAGATTTTTTGTGTGGACTGATTTAGCAAAGGAGTGCAAAGCTGCAAAACCGAAAAAGCTTACCTTATGATTTTAGAGAGGCCGTTTTGGCCACTTAAATTATGAGAAAATTTTGGTCTTTTGGGACATGAAAGTATATGGTATAAAGTACCTCCTGTCCAAAAATGAGCTCATTCGACTTAAAATGAGCAAGTTATGACTATTTCAATATTTAGGTTTTTCCGATTTAAAAACGCTATAACCGGGAGTTCTATAACTCCAATGACCATGAAATTTAAACTGGAAGCTCACGTTAACATGTGTAAGGTCCTGCCAAGATTTGGGAATTTTGGAGTTAAACTTGAGGTAGCTAATTTCTTAAGGAATTAAGTGGAAATTGATTTTTTAAAAAAATAGTAAATAAATTTTAAAAATTCGAGAAAATATATTTTCATTATGGGACTATATTATGCTAAATCCCAGAAAAGAAATATTTTGGGGCTGATTTGGTATTTTCATGAAAATAGTTTTAGTTACGAACATATGAGTTAAATATGTTATGTGAAGTAACAAAGTTGAAAATAGGATTTTATGGCTAGAGAATCCTATATATAGTATATGCATATTTTTGATGAGGATTTGATAATTGGTGATGATATCTTATGAGTATGACATTTTGAATGATTAAATGCATTATATGGTAAAGTGTAAACAATTAAGATAAATTGTTTATAAATTTAAGAAGTGATTAAAATATTGTTATAATATTAATGTTATTAGATTATGAGATTATTAAATGATTGATAACATGGGGATATTCTTGAATCTGGATAAATTATATTATAAATGTTTAATATTTATCCTTTATCTCATTTGATTGATTCTTTATATCATTATCCTCATGTTTATATTATGTTGAAAGTCATCCGTGGGTCAGAAGTGCATGGATAATTTGTGGTCGTGATACTAATGAATATCCTTGGCACAGAAAGTGCGGGGATGATTCGATGATGTGGATTAATTATTGAAATGAGTCTCAAAGAATGAAATATTAATTCATGGATGTGTTCAAAGTCATCCGTGGCTTCGATGCATAGATGGACTTGGTATGATTATGACCGAGGATTGTTCGGTATAATAATCATAACCGTAATTGAAAACACAATTATCTTTGGTCGTAGTGTATGGATAATTTGTGGTCGTGATACTAATGAAAAACACAATTATCTTTGGTAGTAGTGCATGGATAATTTGTGGTCGTGATACTAATGAATATCCTTGCCTCAGTAGTGCGAGGATGATTCGATGATGTGGATTAATTATTGAAATTTGAGTCTCAAAGAATGAAATATTAATTCATGGATGCGTTCAAAGTCATCTCGTGGTTTACGTGCATAGATGGACTTGGTATGATTATGCACTGGGATTGTTCAAAGATAATCATAATCAGATTGAAAACACGAATATCCTTGGCGGTGGTGTATGGATAATTCGTGGTCGTGATACTATTAAAGTCGCGTCTTAGCATTATTGGTTTTTACGTTGTATATCTTTAGCTTTGTAGTGCAAAGATGAATTGTTAATGAATAGCTTTGGCAGATTTCAAAGATGAATTTAATATTTTTAAACGATAAAGGTATTCAAGGTATCCTCATCTCTTTATCATATCAGGTACGTACCCTAATTTCGAGGGCGAAATTCCATAAGGAGGGGAGATTGTGAGACCCCAGATTTTATCAATAAAGATTTAAATTTTGTCGAAATAATTTTTAATATTATGGTGTGAATTTGAGATAATATTATAGTTGTGGGTAGTATTTATAAATTTTGCAAAGTATGCAAGTGGTTATATTATATTCGATTAATTGGGGAATATTAGGTTTAGCAGGAATATTCAGTATAACTACTCAATCATTGGTGGACCCTCAGCGGAAATAATTATCGGATTGAGAAAACGACAAAAATATTTTATTGAAATAACGGCGGAAGTTTTACCGTGGTTCTTGTTGAACTACTCGGTAGTAAAAAATGCAATGTCACGTGTGGTTGCATAGTAGCACATTACGGTGTTGATTATTGATGCTTATGTGAGAAGTCACCGGTTTGATTCCATTATTGTCGATTAATAATATGAATTATTATAGCGATAATGGACGTTTTGTTTTATTCGTATTATTAACGTAATAAAAGCGTAAACATCTTTTATATAAAATAGAATACTTTATTAAAGTTATTCTATAAATAGTAATATATTATATTTTATTATGCATAGTGTTGTATAGTGTTTTGCATAGTGTTTTGCATAGTATTGCATAGTGTTTGCATAGTAAAATGTTTTTATATAAATAGAATATATTATATTTTATTTAAAAGATTTTTCTTTAAATATGGACCGTCGATTAAAGTAAATCAATCCTGGACCGTTTCATGGATTAGTTACTTATGCATTCCATTTTCCTATAAATAGAAGCTCATTTCTTCATTATTTTCTTATTTAATTCATTGAAACTGGTAGAGAGAAATTATAGAGAGAAACTATAGAGAGAAAATTATAGAAAGAAGAAGAGTGATTCTGCTACTTCACTACTTCTATATTCGGTTCTTTCACAGTAGGGGTGTTATTCTTTCTTCTTGAAGAGAACTTCTATTATTCCATTCATTATCATTACATTGGAATAACCCGTAAAAGTGGCATACCCTATACATAACTTTGTATCTGCGACATACTATACTTGGTGAAATCCTTATGTTATTCCATTGCTTATTATTACATTGGAATAACTCATATATGCTGTTTACCCTATACTTGGTGACATTCTTCTATTATTACATTGGAACATCCCGTCCGTGTGTTTTACAATGGGACACGGTTCGCTTTTTATTATTACATTGGAACATCACATGCGTGTGTTTTACACCGGACCGGGTTAAAATCTTTATCATTCATTGGAATATCCTATCTCATGTGTTTTACAGGATCCGGGTTCCATCTTTATTATTCTGGTTGGAACATCACGCTGATTGTGTGAATTTCACACGACTGTTCCGTTATTATTATTCTCATTGAATAACTCGCCTATCTTGGGCACCGCATGCATGGTGATTTCTTTTGTTATTCCATTCTTTATTATACCCAAATTGGTTAAAACTTTGACTTTTATACTCCATGAAATTAGTAGAATATCCTTGATATTTGCGTTTCATCCAAAGATCTTTTCATGGAAATATTCTTCCGATCATTATTGAATTTTACTCTACGAAAACAAAGATCATGTTGACAATTTGGACGTTAATAATTCATGGATTAAATAATTCTTGAACTTGTTTTATTGAATTACTATGTCATTGTCATCATCCTCATGTTATATTATGTTATCTTTGGCTTACGTGCGTAGATGAACTTAGTATGATTATGATTGAGGATCATTCGGTATAATCATGACTTGATATAAATGATGTGACAAAAGTCCTCGGTGGCACTGTAATGCAAATGATGGATAGTTTTGGTATGATTATGACTGAGGGTGATTCGGTATAATCATGACCATTGATAATTTGATGAAAATCCTTGACCTGGTAGTACGTGGATGATTAGAGGTGGTGGTTTATTTATTAAGTCGAGTCTCAAATGATAAAAATTGATGAAAACCTTTTAAAACCTAAAAGATAGTAGACTTTATTCTCTACTTGACTCTTTTAATGGGTTGCTTATTAAAGCTGCAGATTAAACCGGTTGTCTATTGTATTTTATCGGTTTAACACTGTTGAAGGCTAATGATAATTTATTACGCATTATCTTAGTCATAATATTTCTTCAGGCTAGTTGAGCTCACCCTTTTCTTTCACCGTTTTCTTCGTGAAATGAGAACATAACCGGGACGAAGCCTGGGAACGTAAGTAATGGTCCGAGAGGATAGCATTAGTAGTCCTCACTATTACGTGAAATAGTGTGATAATAGTTGTAATGAGGACTCCTTTTGAGTTTGTATAATATCTAGTAGACAATATTTGTATTCAAACTCACAGTTTATATACGTCGTATTATACCCACGGCCAGTTAGGTTAGTAAGTTGTATTTGAATTTATGTACCATGTAAGTGGCGACCCAAGATGGGTGATATACCTAATTTTGGGGGCGTCACATGTGGGTACACACCGATCCTAGAATTTTAGCGCATAAGAATGTTTACAAGTATAGAATGAAAGATAAAAATGAACTAAGGTATAAATATAACATTGTTAAGGTATTGTTAGACACTTAATGTATGATGATTAAAGTTTAATAATCAATTGAAGATGAACGTAATGAGAATGACATAATGAAAAGCCGGAACAAGTAAATAACAAATCTAAGTTTGGATTTAGATTGAGATGAAGGGTAAGATATAATAGTATGCATACTTGATTATAAGTGATCTAATGTGGTACGTTATATGATCATTTATTGTAGAGACTTAGAGACTTAAAGGACTTAAAGTGTACGTGTGATAATCAGTAAGCAGACGCTGAAGGCAAGTATTCTAACCCTTATTCCAGTTCAGTCTGGACAAGCTTTGTAATTCATGTATCCTTTCGCATGAAGTCTTGAATGATGAAGTCAAAGCCAATTCTTTCGGCTAGATTTATGGTATGATTCTATCAAGCATGTTTAATGTTTACCAAGTTATATTGGTGTGGTTTTCAATTGAAAACTGAGTATGTTAAAATATTTTCGTTGTTTAATGACAGGCACGTGAGGTTGCCACAACTTAAACGTATACACGTTTAATGAATGTAGTGTTGATCAACATAGAGTACTATAGGCTGATCACCTAGACGAGCTCGTAAGTAATGTCGGACTTATGGATTTAGTTCCGGGATGTCCTTTTCAAAAGAACTTATGAAATGCTCAAGGTCTTGGACCGGAACTGATGTTTTACTGAATATTGTTGTTGTACAACGTTTTGAATGAAAAGAAGTGCTATTTTGAATTATTAATAGTACTTTGTAACTATTGTTCAGTTGTTGAAGATATATGAGTTCTATGCTTCAAGCATGTTGTTTATTAGAATTGTAGTACTTGTTGAGCTAGTCATGCTCACTCTTGCTTGAACCATATGAACACAGCTAAGATCGAACAGACTGAAGGCTCTGGCAGGGATAAAGGCAAGGCGAAGTCGAACCCTTAGTGTTTTTATGTAATAATGTAGGTGAACGATTATAATATGTTTGATATTATGACAAGAACAAATGTATGGGTTATAAAGAACCTGGGGAAATGTAATATTATTTCTAAAATATAGAAGACATATTCGTTCTTTTGAGACTTTTAAATTGAATGTATGTGTGAATGGTAGTACTGTGTAGCACCATCTGTCGGGTTGTAAGATACCCGGATTTGGGGGCGTCACAGGTTGGTATCAAAGCATTAGGTTATAAAACTTAAGGGGGGAAACAAAACCTTAAGTCATAACCTTAAGAGAAGTTAAAGAATTAAAAGAAGAAAATAATCTTATAAAAATGCATTATGATTATGTTATGTGTTTTAATTATTCTACTAACGTGTACTAATCAACTTAATTGTTTTGTGTAGATGTCAGGAGTAAATGGAATGTATGTAGATGGTCAGACCATTAGTGAAGAGTTAGTGATCCAAGTAGAGGTTATACCGAACCCCGTAGCAACAGATGCGGAGGTAGTGGTTATTGAGTCTGGAGACTCAGATGATGCTGACTACATGTCAGTATTCGATGGGGTGATAAAGGCGGAAGTGGAGACAGTGTCTTTTAATCTAGTAGCTATAGCAGCGGAGATAGCTCCTGGGGGGTTGATGATGTCTTTGTTCATGTCAATATTGGATAGAAATATTCATTACTGTCAGGAGGTCAAGGAGCTGAAGGCAGAGCTCCAAACTGTTATAGAGGACAAGAGTGATGTTGAGTCCATGTGGGATCAGGAGCATGATGAACGGATTTTGGCTAAGGACAAAGTCCATGAGTTAAAGCATGAGGTCTTTGAGCTCAAGGAGGAGCTAAAGACCAAACTGAAGAAGATAGGGAGAATGTCCTATATTCATAGGAGTTCTCACACAGATTTCCAAAGACAGTGGTTTGGTTATCACAGAGAGGTGGGGCGGGGACGCGACATCTTATCACCGTGATATTATCACGGTCTTGCCAAAGCAGATTTTAATAATGCCTTGAGGCAGATGTAGACTAGTAGTAGCTAGAGTAGTATATAAATATTTTGTAATTAGTAGTAACGTAAATCCCTCTTTGTATAGTAAAGGGTAGTCTTTTGTAAATCCCAATTTTTGGAAAGCGATAGCGGGAAAGTAATGTAATCAGCTTAGGCTGTGTATGTAATCGATGTAGTATTATACTACGAAGAATGAATATAAGTCCTTTTTATGGAAATTAATGAGTAATGGATGTTGGAGTTATTGTTTAATATTAAATGATAACTAATAAAGAAAGGAATAATAACGAAATGTGTTTATTGTATCAGCAAAATGCCACCGAGAAGAGTACAACGTAATCAAGGTGCTAACGTGAATCAACCGGAGGGAGGTCCGGTTAACCCGATGCAGGAGTTTGTTAACCTATTAACAGTTGCCTTTAATAGAACAGGGGCTAATATCCTCGTAAATCTGGGAGTAGCACGAGCTACGACCTTTAAGGATTTCAAGAGCGTTGGTCCGTCAGAGTTCAAAGGAACTACGGACCTTATTGAGGCCCAAACGTGGGTAAAGGAAATTGAGAAGGCATTTGTGATAGCAAATGTCGATGAGGCTCAAAAGGTTGCTTTTGCAACGTACATGATAAAGGGAGAGGCCAACTTTTGGTGGGAAGCCAATTAGGCTAGGGCTGGGATAGCGAATCTGACGTGGGAGAGGTTCAAGGAGATATTCTTTGTGAACTACTTTCCCAAGAGCATGCAAGGGAGGATGGAGATGCGGTTTCTCGAGTTGAAACAAGGGGACATCACGGTTCCACAATACGCCGCCAAGTTCAATGAACTGACGAGGCTCGCTCCACACCAAGTGGATACCGAGGTTAGGAAGGCGCGATGGTTCGAGCAGGGCTTGAAATCCTGGCTCTATAACCGTATTTCGGTGTTCCAAAGTACTTATTTTAGAACCATTTTAGAGAAGGCGATAATCGCCGAGGGTGGTAGTGAGGCTCTAAGTCAATACCACAAGGATAAGAAGAGTAAGGGAAGGTAGATGGGAGAGTAAAGATTGAGGGAGCCAGCGGTAGTGGCGAGGGACAGAAGAGGAAGGTGTTTAGCTCTGGGAATTTTGGAGTGAAGCAAGGAGACGGAAAGAGGAGAATGAAGGCCTGCAAGACCTGTGGGAAGACTCATTTAGGAGTCTGTCTCAAGGGGAAGGTCGTATGTTACAACTGTGGACATGAGGGGCACATTGAGCCTAACTGTCCAAGTCCGAAGAAGAATCACGGGTGCTTTGTGTGTGGATCAACTGACAACATGGTCAAAGAACTGCCCGAAGAAGGGGACGAACGGGAACCGGGGCACTAATGGCGGTAAGTTAGCTATTAGTGGTCCAGCGCAGCCAGGTAGGCTGATGAGCCGTACCTTTAACATGACAGTCCAAGATGCAGTTGCATCAGGGGACATCATCGCAGGTATTATTTTGATCAACGACATAAATGCTTACGTGCTGTTTGATTTGGGTGCTACTTGTTCGTTTATAGCATGCGATTTTGCTAGACGATTAGGATTACTTCCCGAAAAGTTGTCAATACTTTTAAATATTAAGGTAGCAAATGAAGAAATAATTCCTATTGAAGATGTTCATAGGAGTTGTTGCGTAGATATACGGGGTTGTAAATTATCGGTAGATTTGATACCGATAAAGTTAGGAGAATTCGACGTAATTCTCGGAATGGATTGGTTAGTGAACCATGGGGCAATTATAGATTGTCAAAAGAAATGTGTGAACATTAAAACGTTAAAACAACCTCAGGTAGTATTTTACGGGAAAAGATCGCCGGGACGTTCGTGTTGTCTAACCATGACACAAACTAGGAAATTACTGAGGAAGGAATGTATAGGTTACCTGTGCCATGTTGTCGATACCCAGAGAGTGGTAGCAACCATGGAATAAATACTTGTAGTGAGAGAATTCGTCGATGTATTTTTGAGAGAATTATCGGGTCTTCCGCCGGATAGGGAGACAGAGTTTGTAATAGACATCATGCCAGGAGCAGCACCAATTTCCAAGGCACCGTAGCGTATGGCGCCGGTGGAGATGAAGGAGTTGATGGTGCAGTTACAAGAACTGTTGGACAAGAAGTACATTCAATCGAGTGTTTCACCGTGGGGAGCACTGGTACTATTTGTTAAGAAGAAGGATGGATCGTTAAGACTGTGTATCGACTACCGAGAGTTGAACAAGTTAACGATAAAGAATAAATACCCATTGCCCAAGATCGATGATCTCTTTGATCAGTTGAAAGGGGCCAAGTATTTTTCAAAAATAGATTTAAGAACGGGGTATCACCAGTTGAAGGTTAGGAAGGAGGTGTTAGGTTTGTAATATTCAAGAACGCAATCAAATTGCAAAAATAATGCGGAAGCGAGATAAATCAGAGTTTAAAATTTTATTTACAAACCATATACCCGGATCACCCTTTATGCACAATTATTAATTAAACGAAAAGATAAAGAATAAAATCATACCCTTGTAGATCGAGCTTCCTCAGGTACAAGTTCACCTCCAATCCTTTTCGCGTTCAACTTGAATCCACCGGGTTTGGTTCCTTCCTTTGATCAACGTTAACCACCCAAGTGTTTGGCCTCTAGAGGTGATCCACCAAGGAAGAAGAAGGATTTAAGAAGATGGGTGGTTGGCTAAACCCTAGTTTTTCTATCTCTATAGAAAAAGAGCGTACTCTCCAACCATTGGAATTATCACGTAGTCTTAATATCTGATATAAGACTCCTCGTATAAAGATATCAAGTAACTCTATTAAAATAAGGTATTATTTAATTAAACTCTTTTAATTAAATGGGCTCCCTAATCTTATTAGGGATAATTAATTAAACTCCTTTAACTAATTTTCCTTCCTAATCCAATTAGGAATAAATGAGTACTTATATTAAATTAATTCCTAAACTCTTTTAGAAATTAAAATAATAATAATTGTAATAATATTAATAAGACTCCTCTTATTAATTTATATTTAATATTTCTAAAATATTAAATAATAATATTAAGCTATTTAATTTATTCTATCACCATAGATTAAATTAAATATACTTAATATATTATTACGATTATGCCATTAACTTCTTAAATAATTATTCTTCCTTTTATGGTGTGACCCTTTAGGTTCTCCATATTAAATGGGTTGTGAATAAATCAATTAGAACAATTTAATCTTATTTAAATAAATAAATTAAATAATTAATTTATTTAAATAAATAATATTTATTCTACAATAGGGATAAGCCTCCCTAGCGATCAACGACTTTCCGGATAATATAGATTTCAACATTAATCATTAAAGAACCTTTGAGTAAATAGTTACTGTGACAATTCAATCCTTCCACCATACAATGTCCCAATTAAATATAAGACATGGAATTATTTGTCAAGTCTTATTTTATTTAATTATATGTATTTCGACTCTTAAATGCACAACTCCAAATAATGCAAATTAGAAACTCCTTTCTAATTTCATTACGCCTTGCCAAGGACTCTTTGGGTTGTCATTTATCGAATCACATAGGACATTTCTCTTCTTTTAATAAGTGGTAGATTCTTTATTGATCATACATTATCTCCATGTACAACTTATTATACCCAAGCATACCCTTTGATATACCCTAAGGGTCTTAAGGAATAAGTCAAAGTATAACTCATCATACACAAGATACTATGATGATCTCAAGTCCAAGGATCACTTGTACTACTATCACTACAGAATTCCTATTGACAGCAAGTAAAACTCCATTAGGTATTCCTTAGCGAGCCACGCTCAAAGTGAACTTATTCTCTAATAAGCACCTACATACTTGCTTTAGTGTCTCCACACAAATGATCATGAGATCAATCATCCTCATCCAATGAAAGCAAGCAACGATGTACCAATCTATCCGGATTCACCAATCCCCAATTTAGTAATCCAATGATTGGGAACTATTTTAGTTTTAAGCTTTCTAAGAATTTAGATCTCATTAGAATGATCATCATCATTATTCTAAAAGCATTGCTTAAAACTATGGGTTTATCACATATTATAAAATAGCATCATGTAGATAATTAAAAGCCTTTAATAAATAAATACTTTTATTAATAAATGAATAAGATTGTTATAAAGTATATGCTTTATAATCAAACATGATTGGCTTGCTTGTGCATATTACTTTCAATCTCCCACTTGCACTAAAGCCAATCGCCATTGTATCTTATACTCTTCTTCTCTAAGTGACGATTATCCTGCATTTTGATAAGCTTTAGTTAATGGATATGTAATGTTGTTCTTGAGAGTCCACCATCTCTATAGTGATTTCCCATCTTTCAATGATTTTTATAATCAAATGAAAGTGCCACAACACATGTTTAGATCCAAGATGAGACTTAGGAACTATTCCTAGTTCTGTAATGAACTTTTAATCCAAACAATCAACTTGCAAACTTCATTTATAGATATTTACTTTGTCTTTATCACTAAACCAAAGACTCTTTCTTTTGTTTGGAACCTTCCAATTCATCGCACTAATCGCTCAAGGTAACCCTTTACCTTAAAGTGGATTTTTTCGTCGTCTTGGTGCGTCGAAAAACTTGAGTGCATTAAGCCCTCTAGTTTTAATTTAGACCCACCATGAATATGATCACATCCTTAGTGGTTAAGCACTTTAAGATGTTTTTCAACGACTCATAGTGAACTTCTCCATAATATGATTGATCGACATTAGGTCTCAGTATATTTCATTGCATACATGATTGTCACTCATGCGACCTCTCTTTTCAGGAGTCTGTGGGGACTATTAAGAGAGATACACTCCATAGCTCATCGACATGAGACATCTCTTGGAGTTTGCCATGCTAAACGACTTTAGCATCAAATGAATATACGTTCCTTGGGTTAAGTCGAGCATCCTCTTAAATCTATCTATATAGATTTATATCCCCAATTAAGATACTCTTCCAAATCATTCATGGAGGAATGTTTAGACAACTTTATCTTTACTAATTGTAGCATTGGTATGTCATTCCTTATCCGTAGTATATCAACATATAGTACTAGGAATGTCACAACGCCCCAATCGACCCTTTCATTACACACTAGAACTCTTACCTCATCGTATGTAACTAGATCATCATCTTCTATGATGTGTACCTCATCATCATCATCCATCCATGAATCCATACCTCCTAGGTATCTTGAGACTATTCCGATTTATTGATCGGTTTGTGGTACAATAGGTTATCATCTCTGAGTTCCTCTTATTTGACTTATAGTGTTTCGTAACAAACACCTTTTGCTAAGTAGAATTATAGAACATATACCCTAAACTTACTTTAGGATGTCCCACAAATCTGTACTTGTCAAATTTTGTCCCAAGCTTATCCTTTGAAACCTTTTCACATAAGTTGGACAACCCCTTATCTTAAACATACATAAGGTTAGGAATCCTCCCTGTCCATAAATTTTATGGAGTCTTGGGGCCGGATTTTGAGGTTACCATTTTCATAGATATGCAGCCATTTCTAGGACATGACCCTAGAAGGATACTAGAATGTCGGTAAAATCATTTTAGACCGCACCATGTCCAACAAGGTACAATTTTTCATTCAGATACATCAATCAATTATTGCGTATCAGGATGTGTCCATTATGAGAAAACCATTTGAGATGATCCAGAAACTTATTGCACAAGTATTTATTCCTTGATCTAATCAAAGAATCTTAATACATTGCCAATTTGTTTCACTTCTGAATTCTTTGAGCCTTTCAAATAATTCATACTTATATTTTAGCAAATACACACATTCAACTCTTTGAATGATCATCTCCTTTTCTTATACTAGTTTATTCAATTTACAAAATAATTTTTCACGTAAGTCAAGTATACAAAATCCATTAAGTAATCTTTCGATTCTATACTTAAACATTATTATTATAAATAGAACAACAATTGTTCTTAATTATAATACCAAAAATTTTATTGTCCAACAATAAAATAGAAATAATATTTCTAACAAGAACTGGAATACAATAACAACTTATCGACTTAATAGATTTGCTAGTAAGCAATGCTAAACTATAAGTTTCTACGGCTAATGCAAAGAACCTTTCGCTTCATTTCCCACACATAGGATTACTTACATTTGTTTAGCTTTTTTACTGCTTGGTCCTTCATAAATCTATATTTATGATAACCAAAGTCAGTATCCAATACCAAGTAGAACCTTGACTTAAAGAAAATTTTATTTTAAATCATGAACAAATTTGTATTTATAATAGAAACTTCACTAAGCTTCTTTGGTTAGCCTCTCGCAAGATGCTTCTTGCGCTTCCTTCCAAATGTCGAAAGCTAATTGCGGTGGAAGCAAACTCCTTTGCTATCCAAATCGCTTTTGTTCTTATTATCTTTTATTTTGCCTTTCTATTTACCTTCTTTGAATCTTTCTTCTTTTCGAAGATCCTTTGCCCCTACCAAGAAGACTTGGTCTTTCTTGGTTGGAAAGTGACTCTCAACATTTTCAACATGTTAAGCAAATCAACGATGTCGATATCTAGCTTGTTCATATGAAAATTCACAACAATTATGAAAGGAGTCCGGAGTGAGGGCAAGATCAAATCTTCGCTCAACTCTCCATCCATGACAAAAAACTGTTGTCCTAATTGATCAATCAAATTGATTATGTTAAGAACTTTTTCAGACGTATATAGTGCCATTGGCCATTCTAGATCGGAAGAGCTCCTTAGATATCTCGATATCTATCGGGCCCTACTTTCCTCACCATCAACTATTTGATGTGCGGGAATATAGTAGAGCATCCATAGTTTCATGCCGACGCCGAAGCTCGTTATTAATGGATGCGAGCATGATGCATTGAGTCAATCAGTGCATCATCTTGCCACTTTCTAAAAGTAGCAATCTCTTCCTCAGAGGCATTATTCGCAACCATTTCGAGGATAGGCGATTAAGGACATAAGATAGCTTTTCAAACCACGAGAACTATTCTCAAATTCCTTAACCAATCCGTTTAATTGGATTCCGATTAATTTAGCATCTAATATGCTTCACGTTGATAGTAATTTTAGACATTGTAAAATTTCGTAAATGAATTTGTAATTAACAACATTTTAACATACATTCTTTTATTAATTACCAAAATAAATTAGGTCTTGTTTTAAATTGGTATCTCCCACTATTTTCTTCAAACTATATTACCTCACTTATATAGTTTAAGCAAAATCGATTAAAGATTTGCTAGTGAGAATAAGGATCCCATTTCAAATGTATATAGCCTTGTGGTGACACAACAAACTATATATAAATAAATAGGTAGACAACTTTTGTCAATTACATCAACTATGCAACTCCTTGTCTTTTGCCTCTTAGATTATTTTGATCAAGTGATGGCACATCCGAATCAAAATTATCCAAGTTAAGTCCGACCTAGCACTCCATATATTCAAAAAAGAAAAATATCATCCTTGTGGTGACACAACAAAACAATATTGTTCAATTTTCTTTATAAGCATCAAATGTGATAAATTAATATCTTAAATACTTAATACTTGCCTTGTGGTGACACAACAAACTCATATTAAATATTTAATACTCTATTAATATTATCATGCTAGAAGGTGACGTTCGATATTCCAAATATCTTTGAACGCTTAGGACTTAATATAAAATATTGAGGGGTTTGTTATTAATTTGTCTCATCTTGTTTAGCGCAAGTACATGCATATATATATATATATATAAAATACGCTAATATATTAATTAACATGCGAAGCATGTTTGCATAATATATAATATATATAGTATAAGCATGCACATATAGAATACTGTATTCTACCCGGATTGATTATGGACTTTTATTCTAGTTTGGTTCACTAGAGCCACCAAGTGAACCAAAATGTCAAACCCTAGGGTGCAAGAAATAATATTTAAATATAACTATTACATTTAAAACCGGGCTCCATTACAACGGGTCTTTAAGCTACTATTGCTCCTTGATCTCCAATTCTTCAAAATTAATTCTAACTATTCCTATTACAAAACTATTTAAAATAAATAGAAACCTTGATCGCAAATCGAGGGAAGTACATAGGAGGAGATAGAATTTACATTAAGAAAAATTAGAGAAGACGAGGCACGCAGTAAGACCCATTTAATAAAACTCATACATTCATGCATCCAACTAAAATAAAATCCAATCACATTGGTCAATAGTCCATAATCAATCCCATTTATTATCATACACATCATCATACGCATCAATAAATAACATTCATCTTATGAATAATAAACATTTTAATATATATATTGATATCATTTAATGGGCAAATTTAGTTAGTATAAAATCTAATTTTGAATCAAAATAAACTTCTTTATCTTAATCCAAATATTTAAATCAAAATAAAACTATTTTATTTTAATTTATCTAATTTTGAATAAAATAAACTATTTTATTTTAATCAAAATCTTTAATCAAAATAAACTCTTTTATTTTAATTAATTATGGAATCCAATTCCAAGTAAAAAAATTATTAAAGGAAACACTAATTCTTTTCCTATTCACAAATAAACTCCTTTATTTTGAATAATATGAAATCTTATTTCATATTTAAATAAACTCCTTTATTTAAGGAAACATGGATTCTCTTTCCTATTCACAAATAAACTCTTTTATTTTGAATAATATGAAATCTTATTTTATATCTAAATAAACTCCTTTATTTAAGGAAAGATGGATTTACTTCCCTATTCACAAATAAACCTTTTTATTTTTTGAATAATATGAAATCTAATTTCATATCAAAATAAACTCCTTTATTTAAGAAAAAATAGAATCCAATTTCAACTCTAATTAGTTATCATGGAATCCAATTTCAACTCTAATTAGTTAGCATGAAATTTAATTTTAAAATTAAAATAAATTTTTTTTATTTTAAGATTAAAATAAACTTTTATTTTAAAATTAAAATAACTTTTATTTTTTAATAATAAAATTATTATAAATATATATATATATATATATATATATATATATATATATATATATATATATATATATATATACCGCACCTTCCTTAAAAAAAAAAAAAAAAAAAAAAAGAGAAGCACGTGGCCATTATTTCAAACATGAAAAGTGATTCACTTTGAAATCCCACTATTACCATTCAAGCTTCTACCGAATTCATCATACTCAAGCACGTGACAAAAGTATAAACATGCTTCATGAAAGCCTTGAGGTGATAAAGGTGTCCAGATTATATATGTATAAACCGAAGGAAAAGAAAAAAGAATGGACTCGGCAAAATCAAGGATTTCGCGAATTCATTAAATTTTTTTATTTTTTTAATTTCATACAACAAAATCATGCCCAATTAAATTGTTCTAAACACATATCAACATACATATCAAATCTGAACAATTAATAATTCGTGATAAAGGTTTGGGCTCGATGCCAATCAAGTTAGTTTGTAATATTCAAAACGCGATTCAAATTGCAAAAATAATGCGGAAGCGAGATAAATCAGAGTTTAAAATTTTATTTACAAACCATATACCCGGATCACCCTTTATGCACAATTATTAATTAAACGAAAAGATAAAGAATAAAATCATACCCTTGAAGATCGAGCTTCCTCAGGTACAAGTTCACCTCCAATCCTTTTCGCGTTCAACTTGAATCCACCGGGTTTGGTTCCTTCCTTTGATCAACGTTAGCCACCCAAGTGTTTGGCCTCTAGAGGTGATCCACCAAGGAAGAAGAAGGATTTAAGAAGATGGGTGGTTGGCTAAACCCTAGTTTTTCTATCTCTATAGAAAAAGAGCGTACTCTCTAACCATTGGAATTATCACGTAGTCTTAATATCTGATATAAGACTCCTCTTATAAAGATATCAAGTAACCCTATTAAAATAAGGTATTATTTAATTAAACTCTTTTAATTAAATGGGCTCCCTAATCTTATTAGGGATAATTAATTAAACTCCTTTAACTAATTTTCCTTCCTAATCCAATTAGGAATAAATGAAATACTTATATTAAATTAATTCCTAAACTCTTTTAGAAATTAAAATAATAATAATTGTAATAATATTAATAAGACTCCTCTTATTAATTTATATTTAATATTTCTAAAATATTAAATAATAATATTAAGCTATTTAATTTATTCTATCACCATAGATTAAATTAAATATACTTAACATATTATTACGATTATGCCATTAACTTCTTAAATAATTATTCTTCCCTTTTTATGGTGTGACCCTTTAGGTTCTCCATATTAAATAGGTTGTGAATAAATCAATTAGAACAATTTAATCTTATTTAAATAAATAAATTAAACAATTAATTTATTTAAATAAATAATATTTATTCTACAATAGGATAAGCCTCCCTAGCGATCAACGACACTTTTCGGATAATATAGATTTCAACATTAATCATTAAAGAACCTTTGAGTAAATAGTTACCTGCAGATAATTCAATCCTTCCACCATACAATGTCCAAATTAAATATAAAGCATATGGAATTATCACAAGTCTTATTTTATTTAATTATATGTATTTCGACTCTTAAATGCACAACTCAAATAATGCAAATTAGAAACTCCTTTCTAATTTCATTCGCCTTTGCCAAGGACTACTGGGTTGTCATTTATCGAATCACATAGGACATTTCTCTTCTTTAATAAGTGGTAGATTCTTTATTGATCATACATTATCTCCATGTACAACTTATTATACCCAAGCATACCCTTTGATATACCCTAAGGGTCTTAAGGAATAAGTCAAAGTATAACTCATCATACACAAGATACTATGATGATCTCAAGTCCAAGGATCACTTGTATTACTATCACTACAGAATTCCTATTGACAGCAAATAAAACTCCATTAGGTATTCCTTAGCGAGCCACGTTCAAATGAACTTATTCTCTAATAAGCACCTACATACTTGCTTTAGTGTCTCCACACAAATGATCATGAGATCAATCATCCTCATCCAACGAAAAAGCAACGATGTACCAATCTATCCGGATTCACTAATCCCCAATTTAGTAATCCAATGATTGGGAACTATTTTAGTTTTAAGCTTTCTAAGAATTTAGATCTCATTAGAATGATCATCATCATTATTCTAAAAGCATTGCTTAAAACTATGGGTTTATCACATATTATAAAACAGCATCATGTAGATAATTAAAAGCCTTTAATAAATAAATACTTTTTATTAATAAATGAATAAGATTGTTACAAAGTATATGCTTTATCATCAAACATGATTGGCTTGTGTGCATATTACTTTCAGGAGGATGTACCAAAGACAGCATTCAGGACTCGTCATGGTCATTACGAGTTTTTGGTGATGTCATTTGGGTTGACAAATGCACCAGCTGCATTTATGGATATGATGAACAGAGTGTTCAAATAATATTTGGACAAGTTCGTCGTGGTGTTTATAGATGATATTCTAGTCTATTCTAAGACGCCAGAAAATCATGCTGAACACCTAAGATTAGTGTTGGAGACACTAAGAAAGGAGAAGTTATATGCGAAATTCACGAAGTGTGAATTTTGGTTAGAAAAGGTGCAGTTTTTAGGGCATGTCATTGATAAGGGATTTCGGTAGATCCAGCGAAGGTGGAAGCTGTGATGAATTGGGAACAACCAAAAACGCCGACTGAGGTGCGGAGTTTCCTAGGGTTAGCGGGTTACTATTGGAGATTCATGCAAGATTTTTGAAGATAGCTACTCCGTTGACTAACTTGACGAGGAAGACGGTGAAATACGCTTGGACTGACAAGTGTGAGGACAATTTTCAAGAACTGAAGAAGAGGTTGAGTGAAGCGCCTGTTTTGTCATTGCACGATGACACAGGAAATTTTGTAGTTTATAGCGATGCTTCGCATAGAGGACTTGGTTGCGTGCTCATACAGCATGGCAAGGTCATTGTGTATGCATCTAGGATGTTGAAAGATTATGAGAAAGTTTACCCTACTCATGATCTGGAACTGGCCGCAGTAGTTTTTGCTCTAAAGATATGGAGACATTATCTTTATGGAGAAAAATGTGAGATATACATGGACCACAAGAGTCTAAAATATATCTTCACATAGAAGGAGTTGAATATGAGGCGGAGGAGATGGTTGGAGTTGATAAAGGATTACGACTGTGAAATCCTATATCACCCTGGAAAAGCCAACGTAGTTACCGACGCCTTAAGTAGGAAGGATCGGGAAAAGTTGTCTTTGTTAACGGCTCAAACTGAGTTAATAACAGAGATGGCTAAGATGGAGTTAGAAGTGAAGCTGCCAAGTGAAGTAGGACAAATGTTGTTTACGACGGAGATGCAATCTACCATCGTAGAGAGAGTTAAGGAGGTGCAACTCAAAACTGATGAGTGTGACCGGATGAAGGAGCGGCTGGCCAATGAAAAAGATACTAAGTATAGTCTTGATAATGAGGGATTATTAAGATTTGAAGGAAGAATTTGGGTTCCGAATGAGACAGAATTAAAGGAGCAGGTATTACACGAGGCTCATAGTTCGAGGTTTTCGATTCATCCTGGTAGCACTAAGATGTATCAAGATCTTTGACAGAGTTTTTGGTGGCCAAACATGAAGAGAGAAATAGCAGAGTACGTGAGCAGGTGCTTAACTTGCCAGAAAATTAAGGCCGAACATCAACGACCAAGTGGCTTGTTACAGTCATTGGAAATTTTGGAAGAAGTTTACGGATTCGCATAGAGAGAATAGAGAATTTGAAGTAGGTTCGTACGTATTTCTAAAAGTATCTCCCTGGAAAGGAAAGATACATTTTGGAAAGAAGGGAAAGTTAAGTCTGAGGTTTATAGGACCTTTTGAGGTATTAAAACGGGTGGGTGAGGTAGCATATATGATAGCATTACCTCCAAACCTAGAACGAATACATAATGTATTTCACGTATCGGTATTGCAACCTTATAAGCCAGATTATAAGCACGTTATAGAATATGAACCTATTCATATCGAGAAGGACTTAACGTACGAGGAAACGCCGATTCAAATTATCGATAGAAAAGAACAAGTTCTGCGGAATAAAGTCATACCTTCTGTGAAGGTGATATGGAAGAACCACGATGCAGAAGAAACAACGTGGGAGTTAGAAGAAATGATGAAAAAGAATTACCCTCAATTATTTGTGTAATTTTTTTTTATATATAGCGAGATTCTGGGGACAGAATTCTTATAAGGAGGAGATAGTGTAACGCCCCGAAAAATCGAACCTTTGTAAATACTTTTAATAATGAATAAAATAATATTATTTATTATTACTACGTGTTGATAAGATGAATGTCGTTCTATAACCTAGAAACGTTGGAATGTCGTAGTATTTTAGCTACGTGAATGAATTAAAGTGTTAGAATTTCTAAGACAAAAATAAAAGCTTTCCGAGAAATTTTCTGAAAAATACTATTCATCGATTTCTGCTCAGGAATTATTTTTGAACTTCTGAGAAATACATAACATTATAATATCAATATGAGATGGATTATGTAATAATAATATAAGTATAGAAAACGTAATATTTCGCATGCGAACCTAATTTGGGAACGTTAGGTTTATTAAGCATTAAGGAAAGGAAGTTGTAATTGTATGATGCTTATGCAATGTACGAGGTAATGAACGTAAGTATAATACGACGTATTATACTTTTAAGAATGGAGAATGAAATAACGTATATTACGAATAAATATACGAGCTAGCATACGAGAATTATACGTGGTGTATATATGTTAAGTTGTTAATTAAATATAATGGACTTGTAGGATTATTAGCTTAATGGTAGAAGACCAATTAGTAAGTGATACTCAAGCCCAAGTGTTTGATAAATCATAAGTCCAATCTATTGTAGCATAAGCCCAATAGGAATTAGCTAGATAAATTATCAAGCCCAGTGAATTGGACATGATCCATGGGGCAAACCAAGTGAGAAATGGGTAGACTTGAATGGCAAACATGTTGTGTGGTGACCAAGTGTTGTGCTAGACAAGAAAGGAATAGTAAGGAGGTGGAAGTTAAGGAGGTGGATTAAGGAGGTTTAACTAAGGAGATGGGATGTGTTAAAGTCCATAATGCCCTCACTTTGAGTTGCCTATAAATAGAAGGCTTCATAATTCTTTTGTTGGTTGTTAAATTCCTCTCAACTCCTCTCAAGATAAGCAACTTAATTGTTAGAGAGAATAAGCCACATAAGCACTTATAAGTCATTTCAACCTTTGCTAGATTTTCCAAAGTGAAGTGAAGTAATAGTCTTCAAGGGTAAGACTCATGTCTATTATCTTTATCTCTTCTATGATAGGATTGATAGAGAAGTGGGATTGTTTGATAATAACATATAATAAGTTATTGATGAATGAACTTATGCCGAATAAGTTGAATAAGCAACTTGAACCTAAATAAGTTGATAAACTTGCGAAGAACTTGTCATATGTTTGTCATATGATGTTAGTATGTTCAATATATTATGAGAACATTGATTGATGGACTTAAGTTCATAGTAAGTCATAAGCATGAGAATTGTAGTTCATAAGTTAAATAAGTTATTGACTTATGAGAATAAGTCAAAACCTACTTTGATGATAAGTTGGTGTAATAAGTTACTTAAAATGTTCATGTGAAGATTAAAATCCATTTTGAATCATTAGTAATGAGGTTTTACCGAAATTCACACGATTAGACGATAATCGTCGAATTCATGAAATTCTCAGAATGGAAGTCGTATTTTGTGTTTGAAGTCGGAAACGTTGGTTTTTGATGAAGACACATCATATTTGGCATTATAGATTTGCGAGGAATCAAAAATGACCGAATTCCGACTTAGAACGAAGAAACGAGCGTTTATCGTTTTCGTTAAAAATGAACTAATAGGTGAAATTTTAGCAAACGAAGTCAAATAGATAAAATTCTTGCATGGATGCATAAAGTATGTAATTTGTGAACCTTAGGCTTTTGAACGAGCCAATTCAGACTTATAACGAAGAAGTTATGCGTCCGGGAGTTTCGCAAAAAATTTCAAAAGCTGTAAATTTTCTAAGGCACAGAGTTGGCGCCATGTACAACCCAAGGCCAAATGATGGCGCTAGCGGCGTGCACACCTGAGCGCCTGTGCACGTTGTCATCATTTTATCAGAACTCATGGCATGGCGCGAGAAGGAGAGCTATGTGTGGCGCCGCGGTGCCAGTCCTAGAATTTTGGCAGACAAGAATGTTTACAAGTATAAAATGAAAGATAACTAATTAACAATGAACTAAGGTATAAATATAACATTGTTAAGGCATTGTTAGACACTTAATGTATGATGATTAATGGTTAATAATCAATTGAAGATGAACGTAATGAGAATGACGTAATGAAAAGCCGAAACCGTTAAATAACAAATCTAAGTCAGGATTTAGATTGAGATGAAGGGTAAGATATAATAGTATGCATACTTAATTATATGTGACCTAATGTGGTATGTTATATGATCATGTATTGTAGAGAGTTAGAGACTTAAAGTGTACGTGTGATAATCAGTAAGTAGACGCTAAAGGCAAGTAGACAAGCTTTGCAATTCATGTATCCTTTCGCATGAAGTCTTGAATGATGAAGTCAAAGCCAATTCTTTCGGCTAGACTTATGGTATGATTCTATCAAGCATGTTTAATGTTTACCAAGTTATATTGGTGTGGTTTTCAATCGAAGATTGAGTATGCTAAAATGTGTTCGTCGTTTAACGACAGGCACGTGAGGTTGCCACAACTTAAACGTATACACGTTTAATGAATGTAGTGTTGATCAACATAGAGTACTATAGGCTGATCACCTAGATGTGCTCGTAAGTAATGTTGGACTTACGGACTTAGTGCCGGGATGTCCTTTTAAAAAGAACTTATGAAATGCTCAAGGTCTTGGACTGGAACTTATGTTTTACTGAATATTGTTGTTATAAAACGTTTTGAATGAAAAAAAAGTGCTATTTTAAATTATTAATAGTACTTCGTAACTACTGTTCAGTTGTTGAAGATATATGAGTTCTATGTTTCAAGCATGTTGTTTATTAGAATTATAGTACTTGCTGAGCTAGTCATGCTCACTCTTGCTTGAACCATATGAACACAGCTAAGATCGAACGGACCGAAGGCTCCGGCAAGGATAAAGGCAAGGCGAAGTTGAACCCTTAGAGTTTTTATGTAATAGTGTAGGTGAACGATTGTAATATATTTGATATTATGACAAGAACAAATGTATGAGTTATAAAGAACCTGAGAAAATATAATATTATTTCTAATATCACTACTACAAAACATTAAATAGACAACACTTAAAAGATAACGTTTTTATAAAAAATGTTGTAGTATTTTTTTTACAACATTTTTTAACAAAACGTTGTATATACATATGAAAAAATGTTATATATTTATAAAAGTAATTTTTTGATTTTAAATAGATAACGTTTTAAAAAAAAACGTTGTGTATGTAAAAAACACGGACCTTTTCAAAAATTCTCAAACCCTTCTTTAAAAAACACGGAGGCCTGAGAGTCGGGAAAGAAAAAAAAATTGGGTTCCTTTGTTCCCTTCCCATTTTCAAAATCCTCAAACCCTAACCCATCGATCACTCACATTCACTGCATGCAGTCCAAAAAATTTTCAAAAACCCCACTGTACATACTTTCCTCTATTCTAAGCCTGTAAAGAGAAAACCCATCTCTCCACTACACCACTCTTTCTTCGTATTCAGTACTGAGGAGCAGAATTTCTCTTAATTTGCTTCAGATTTCGGTTTTAGCAAGGTAATTGGGGAAAACCACTTTGGTAAATTTCTTCAATTGTTTGTTAGAAATACCGACTTTGGGTCTGTTTTGGCCAAAAATATTTATTTCTCCCTGTAATTTGTTGGGTACTGTTACGTATTCGTCAGTACCAGCAGATGGTCTTCATCGTTTTCTGCTACGCCAGCGAGTAAGATGAAGAAGAACTCTTGTTTGTCCTCCGCAGAGTCCAAGAAACTTCTTAGGTTTCGATTTTCAAAGCTATTCTTCTCGCAAATCGGCGATTACTTGCGGTGGCGTTTCTGAGATAAACGAGAATCAATTCTCCGACGTCGTATTGAAGTCCGATCGTCTAGTTCTGGATGAATTCGTCGCCACGTGGTGCGGTTCTTGTCGTTTGATTTCACCCGTCATTGAATGGGCTGCTCAGGTTCCTCTCTCTCTCTCTCTCTCTCTCTCTCTCTTCCCTTATGTTAATAGTTGTTAAGTTTACTGAAATGTTTATGTAATACATGAGACGAATTCTTCCTTGAAGGCAAGTTATAGACGACACTACTTCAAAGACATTTGAAATTTATGAATAATATGAAAGGTTAAGTTACAAGTGCTGTTGTTATTCTGATGTTGTTTTGTTTTAATTCTCATAATGTGTTGATTTACTAATGTTGTTGCTCAGATTCTAGTTATTTTTTATGATTTACTTTTGTTGCTTAATGTTGTCGAGTGTTTTATGAGTTTTTTTCTTACATTCTTCCATTTAATTCTTCTTATTTTAGTTTTATTTCTCATAGTTTGGAGTTTTTTTTCAATCTATGGAACTTAATGCAGGGGAAAATGCATCAAGTGTGAACCATCCCGGATATCTTATTTCTTTTTTCCCTTTTAAGGTGGCTAACGAGATCCCTGGATCCCCATTTGATAGTTTTAAACAAGGATTTATGTTGTTACTGTTACTTCGAAGCTGAGGTTCACATCCCTGACATGATTTTATCTTGTACTTTGTAGAGCGTCCAGTTACAGGATTATGAACGCAATAGTTTAGGTCTGATATTGTGTTCAGGTCTGAGATCTAGATGTCTGTCTATAGTGTCTAATGAATCTCTTGAAAGTGTCACAACTAGAAAATTTGGAGTGATATTATATGATGACAATATTTTAGTTGCTTGAAAATATTGGCATAAAATCTCTACATTATTGTTGTTTTGGATTTTGGTTTCTTCTTTTGTTTTGGATTTTGGTTTCTTCATGCATATATTTGCTCTTTTTTATGATATTTTTCTATAATTTTTTGTTCGTATTCATGTTGTGATAATTTTTTAGTTCTTTTGTAGAGCTGTGTTAGGGAGTTAATAGGGGTCACTGAAGGAGCAATATGGCTTCTAGAGGTAGACTACCAGGAGGCCTTTATAGAAGCCAAATAGGCTTAACAGTGAAATACATTTAGGGGCCGGGTAGAGAGCAGTAGTAGAGCTAATGATTGCTAAAAGAACCTCAACCATAAATGGCCAAGGTTAAGACTGAAAATCAGTTAACTTCTATGCTTAATTGAGTTCTAACAATACAATAGCAGTCAATTAGACAGAAAGAGGGCAGAGCTCAGATAAAAGGGAAAGAAAGAATTGAGCATCTCATCTATGGAAGTCTAGCAAGGTAAGCTAATTTAAACTCTTTCCAATTGTTTTCCATTACATTTTGTTAATAAGGTTGAACTGTTAGTGTCCGGGTACTTAAAATGGGCTGCTACATAGAGTTATTGATTATGGACTGATGTATGATTATCATGGCTGTGTTTATTATTGTTGTTAATTTGTTTGACTAATATGAGTACCATTAATGATCAAAAGCCAAAAGGCTGGAACCAAGTGGCTAGTAATATATGTACTATGTGTATGAATGTGGACTGTACACTACAACTTTGATAAAATGCTAAACTAAGGACTCATATAGTATCAATGTATGCTAGTTGCGATTTAGAGTCTAAAATGATGTCTAATAACTTATATAGTAAAACTAATGTATCAAGCACGGTCCTATGCTAAAGTGTAACATGATTTAAAGTAATTTGTGATAGCTATGCTAGTTCTTAATTAGGCTACATGGATTACAAGGGGGCTATTATTGCAAGCTTGATAGTGACTGATATTTCTTACTTTTAATATGGTTTTTATGCTATAAAAATGAGATAAATGTACTAATTATTGAAAGCTGATAGTAGTGGAACTTACGTAGAAATTTTTCAGTTGATAAAAGACCAAAATAGGGTAGTCTGGATCTGTTTGAAATAGGCCAGACCAGGCCACTATTTTGGTGTGTTTGTAAACTAGCTAAGTAGCTTGGTGATGGATTATTTTGAGAGCTTGAAAGACTAACTTAAATGGCTTGTTGAAGTCTATCATTGTGCAGTCTATTGTATGTCATCCGAATATATGCAAAGCATTTTGAATGTTATGAAAAAGGGTAATCAAAGCTTATGTATTGCATTACCATCCTATTTTCTTAACTATATTGTCAAACCATGCTTCTTTGTGGCATTTAAGAGCCTAATAGGGGCTTTTTTGAACTTAAGCTAGGATCTTTGCATATGACTAGCAACAACCCACTCATGCAGACGGTTCATCGCCCATATGACTGGCTTCTTTGAATGGTTTGAAGGAGTAATGAATGAAGTTGCAGCCTACATCTTCAAGGTAATGCATGCATACTTGGATAATAATTCAACGTGATAGTGTATTCTCCAATAATTTTTATAGCAAGTCCCCAATTCAATGTGCTAACTACCAACACTCAATGTTCTTGAATTACTCTGAAACCTAAAGGGCCAAATTACTCAAGAGTTCGCTAAGATAGCTTCAAAGCATCCATTTGCCACAGTAGGTAAGGAAACTCGATATACCTTGATTTTGACAAGGATGTGATTCTTGTCAGTTATTTTATGTTGATATAATTCAAGTGCCAGGCTTTTAAGTGTTTTGTTAAAGAGGATTTCTCAAACAAATTGAGTGGTTGTATTTGTGGAAGCCAACATACCTTTGGAACTAAAGTGTAAGTTTGTTGTTATTTGGTATCCATTGTAAGTTTGTTGTTATTCTAATTTTAGTTTTGGAATTAATTAGTTACATTATTAAGTTTGATATTTATAATTGTAGACTGAATTGAATTATGTTCCAAATTTTGTTGATGTGATAGGCGAAATCGGAGCTGAAGAGATCAGCTGTTACAGGTAATGTTTTTGGAAAGAGTAAGCTAAGCCAGGTCTGAACTAGCTCTGGAATATTTATTCGCAAGGCAAAGGTTTGTTTTGCTTATAGCTATTTTTTTCTATGCATCTAAGTTATTATACATATTCTTTATTGACTTCTACTCTGTTTATTACAAAGAACTCTTAAGATAAAATAGAAGTTTAGATGAATATGTGAAATTGCTCGCTGAATGACAAAAATTTTCATTTCTGCCATTGGATTTATTATATAGGCATTTTTGACTTGTATTGTATTTTTAGCCATAGTTGGGATTTCAGTCAATTACTAAGAACATAAAAGAAAAAGCAAAATATAAATAAAAAGCAAAGTCTTGTTGATTGCAGTAGTGTTTTGGAAGATTGGGGCAGTTTGCGAAAAAACTATGTGGACATGCAAATTTAGTGACAGTATTCTTAGTGTAGCCATCTTAACTTTACTTTCAGGAGAAAAACATTTAAAGTCTGGAGCAAATCATTCCTGCAGTGGTAATTAATTTGCCCCTGCAGCTTTTCACACCAAATCCTATCATAAAAAAAGTGAGTTTATTAATCCAAATTTCTGTGCTATTTATTGGCTCAGGAAGTTGAAGGCATTGTGATGGCTATACCTATGCCTGGGCATCTGGTTCCCAGTCAAGAAGAGAATAATGTGCTTCAAGATTGCAGACGGCTACGTGATTTGAAAAATATACTACCAAGTAAATGAACATAGCAATAACTTGAAAAATAGACAGGCTTGCATTTATTTTGGCCATATTTTCAATGTTGATATCATATATTTTGTGGATGTAATCAAATTCACAATTCAATATAGTAGTAATTTATATTGAAAAGTGAATTTGAGATGTATATATGGATAGTTTGGTATATATTTTGTGGATGTAGTAATTTGAAACTGTAAACGAATGGTATTATTGGGATGTATTTTGAATGGTTGAAACATTTTGGCTTTAAATTTAAATGAGAATTTAGACATTTTAGCTATATATTATTGCATTAGCAGATTGTAGGTGCACTGGTAATATAGGTGAACTATAATTTTTTTTTCAAGTTAATTTATAACATTTTAAAAACGTTGTGTAAATGTGCATAAATGTTGTTTGATATACTAAACAACAATATTTTTATCCAGAAAACGTTGTGGAAGTCATACTTCTACAACGTTTTCAAGCATCTGCTAATTTTTGAAAAATAAATTTATAACATTTTTTCTCTAAAAACGTTGTGTATTGTGCTTAACTACAACGTTTTAAAAACGTTGTGTAAGGGTGTCAAATAGATGACACCCTTAACCACGACGTTTTTCTGACTGAAACCACAACGTTTTTTTCGCATTGTCTATTTACTGTTTTGCAGTAGTGTATATAGAAGACATTCGTTCTTTTGAGACTTTTCAATTGAATGTATGTGTGAATGGTAGTACCGTGTAGCACCATCTGTCGGGTTGTAAGATATTCAGATTTGGGGGCGTCACATAATCAATAATCGGATATAATATATATAACAATAAGGTTAATAATCTGGTACAATAATAATATAATTCTGAATTTTCTTACTCATGTCCATTGCATAAAGAAAATGCAAAGGTAAGATACTTGCCTGATCCGTTGCTTACAAAATGCAACTTAGTTTTATCTTTTATATCACGACCTATCATTAATCAGATCATTCGTTTGATTAGAACAATATACTATAACACATAGTACTGTATTTCGCAGTCAGTGCATAACTTAATCACATTATCACATATGTTCAACAATCATTGAATCACAAACAAACATTAATACAATCAAAATATCTATGCCCAGATAAATTTTTGAAACATGTCGATGTACCGACAGCTTTATCGGGTAATTATCGATTCTAAGACTATTCCGAAGTACAATATCCATAAGTATCAGTCATATTATTTTAAATGACTTAATAATATTTTTTAAACATTTATTATAATTTATCATGAATTTTCAAACACCGGAATCATTATTAAATGATTTAAATATCAAATAATTCTTTTATCATTAATATTATTTTAATATTAAAATATTAATGAAACCATTTCCTAAATATTAAAGTTATTTATAATAACTCAAAATATTTTAAAATATTAATATTACCCTTAAATGATTTTTAGAACATTTAAAATTATTTATAAATAATTAGCATTAATATTTAAATATTAATGTACCATTTATCAAAATATTAAAAGTCATTAAGTATAACTTCAAATATTTTTAATTCATTTATATCCTTTTAAATGATTTTTAAATTAATAAAACCATTTTTAAAACTTTTATTTAATATCATTAATATTAAATTAATATCATTAATATTAAATTATAAATAAAATTATCCTTTAAATATTAAAAGTTATATTTTATAACTTAAAATATCTTTAAACACTTTATTTTCATCTAAAATAATTTTTATAATAATAAAATCATTTTTAAACTAAATTATTTAATATAATTATTAAATAACTTTAATATCATTAATAATAATTAATTAATGAAATTTACCTTTAAATATTGAAATTTATATTTTATAACTTAAAATATTTTTAAATACCTTATTATTATTTAAAATAATTTTAATATAATAAAATCATTTTTAATTTATTTATTTATTTCATTTATTAAATAACTTAATTATCATTGAGATTAATTTATTAATGAATTTCATCACAAAATATTAAAAGACATTAAAAATAACTTAAAAATATTTTCTTATAATATAATATAATTTTAAATAATTTTTCAAGTATTAAAATCATTTTTAAATAATTTATTTAATATAATAATTAAATAAATTAAATACCTTTAATATTTCAAAAATATTAATTATTTATGAAATATAGTAAAAATTATTAAAAACTAATTTTCAGACTCTAAAATAATTTTTAATAATTTAATTTGTATTTTTAATAATTAAAAACTAATTTTCTATAATTATTAAATAAAAATATAATTTTTATATAGAAACTGTCGCTAAAGACCACCTATAGCGACATAACCGTCGCTATAGGTGTTCTTCATGTTCTTCATCAAAACCCAGAACACCAAGTCAGTTACCTAGTAAGCATGTTTGACCATGATTAATTCTTCACACAAAGTGTTTCTGGACATGTTAATCAGATCGTGTAGTGCTAATGCAAGACTACAAGATCCAACAACAAACATGATCATAACATGCATCAAATGAAAGATCTAAGCCAATGAAAACACTGTCAGAGCTGTTCTTCATTTTCTAGGTTACCCAGAAATGAAGAACAGTTCGGATGGTCATATTTGGGCTTCCACTACTTGCGATATAAGTGTTGTTTTTGTGATCTAAAAGTTCCAGCTTGTAGACAACATGTGAGACTATAGATCCATTACAAAACATCACCATAACAACATCACATAATGAAGATACATGCTTAAATCAAAGTTCGTCAATGTCATCGTGTTCATCGGTTTTACGGGTTACCCGAAAAAAGCGATTTCATGAACGTCTTACCTCCTTTGACCAGCCACAAAATCCTGTACACTTGATATCTAGTGGCACTAAAAGCATGGATCGGGAGTTAAACTAACATACTATAACATGGTTTCAACAACAAACTCAAAACATCAAAAACCTGACAGATCCGGAGCCTTAAATATCTTATCAGACACTGAAAACCCATTTTTGGGTTACCCAGAAATGGTCCGGTTATGGTCGGTCAATGACCTTTGACCAACAATATCTATCAATATATGTTTGATCTGGTCCTCCTATGAGTTCCAGAACGCAGATCTCATGACACACTACAAATTCAAACATCAAAAACACAAAAATCATTAACAGCCAGAGATCTACAAGACTTGACATTCGGTTGTCATACATCAAAACAAAATTTCCAGATTTTTGAAAACTTCAAATTCGAGCCTCTAGATGTTATGGATCTAACATCTAGCAACCCAGATCATCATTATATACTATATATAACATGTTTAACACAAAAATTTTAACATCTAACAACAGATCAATGGTCAGATTCTTGGGTAGGGTTTATACCTTCTATGATCAAGTTCTGATTTCAAGGCTTCTGATTTGATATAGATTTTAGTGGGGCTTGATTTGGGAACTGAAATGCTACCAAATTTCGTGGGTTTTTGAAAGAGAGAGCTTAGTTGAGTGTTTGTGCTAAAATGGGCTAACAAATGCAATCTTTTCTCTCTCAATCTATATATACTACTTATATACAATGTATTTGGCTGATCTAGACTAATGTGCTGGAGGTTTTGTGTCACATGGAGTTGGTATGAGTTGGTAAACAACCCACCTAAGGTCAAAACCTACATGATAGCTTCAATAATGCATAAAAGGGTAATTTAGTCTTTTGACTTGAGAATTTAATGGCATAATTGTAAACTTGGCAAACCCTTAGGGTTTAACCCTTAAGGTTTATCCCTAAGGTTTAGCACATAACATTTGCAAGATCTAGCAATTAGGGTTGTACAAAAATAAAAATTTTAGTTTCTAAAATTTATAATTAGGGTTTTCTTAATTAGATTAGGGTTCTAATTATACATGAACATTAGGGTATTATTTACTAATTATAATTATCCTTGCTAATTTAGCAATTAGGGTTTATAATTTTAGTAATTAGGGTTACCAAATCATAATTAGGGTTTCTATTTAGTGTTCTAGTCATTAGGGTTTTAAATTACTAATTAGGTTTTCCCTAATTAACAATTACAATTCTAACACTTGCTAATTAATAACATTAACACATTTACACACAATCTTGAACTCTAATTGGAGTTTCAAATTAGGGTTTAGCACAATAAAACTAGGGTTTTCAAATACTGCACCATAATTAACCGATCATTATCAGTACGTACATACCGTACATATTTATAGCACTGAAAAATCAAAATATAATTAATATTATATTATTATTCTCATTCCTTGATAAAAATCTAAAATTAGGGTTTGGAGTCCGTATATGATTTACCTTGCATAAACAACTTTATTAATTAAGTTAAAATACTTAAATTAATAATCTGAGCTAAAATTCATACACTAAATCAATTATTATAATAATTACAATAATCATTCAATATATTATTTAAATAATATAATATCATATTTTCTTGAAAAATAAATAATAAAAATATTTCTACAATAAAATTAATTATTATAAAATATAATTTATAATGATAAATAATTCTAAAGTAAAATTATTTAAAATTATTCATCTAATAAATAAATTTTTATTTATCACAAATATACATATACATTATCTTGGCACATATTCCCCATATTTATTTTAATAAATAAACAAAATAAAAATTTAAACGCAAAATTTCTGATTTATTTGTACAGAAAATATCGGGTTGTTACATATACCTTATTTGATACCAGTTCTACCCATTCTTTTATTTCTCCTACTTGCGCTCAACGTTTAAATTTAACTCCGGAGAAATAAGACTTTGACTTATCTGTTGAAACTCCGTCGGGAGAAACATTCATTACATCCACTGTTTATAAGTCTTGTTTGGTTCAAATCGGTACCCTCACATTACCTGTCGATCTTATTTCATTGAAAATACTTGCATTTGACGTAATTCTAGGGATTGATTGGTTAACTACTCATCATGCAAAAATTGATTGTTTTCATAAGGTTGTTAGCTTTCATATTCCTAACCAACCTATTATGCGAATTCAAGTAACCAAACCATTAAAATCAATCATTATCATCTCAAGCCATAAAGCTATTCGTTTATTGAAAAACGGATGTCAAGCTTTCTTAGCTCATGTCATGAATTTAAACAAAAGTACGTCAGTTTTGAATGATATTTCTATTGTTAATAAATTTCCTGACGTATTCCTTGAAGAACTTCCTGACCTACCCCCAGAGCGAGAAATTAAATTTTGTATCGACCTTGAACCTGGTACAAAACCTATTTCCAAAGCCCCATATTGAATGGCTCCTATTGAACTTCAGGAGTTAAAGACCCAATTGCAGGAATTGTTAGACATCGGTTTCATTCGTCCTAGTACGTCTCCCTGGGGTGCTCCTGTTCTATTCGTGAAGAAGAAATATGGGAGTATGCGACTTTGTATTGATTATCGGGAGTTGAATCATGTCACCATCAATAATAGGTACCCATTGCCACATATTGATGACCTGTTTGACCAGTTGAAAGGCGCCAAATTCTTTTCAAAGATCGATCTTCGTTCAGGATATCATCAGTTAAAGATTAGAACTAATGACATTCTAAATATGGCTTTTAGAACTCAGTACGGGCATTATGAATTCCTAGTCATGTCTTTTGGATTGACTAATGCTCCTGTTGCGTTCATGGATATGATGAACCTAGTATTCAAGGAATATTTGGATCACTTTGTGGTCGTCTTTATTGATGACATCCTCATATATTCCAAAAGTCGTGAAGATCATGAGCAACACTTGAGGTTGATACTCCAAAAGCTTCGTGAAAACAAGCTTTATGCAAAGTTGAAGAAATGCGAGTTCTGGCTTGAGGAAGTAGCATTCCTTGAGCACATGATATCAAATCACGGAATATCTGTTGACCCATCGCAGATTAAAGCAATTCAAAGCTGGGAGCAACCTAAATCAGTAACCGAAGTACGTAGCTTTCTGGGCTTAGCTGGTTATTATAGGAGATTCGTGGAAGGATTTTCTCGAATTGCTACTCCATTAACTCAGTTGACTCGAAAAGATACAAAATTCGATTGGAGAGAGGAATGTGAGAAGAGTTTTCAAGAATTCAAGAGGAGACTCATTTCAGCACCTGTTCTGACAATACCATCGGACTTGAAGGGATTTTTCATCTACAGTGATGCTTCGGGAAAAGGGTTAGGATGTGTTCTCATACAAAATGGGAAAGTCATAGCCTATGCCTCATGACAACTCAAAGAATATGAGAGGAATTATCCTACTTATGATCTAGAGTTGGCAGCAGTCGTTTTTGCACTAAAGATTTGGAGGCATTACCTGTATGGAGAGAAAGTGGAGATCTTTACGGATCATAAAAGCCTCAAATATTTCTTCACCCAAAAGGAACTCAACATGCAGCAACGACATTGGCTTGAACCATTGAAAGATTATGATCATACCATTCAATACCATCCTGGTAAAGCGAACGTAATAGCTGACGTATTGAGTAGAAGATCATATGCGGGTACGAGTGTGATATTGTCAACGCAAAGGCCCATTTTATATAACTTGCAAAGGATTGAGATAGAGTTAAAGACTCCAGAGACCCACGTGATGATGGCGAATATACGAGTAGAACCGACTTTAATCGATAAAGTTAAAGCTGCTCAAGCCATAAACCTGGAGCTGATGCGTATGAGGAAGAAAGTGCAAGAAGGTGCTATGCCGGAAGCAAGAATCGACGAAGAAGGAATACTTCGAGTCAACTCCAGACTTTGTGTTCCTAATGACCTTGACTTAAAGTATAAAATCATGATGGAGGCACACAACATACTGTTTTCAATCAATCTTGGGAGTACCAAAATGTATCATGATCTTCGACATACATTTTGGTGGAACAATATGAAGAGAGAGATCGCGGAGTTTAGCTCAAGGTGTTTAACTTGTCAATGAGTCAAGGCGCAGCATCAAGTGCTAAAAGGTCTATTGTAACCACTTGAAATTCCTGAATCAAAGTGGGAGCACATTACCATGGATTTCGTTACTGGTCTTCCCAAGGTTTCTCAAGGCTTAGATGCGATTTGGGTCATTGTTGATAGATTGACCACGTCGGCTCATTTCTTACCTATACGAGAAACTTATACACTTGAACGTCTTGCTCGTATGTACATAAACGAGATTGTAAGATTGCATGGTATGCTAGTATCCATAGTTTTTGATCGAGACCCAAGATTCACTTCAAGATTTTGGGTTAGTTTGCAAAAAGCTATGGGTGCAGATTTACGATTTAGTTCGGCTTATCATCCTCAAACGGACGGGCAGTCAGAGAGGACTATTTAAACTCTTGAAGATCTGTGTCCTTGACTTCAAGGGAAGTTGGGACAATTTCTTACCATTGGTGGAGTTTTCCTACAATAACAATTATCAAGCAAGTATTGACATGGCTCCATTCGAGGCGTTGTATGGAAGAAATTGTCATTCTCCAGTATGCTGGGATGAGGTGGGTGAAGCAACGTTGTTGGGACCGGAGTTGGAACGTATGACTACAAAAAAGATTCAAACGATCCGACAACGTATAAAAACCTCACAAGATCGACAAAAGAGTTATGCTGATCTTCATCGAAAGGACGTGGAATTCAATATTGGAGAACATGTGTTGTTACGTGTTGCTCCATGGAAAGGAGTTACGAGATTTGGAAAGAGAGGAAAGCTCAATCCTCGATTCATTGGCCCATTTTTAATCCTTGAACGAGTAGGAACTGTGGCCTATAGACTCGCTTTACCGCCAAGTATGTCTCGTGTTCATAACGTTTTTCACATATCTATGTTACATAAATATGTGAAAGACCCGAACCACATTATTGAGTTAGAACCGGACGAAATAGCGGAAGATTTAACGTATGTAGAGGTTCCTATTAAAATCTTGGATAAGAAGGAACATATTTTACGGTCCAAGGTTATACCTCAAGTCAAAGTTTTGTGGAGAAACCACAATGTTGAGGAAATGACTCGGGAGTTAGAATCTGAAATAAAATCAAGGTATCCTCACCTATTCATCATACCAGGTATGTACCCTATGTGAGATCCCGAATTTTATGAAATAAAAGTATTCAATTTTTTTATTTAGTAAATAGTTAAATTGATAAAAGTTTAAAGTTAAGGGTGATATATATAAATTTTTCAAAATACGCAAGTGGTTATAAAATACTTATTTTTGTCGGGGAATATTCATTTGGTCGTGGAATATTCTTGTTGTCGGGGAATATTCGTACGATGGCGCAACCATTTGTGGGCCCCATAACAGAATAACTGTCGGATGAAGAAAACGATAAGTTTGAGTTTTATAAATAACGGCATAAATGTTACCGTTAACACTGATGGATTACCTGGTGGTTAAAATACAGTAATACGCGTGGTTGCATAGTAGCACACAGTATTGCACAGGATTTTTGAATTATTGATTCTTACGTATGAAGGCACTACTCAATAATTGTTACAGTAATCGCATTTAATATTTTATTTGATTGGTTCAATAATTGTCGATTGATATTTTATATTATTGTTGTTTCAATAATTGTCACTAAGACAAGATTTTCCATTATCGGATCAATAATTCATATTATTTGAATAATATTATTAGATAGAATTATTGGCAATGTCTAGAAAGTTTCATCGAGGAGAGGTTTAGTCACCTAATTATGCTTGAAGAAGGAGAAATCCTTATCGGAAAGCCCCCTCTTTCTTGGGAACTCCACCGGTTGTTATTATTGTGATTCTATAATATTATTTGTGAATAATTATTTATTGATTTATATGATAAGGAAATATATATATTTTTATATGGATATAAATGAAGGAATTAATGCTGAGGTGTTTTATTAGTATTTTGTCGAAAAAAAAGAACAGAATATGAGATTTTCAGAAAAATTAGTTCATTACTTGATTTTGTAAAATCCATAACTCTTTGTGTATAATGAGTTAGGAGATGAGCCATATATCAAAAGAAAGCCCTGGAAGTAAGTTAACCGTAGAAATTGGAATCACCCAAAAATTTATTGTGGATTTTCATGGTGACTGTTTGAATGAAACTGGTCCGAAGGACTCATAATTCAAAAAATCAGTGTTCTTGAGATATATTGCGTGAGTTATAATTTTTAATCCGACCGTTGGATCGCTATTATTTTTGGATATGTTATACATATATAAGTTGAGTATATGTCCACAAATTTTGAACCGTTTAAAATTAACGTATGATTTGTTATGAATTTTAAGAGGTGACTGATTCAGAAATTGTTGAAGTTTCTAAATTTATAAATGATTTTGGTGGAAATTTTTAGAAGGTGGGACCCACTTGTCCTTTTTTCTCTTGAATTTGTAGGATTTCAAAGTTTGATTTCAAGTATGGCGTGCTTGAGAAATTGTAATAGAAAATTAATATTTTATTAATTCAGTCTCCTTTGGCGTTCTAGCATTTTCCTATAAATAGGTGCTTAGGTTAGAATTAAAAATCACACCAGAAACATAAGTTTTTCCTCTCTATATTATTGAGCGTTATTTTTGTGAGTATTTAGATACTTTGAGAATTGCTATTCAGTGCAAGTTTCCTTCTACTTTACATCCGATATTTCAGTCAGAAATACTACTCTTTTGAGGTAAGGGATTGTAAAGGTTATTATGTTTTTCAGTTTCATAATTTTTCCGACCTTCAAAAATTCTGGAAAAATTTGAAATGATAATTTGATGGTTTTCTAGATTGTGTCCAAAAATGACGATTTTTGGATGTATAGATTATGAGTTATGAATTTTATGGGAAAAGACTATTTTAAAAGTAAACCCTTATAACTTCTTGTGGTTAACTCCAAAATTGGTGAAATTTTTATTGGGAGTACATGTATATAATGTATAAACTCTCAGAATTTTGGAATTTTGGACAAACATACAGGTTTATGATAAATGTCTAAATATTCGCGCTTTTGGCCATATGAAAAATAGTAAATGAATTTTAAAAATTCTGAGAAAAATATATGTTCAATATGGGACTATATTCTGCTAAATCCTAGAAAAGAAATTTTGTTTGTACTGATTTGGTATTTTTCATGAAAATGGACTAGTTATGAGTAAATGAATTAAATATGCTATGTGAAGTAAAAAAATTGGAAAATAGGATTTTATGGCTTGAGAATCCTATATAAGGTATATGCAGATTTTTGATTAGGGTTTTGGTTATTGGTGATGAAATCTTATGAGTTTGGCATTTTAGGATGATTAAATGCATTAATTAGTAAAGTGTAAACAATTAAAATAAATTGTTTATAAGTTTAAGAAATGATTAAAATATTGTTGTAATATTAATAATATTAGATTATGAGATTATTAAGTGATTGATAACATTTGGATTAAGGTGTTATTAACACATTGATTAATGATTAATAATATTAGTAAATGAATTTAATGTTGTTGGTCGTTTTACCGATCAATATATGCATGTAAGTATACACGGTCAACAAGTAATAAAGAGTAAGTAAAGTATCGTTCCCACGGAGAATTAACTAATAAAGTTACCAAGCACTAACCCATAACCATTTCAATCTTATTTAAACAAATGATATAATATAGTGATGAAAACTATGAAATTAAATAATACTAATTATCCGTAGAATGAGACTAGATAACGAAGACTTGAGATTACAATTTCCCAATTGAATCATTCAAATCCACACACTTCATGATAAACCAAATTACTTGTACCGGATTGTTAGTCGAGAACACGAAAGTAATGTATAGTCATTTCTCAATGTCATACCCATATCACATATAATCCACAGTTGATAGAATACCCATGAACACCCATATTACATAAACCACTATATGTCTATGTGATTTGCAAATAATTAGGGTTTAATTCCAAGTTCTCAATTGACTACGAGTGGTGCTTCAGTATATGTCTATCCTAAGCATGAATCATACATTCCATCACCATGTAGAACATACAAACACAAGCTATCAAGATCAGATCTAAACTCATACTTCATTTTTCAAGTTCATATGGATTATCTAAATAATTGATGGCCAATCAACTAAGCAAATAAGCATGAATCTTAATAGAGAATCTCAAAACAATTAATAAGACTAACAATGAAGTATGTCAAAATAAACTAGGCAATAGATTCCATTGCAATCCCAAAATAGAGTTTAACTCATAGTTGAATTAGAATCCATGATCCACAATTGAATCTACATTGAAAGATACAAATAGAAGTAAAGAGAGTTAGGGATTAAGAATAGCAAATATGAGTTTCTACTCTTGTTTCACTTCTGAACTTTCAAGGATCTTCAATTGCTTCAATGCCCAAATCTTAGCTCTTCTAGGGTTCTAATCTACTATAATCTAATATTGAAAATTAAAGAGAGAAAGAAACAATAGATACTTGATCCCCCAAGGGGTGGAATATGTTTTTCATATTGACAATTCGTCTAATATATCAGCCCTAATTGAACCCCCACTCTTACAATTTAAAAATTAAAATAAAATAAATTAACAGCCGCAGATGTCGCGCCCGGGCGCACGAGTTCCCTATGTAGTCATCGCGCGGGCGCACATGTTTAAAGTCTTCTCAGTTCGGTTGATCATGGCAAGCGTCCTTAAGCTTTGTGTTACTGCGTGCGGTGCATACCGGCGGCTTCAACTTTGAATCCTCGTGTTCTGGCCGCTTCGCTTCGTGTCATGTCTGCATCGATGCTTTAACATGCAACTTTTGCTCTTTTGTTCACCACTGCTTAGCTTCTTTTGTTCACTCGATCCCCATGTTATGCCTTCATTTATCACATGCCATCTACCAATACCGAGCTCAGGCCATTTCCTGCACTTTCGCACCAAAGGAGTTCTCAATACATGTAATGCAAAATATTATGAAATGCAACTAAAAACACACTAAAATGTACTTGAGATGGGCATAGTTCTCGTGAATTGATGTCCAATAAGTAGGTATAAAACCCACTTATCAAATGTTATTGTATAATGAATAATATTAAATAGAGTTTAAAAGAGGAATAATGAATTGTTAATATTAAATGAAGTTTAATAATATTAGTAAATGAATTTAATATTATTATATAATTAATAATATTAAATGGAGGTTATAATATAACGATTAATGTTATTATCTTCGTTAAATATTTGTTGAAATATTATTCAAATCATTTTTGATATAATATTATTCTTGAATTTTACTCCACAATTGGTGATCATGTTGACAATTTGGACATTATTGAATTTTGGATAAATTATATTGTTAAAGTCTTTAATATTTATCCTTTATCTCATTTGATTGATTCTTTATATCATTGTCATCATTCTCATGCTTATATTGTGTTGAAAGTCATTTATAGCTAGTAGTGCATAGATGGACTTGGTATGATTATGACCAGAGATTATTCGATATAATCATGACTGTAATGTTACAAATGATGTGGTAAAGGTCATCTTTGGCCCGTAGTGCATAGATGGACTTGGTATGATTATGACCAGGGATTATTCGGTATAATCATGACCATAATTGAAAACACGAATATCCTTGGCCCGTAGTGCATGGATAATTCATGGTCGTGATACTATTAAGATGAGTCTCAACATTATTGGTTTTACAGTTGTGTATCTTTGGCCTGTAGTGCAAAGATGGACTGTTGGTTATTGGTTTTTCAGTTGTATATCTTTGGCCTGTATAGTGCAAAGTTGGACTGTTGATTTACTTGATTATAAATATGAATTGTGATTTAATTATAATCTGTGGTGGTTCAGGTGAAGACAGGTGATGAGAGTTCTCTTTGTCTTGAGTATAGAAAAGAACTGTTGATGAGTATTACAGGAATGAAGTATTAACGATGAACTTTTAATCTAGAGGAAAAAGTAGACATTATGTTCTACTTGACTCTTCTAATGGATTGCTTATTCCGTTATAGTTGTTGATCTAAAACTTGTTGTCTATTATATTCTATCAGTTGTTATACTGTTGAAGACTAACGATAATTTGTTCTGCATTATCTTAGTCATAATATTTCTTACTAGGCTAGTTGAGCTCACCCTATTACTTCACCACCCCTTTCAGGTAATAAAAGGGTAGTTGGGACTAGTAGAGAGAACATGGGTATAAAGTGGTGCCAAAGGTGCGCTCCATTTAAAATAGGAGTATATCATCACCCATATATGGGTAGTCGATACTTTATATGGCATTATAATTTAAATATGAATATTGTTTGACGCCCCAAAAATACATCACCCATCTTGGGTAGTCAATACATAATACATGTAATTTAAAACAACGCATGAGCAGGTACAATACAATAGTTTGAATACAATATATTGTCTAGAGATCATACAAACTCAAAAGGAGTCCTCATTACAATTATTATCACACTATTTCACGTAATAGTGAGGACTACTAATGCTATCCTCTCGACCATTACTCCGCTCCCCGACTCGTCCCAAATTTATATTCTCATTTCCTCAAGAGAACAAGTGAAAGAAAGGGTGAGCTCAACTAACTCAAGAAGAAATATTATGACTAAGATAATGCGTAATAAATTATCATTAGCCTACAACAAATGTTGTTAAACCGATAAAATATAATGAACATCAAGTTTAACTACAATGGAACCAAAGAATCCATTAAAAGAGTCAAGTAGAAAATAAAATCTACTATCTTTTATGATTTTAAAAGGTTTTTCATCGTTATAGCCGAGACTCACTTTTAATAAATATTCCACATCATCGAATCACCCCCGCACTACTGCCAAGGATATTCTTTTTAGTATCACCACCACAATTATTCATGCACCACGGGCCAAGAATATTTGTGTATTCATTAATGGTCATGATCATGCCAACAATCGTCCATCAATGCACTACGGCCATCGAGGATTTTACCACATCATTTGTAACATTACGGCCATGATTTAACCGAATAGTCTCTCGGTCATAATCATACCAAGTCCATCTATGCACTACAAAGCCACATATGACTTTCAACATAATATAAACATGAGGATGATGACAATGATATAAGAATTCAATAAAACAAGTTCAAGAATTAATTTATCTAGGAACCAATAACATCCAAACTGTCAACATGATACTGCTTTGTAGAGTAAAATTCAAGAATACTAAGAAGAATATTTCCATGAAAGGATACTGGATGAAGCGCAAATATCAAGGATATTCCACTAATTTCATGGAGTATAGAAGTCAAAGTTTTAACCAACTGGGTATAATAAAGAATGGAATAACAAAAGAAATCACCATGCACGCGATAGATCAGATGTGCAAAAGTTATTCCAAATGTAATAATAAATAACGGAACCAGTCCAAGCATAAAAACGCATGCATGTGATATTCCAATGTAATAATAAAGAATGGAACCAGTCCCACAGAAACACATGCATGTGATGTTCCAATAGAATAATAATAAAGATTTTAACCAGTCCTGTAAAACACATGCATGTGATGTTCCAATAGAATAATAATAAAGATTTTAACCAGTCGGTGTAAAACACATGCATGTGATGTTCCAAGAATAATAATAATAAAGACGGAACCAGTCCTGTAAAACACATGCATGTGATGTTCCAATAGAATAATAGAAGAATGTCACCAAGTATAGGGTAAACCACGATACAAAAGTTATTCCAATGTAATAATAAGCAATGGAATAACAACAGATTCTCTTCATGAATAAGAAAGAATAACACCCCTTACTTTTAGTAGGAGATTGAATATCGCAGAGTGTAGTAACAAAATACTCTTCTTCTTTCTCTTATTCTCTCTATACTTTCTCTCTCTATAGCTTGAATGAATTCGTGAAAAATAATGAAGCACTAGCCTCTATTTATAGAAGATTTCTAGCTTAAAGACCGCCATGTGAAAAGGCAAGTGGCTTGACGACGGTGATGTGAAAAGAAAAGTGGTTCGACGTGTAATGTGAAACGACAAGTGGTTCGACGCCAGAATGTGAAACGACAAGTGGTTCGACACTCGTAATGTGAAACGACAAGTGGTTCGACGCACCGTAATATGAAACGGCAAGTGGTTTGACGTCTGGTAAAGGTAATTACTATCGAAGAAGGTAATTACTATTCACAAAGGTAATTACTATCGATTTAGGTAATTACTATCGACGAAGAGACTCTTAGATGATGACATATGGGCCCCCATAAAATAATCAAACTTACCACAAACGCCTCATAATGCACTCTTTTATATACATCAAGGATTGAATAAATATTACCACAAATCATTTTATTTTTAATCAACACATATTTAATCTTTCAACAATTATTAATCATTTATAACTTGTCGCCTCAATTATTGATTTAATACTATAACATATTATATACGATGATATCGTGACAATAATTGAATCAATAATATAAGAGATATGATGCAAAGAATTATCAGTAGTAATAATCGAGCATACCGAAAGTGACTTCTCACGTAAGCATCAATAATCAATATCGCGTGCTACTATACAACCACGCCAGACATCGCATTTTTTACTACCGGTAGTTCAACAGCTTTTAATCAGAACACCTCCGCCGTTATTTTTATAGAAAGATAATTTTGTCGCTTTTAACTACGACAATACTTCCGCCAGGGGTCCACTAATGATCGAGCCGTCGCATTTAATATTCCCCGACAAAAAGAATATTCCCCACCAAACTAATATTTTATAACAACTTGCTTACTTTGCAAAATTTATAAATATTACCCACAACTATAACATTATATCAAATTTATTCCATAATATTCAAAAATAATATTTATAGAAAATTCATCTTTATTTATAAAAGTTGGGGTCTTACAACCTCCCTTCTTATGAAATTTCGCCTCGAAATTAGGGTACGACTGGTATGTCAAGAGGTAAGGATACCTTGATTTCATTTCAGATTCTAACTCCCAAGTCATTTCTTCAACATCGTGGTTCCTCCACAAAACTTCGACTTGAGGTATAACCTCGAGCGTAGAATATGTTCCTTCTTTATCCAAGATTTGAACAGAACCTCTTCATACGCCAAATCTTCCGCTATTTCGTCCCGGTTCTAACTCAATAATGTGGTTCGGTCTTTCACATATTTACGTAATATGGATATGTGAAAACGTTATGAACACGAGACATACTTCAAGCAGTAAAGCGAGTCTATAGGCCACGCTTCCTACCGATCGAGGATTAAAATGGACCGATGAATCGAGGATTAAGTTTTCTCTCTTTCCAAATCTTGTAACTCCTTTCCATGGAGCAACTCTTAACAACACATGATCTCCTATATCGAATTCCACGCCCTTTCGATGAAGATCAAGATAACTCTTTTTTGTCGATTTTGTGAGGTTTTTATACGTTGTCGGATCATTTCAATCTTTTTCCGTAGTCATACGCATCAACTCCGGCCCCAACAACGCTGCTTCACCCACCTCATCCCAAAGATAATCGAGAACGACACTTTCTTCCATACAACGCTCGAATGGAGCCATGCCAATACTTGCTTGATAATCGTTGTTGTAGGAAAACTCCACCAATGGTAAGAACTTGTCCCAACTTCCTTGAAATCAAGGACACGTAGTCTTAATAGATCTTCAAGAGTTTGAATAGTCCTCCGATCGTCCGTCCGTCTCCGAGGATGATATGCCGAAGCTAAATCGTAAGTCCTGCGCTCATAGCTTTTTGCAAACTAACCCAAAATCGTGAAGTGAATCTTGGGTCTCGATCGTAAACTATGGATACCTAAGATACCATGCAGCCTTACAATCTCGCTTATATACATACATACGAGCAAGACGTTTCAAGTGTATAAGTTTCTCAGATCAGAAGAAATGAGCAGACTTGGTCAATCTATCAACAATGACCCAAATCGCATCTATGCCTTGAGAAACCTTAGAAGACCCCAGAATTAAATCCATGGTAATGTGCTCCCACTTCCATTCGGAATTTCAAGTGGTTGCAATGGACCTTTTGGTACTTGATGTCCGCTTAACTCGCTGACAAGTTAGACACCTTCGAGATAAACAACGCTATCTCTCTCTTCATATTGCTCCACCAAAATGTACGATTTAATATCATGATACATTTTGGTACTCCTGTGATGGATTGCAAATGGTGTGTGTGCGCTCCATCATGATATTATACTTTAAATCGTGGTCGTTAGAACACAAAGTCCGGAGTCGACTCAAGTATTCCTTCTTCATCGATTCTTGCTTCCTAAGATAGCACCTTCTTGCACTTTTTCTTCCTCATACACATCACCTCCGTGTCCGTAGCTCGAGCAACTTTTAACTTTATCGATTAAAGTCTGCTTCTACTCAGATACTCGCTATCATCACACGCGCGCCCTCGAGTCTTTAACTCTATCTCCATCCTTTGCAAGTCACACAAAATGGGCCTTCATACGATAATATCGCACTCAGATTTTGCATATGATCTTCTACTCAACGCGCCGCCTACCACGCTCGCTTTTTCCAGATGGTATCGATGGTATGATCATAATCTTTCATCAGCTTCAAGCCAACGTCGTTGTCGCATGTTGAGTTCCTTTTGAGTGAAGAAATATTTGAGGCTTTTATGATCCGTAAAGATCTCCACTTTCTCCCCATACAAGTAATGCCTCCAAATTTTAAGTGTAGAAGATAACAACCGCTAACTCTAGATCATGAGTAGGATAATTCCTCTCATATTCTTTGAGTTGTCGCGAGGCATAGCTATAACTTTTCCATGTTGCATGAGAACACATCCCAACCCTTTGCTCAAGCATCACTATAGATGACAAATCCTCCGAGCCGATGGTATTGTCGTAACAAATGTGTAAATAAGTCTCCTCTCGAAGTTCTTGAAAACTCTTCTCACATTCTTCGCTCCAACCGAACTTTGTATCTTCCGAGTCACCGAAGTCAATGGAGTAGCGATTCGAGAAAATCCTTCCACGAATCTCCGATAATAACCAACCTAAACCGAGAAAGCTACGATTTCGGCCATCGATTTAGGTTGTTCCCACTTTGAATAGCTTCAATCTTTCACGGGTCAACAGATATTCCATGATTTGATACCACGTGCCCAAGGAATGCTACTTCTTCAAGCCGTAACTCGCATTTCTTCAACTCGCATAAAGCTTATATTCACGAAGCTTTTGGAGTGTCACTCAAGTGTTGCTCATGATCTTCACGGCTTTTGGAATAAATAAGGATGTCATCAATAAAGACGACCACAAAGTGATCCAAATATTCCTTGAATACTCTGGCTCATCATATCCATGAAGGCGTTAGAGCATTAGTCAATCCAAAGGACATGACTAGAATTCATAATGCCCGCATCGAAGTTCAAAGCCGCCTTTGGAATGTCAGCGGTTCTAATCTTCAATCGGTGATATCCTAACTAAGATCAATCTTTGAAAAGAATTTGCCTGCAATCGGGTCAAACAGTCATCAATACGCGGGCAATGGATACCTATTTTTGATGGTGACATGATTCAACTCCCGATAATCAATACAAAGTCGATACTCCCATCTTTCTTCTTCACGAATAGTAACAGAGCACCCCAAGGAGAAGTACTAGGACTAATAAAGCCAATGTCTAACAATTCCTCGCATTGGGTCTTTAACTCCTCAAGTTCAATAGAGCCATTCGACATGGGCTTTTGAAATAGGTTTTGTAACCGTTCAAGGTCGATACAAAATTCAATTTCACGCCTGGGGTAGGCCAGAAGTTCTTCTGGGAATACGTCAGAAATTTATTAACAATAGAAATATCGCTCAAAACCGACGATTTTTGTTTAAATGTGATATGAGCTAAGAAAGCTCGACATCCGCTTTTTCAATAAACTAATAAATTTTATGGCTTGAGATGACCGTGATTGATTTTAATGGTTTGGTCGCTTGAATTTGCATAATAGGTTGATTAGGAATATGAAAGCTAACAACCTTATTTAAAACAATCAATTTTTGCATGATAAGTAGTTAACCAATCAATCCCTGTAATCACGCCAAATGCAAGTATTTTTAATGAAATAAGATCGACAGTGTAATGAGGAGGTACCGATTTGAACCAAACAAGACTTATAAACAAATGGATGTAATGAAGGTTTCTCCCAAACTGGAGTTTCCACAGATAAGTCAAAGTCTAATTTCTCCTGAGTCAAATTTAATCGATGAGCGCAAGTAGAGAAATAAAAGAATGGGTAGAACCCAGATCAAATAAAGTATAGATTTCATTAGAGTTTATGATAAGTTTTACCCGTGATGACCTCATTCGGGTTCCTCGCTCTCGGGAGGTCACAACAAACGCCTCCTCAGACTACCGGTTTTTGATTTTTCGGGACTACCTTTGTGCCTCCATCCTAATTGAATTTTCTTCTTCAGAAACGACACAAAATCGAGCTAAGTGACCTTCTCTTCCACAATTATAACACGCTTTGACGGCATGGCGCAGCTTTTGATCGATGTGTCCCTCTCCTCCGCATTTGAAGCATACGATAGTGGTCTTTTCCTTCCTTAACAACTGTGTTTGGTGCCGACGCTTTCCATCATGTTGAATCTCCTTTTCTTGAAATGTCCATTCTTATTGTTTTGGCCCCGATTACCACCAAGTGGTTACCATATCCGCCCGTTGATTCCTCCACGCTTGTTGTCACCGCTCGACGACTACTCACCGGTATTATAATTTTGCTTACCGCTTCTTTTAGTCAATATTGACTCGTTATCGCGCTTCCACTAATCGAGCCCTATTTACAACATCTAAATACAAACACGCTTTATGAGAAATAAGATGTCGACGATCTCCCGCTTCAAACCTCTTAAAAACATTCGCGCCATTTCTCTTCATTATCCACCAAGTGGGACGCAAACCGTGATAACTCCGCAAATTTTGCCTCGTATCATGACACTGGCCATATTGTTTTGTTCCAACTTGATAAACTCCACCTCCTTCATGTGGCTAATACTTTCAAGAAAGTATTTGTCGTTGAATGCCTCCCCGAACTTCTCCCAAGATATCTTCAAGACAAAGAAGTTGAGTACGCTTTTACCGATTCCCACCAAGAATCCGCCTCTCCGCAAGCAACATAAAGGCCAAGAAGGGAACCTTTTGCTTCCTGAGCATCCCAAGACATCAAATATCTTGGTAATCTGCTTTATCCATGCTTCCGCCGTAAGTGGTTTTGCTCTCCTTAAACTCCGGTGGTCCCAGCCTCTTGAATTGTTTAAAGTGATCCGCACCGAGAGTTTTCCGTGTTTCCACCCACGCTTTTGGACAGAGTCGCCTTCGTCATTGTTGCATGAAATCGCATAAAGCCTCCAACATTTGATCATTCATCATTTGGTCGTTGTTGTTGTTGTTTGTATGAGGATTGTCGCCTCGATGCACATTATCCCCGATTATTGACATGTGGTGAATCAACGATCGCTCAGGCTCCATTGCTATTCTCAACATTCTCGATGTCATTTTCAGACATCGCCACAAAACAAAAGGTTAATCGACATGTAACATATTATCCCTATATTCGATTCGACCAATAAAATAACACATAAACTTAGGTAGGTCATACTAGCGAAAGGTATTCCCGCTCTCTCCCTCCTAGTACTATTCTCACATCTTAGCTGTGGATCATATCCTAAGCTCGATACCAACCGTGACGCCCCAAAATTAGGTATACATCACCCATCTGGGTAGTCGATACATGGTATGTAATTTAAATACAACTTACTAATATAACTGTCAGGTACAATACGATATAAATCGTGAGTTTGAATACAAATATTGTCTACTAGAGATCATACAAACTCAAAAGGAGTCCTCATTACAATTATTATCACACTATTTCATGTAATAGTGAGGACTACTAATGCTATCCTCCGACCATTATTCCGCTCCCCGACTCGTCCCAAATTTATATTCTCATTTCCTCAAGAGAACAAAGGAAAGAAAGGGTGAGCTCAACTAGCTCAAGAAGAAATATTATGACTAAGATAATGCGTAATAAATTATCATTAGCCTACAACAATAATGTTAAACCGATAAAATATAATGAACATCAAGTTTAACTACAAATGAACCAAAGAATCCATTAAAAGAGTCAAGTAGAAAATAAAATCTACTATCTTTTATGATTTAAAAGGTTTTTCATCATCGTTATAGCCGAGACTCACTTTTAATAAATATTCCACATCATCGAATCACCCCCGCACTACTGGCCAAGGATATTCTTTTTAGTATCACGCACCACAATTATTCATGCACTACTACGCCAAGAATATTTCAGGTATTCATTAATGGTCATGATCATGCCAACAATCGCCCATCAATGCACTACGGCCATCGAGGATTTTTACCACATCATTTGTAACATTACTGGCCATGATTACAACCGAATAGTCTCTCGTCATAATCATACCAAGTCCATCTATGCACCATGTGCCATGTATATGACTTTCAACATAATATAAACATGAGGATGATGACAATGATATAAGAATTCAATAAAACAAGTTCAAGAATTAATTTATCTAGAACCAATAACATCCAAATCTGTCAACATGACATCGCTTGTAGAGTAAAATTCAAGAATATCGAGAAGAATATTTCCATGAAAGGATATCGATGAAGCGCAAATATCAAGGATATTCCACTAATTTCATGGAGTATAGAAGTCAAAGTTTTAACCAACCGGGTATAATAAAGAATGGAATAACAAAAGAAATCACCATGCATGCGATAGATCAGACAGTGCAAAAGTTATTCCAATGTAATAATAAATAACGGAACCAGTCCCACAGAAAACGCATGCATGTGATATGATATTCCAATGTAATAATAAAGAATGGAACCAGTCCCACAGAAACACATGCATGTGATGTTCCAATGTAATAATAATAAAGACGGAACCAGTCCGTGTAAAACACATGCATGTGATGTTCCAATAGAATAATAATAAAGACGGAACCAGTCCTGTAAAACACATGAAACATGATGTTCCAATAATAATAATAATAAAGATTTTAACCAGTCCTGGTAAAACACACGCATGTGATGTTCCAATGTAATAATAGAAGAATGTCACCAAGTATAGGTAAACCACGATACAAAAGTTATTCCAATGTAATAATAAGCAATGGAATAACAACAGCTTCTCTTCATGAATAAGAAAGAATAACACCCCTTACTTTTTAGTAGGAGATTGAATATCGCAAAGAGTGTAAAGAACAAAATACTCTTCTTCTTCTTCTCTTATTCTCTCTATACTTTTCTCTCTATAGCTTGAATGAATTTGTGAAAAATAATGAAGCACTAGCCTCTATTTATAGAAGATTTCTAGCTTAAGACCGCCATGTGAAAAGGCAAGTGGCTCGACGATCGGTGATGTGAAAAGAAAAGTGGTTCGACGCTCAGAATGTGAAACGACAAGTGGTTCGACGCCTCAGAATGTGAAACGACAAGTGGTTCGACGCACCGTAATATGAAACGACAAAAAACGGCAAGTGGTTCGACGTCTCGGTAAAGGTAATTACTATCAAGGAAGGTAATTACTATTCACAAAGGTAATTACTATCGATTTAAGGTAATTACTATCGATTTAAGAGACTCTTAGATGATGATATATGGGCCCCCCATAAAATAATCAAACTTACCACAAACGCCTCATAATGTACTCTTTATATACATCAAGGATCGAATAAATATTACCACAAATCATTTTATTTTTAATCAACACATATTTAATCTTTCAACAATTATTAATCATTTATAACTTGTCGCCTCAATTATTGATTTAATACTATAACATATTATACGTATGATACGCGTGACAATAATTGAATCAATAATATAAGAGATATGATGCAAAGAATTATCGTAGTAATAATCGAGCATACCGAGTGACTTCTCACGTAAAGATCAATAATCAATATCGTAGTGCTACTATACAACTACTACAGACATCGTTTTTTTACTAACGGGTAGTTCAACAGCTTTTAACTGTAATACCTCCGCCGTTATTTTTATAGAAAGATAATTTTGTCGCTTTTAACTATTTATAATACTTCCGCCAGGGGTCCACTAATGATTGAGTCGTCGCATTTAATATTCCCCGACAAAAAGAATATTTCCCACCAAACTAATATTTTATAACAACTTGCTTACTTTGCAAAATTTATAAATATTACCCACAACTATAACATTATATCAAATTTATTCCATAATATTCAAAAATAATATTTATAGAAAATTCATCTTTATTTATAAAAGTTGGGGTCTTACACTACTTACTCAATAATTGTTATAATAATTCTTTGTTCAATATTTTATTTTATTGATTCAATAATTGCTACGTTGATATTTTATATTATTGTTGTTTCAATAATTGTCACTACACAAATATTCTTGATAAGTTTTAACTTTTTCATCTTAGGAGTACTATTCACTGGGTACTATTCACCGAAAGTACTATTCACTGTGGGTACTATTCATGATAAAAATTGATTCATTTTCAGTCTAAATTATTTTTGGTACAATATTATTCTTGAATTTTACTCCACAAAGCAGTATCATGTTAACAATTTGGACATTATTGATTTCTGGATAAATTAAATTATAAATCTTTAAAAATTTATCATAGAACTTGTTTTATTGAATTCTTATATCACTGTCATCATCCTCATGTTTATATTATGTTGAAAGTTATCTGTGGCCTGTAGTGCATAGATGGACTTGGTATGATTATGACCAGGGATTATTCGGTATAATCATGACCGTAATATTACAAATGATGTGGTAAAAGTCCTCATTGGACCGTAGTGCATTGATGGACAATTGTTGGCATGATTATGACCATTGATGAATACATGAATATCCTTGGCCCGTAGTGCATGGGTAATTTATGGTCGTGATACTAAAGAATATGCTTGGGCGCCGTAGTACAAGGGTAATTTGATGATGTGGTTTATTTATTAAGCTGAGTCTCAACGATAAAAGTGATGAATAACCTTTTAAATCATAGAAGATAGTAGATTTTATGCTCTACTTGACTGTTCTAATGGATTGCTTATTTCGCTGCAGTTAAACTTGATGTTTGTTATATTTTATCAGCTTAACACTGTTGAAGGCTAACGATAAATTATTCTGCATTATCTTAGTCATAATATTTCTTACTGGGCTAGTTGAGCTCACCCTTTTGCTTTCATTGTCCTCTTCAGGAAATGAGAACGTAGCCGGGACTGGTCGGGGAACGGAGTGACGGTCCATATGATAGCATTAGTAGTCCTCACTATTCTATGAAATAGTGTGATAATAAATGTATTGAGGACTCCATTTGAGTTGAATACTGTCTAGAAGATAATATTCGTTTTAAAACTCTTAGTTTATGTTTTGTCGTATTTTACACGACAGTTGTATTATTAAGTTGTATTTGAATTTTGTACCATGTATTTGGCGACTCAAGATGGGTGATATATACCTATTTTGGGGGCGTCACAAATGCAAACCGAGAAACCTCGACAAACTTAGCTTCGTACTGCGACATAGTCATATTGTTTTGCTCCAGCTTGATGAATTTTACCTCCTTCATGTGACGAATACTTTCGAAAAAGTACTTGTCATTGAACAATTGTTGGAACTTCTCCCAAGATATCTTTAGTGCGGCATGTTATGTACGGTTTATAGATTCCCACCAATAATCTGCCTCTCCTCGTAATATGAAGGTGGGAAAGGGAACCTTTTGCTCCTCGGAGCATCCCAAGACATCAAATTTTTGGTGATCTGCTTAATCCACGTCTCTACCTTAAGTGGTTTTGGCTTTCCCAAAAACTCTGGTGGTCCCATCTCCTTGAATTGCTTAACGGTGACCATCCAAGAGTTACCAGTTTTAGTTCTCAGAGGGCACACAATAAATCTAGAAGGGGGGTTAAATAGATCTTTTTGGTTTTCAAAAATCTTTTTCATTTTAGTTTATATTGCTACGTAATTAGCAAATGACAAACTTAGGAATTATTTCAAACACAACGGAATATGTTAAGATTCCCTGTAAGACCCCAAATTTTATGAATAAAGATTAATTTTCTCGAAATATTTTTTTTGAGTATTAAGGTGTGGGTTTGATATACTATTATAGTTGTGGATAATATTTATAAATTTTATAAAATGATCAAGTTATTATAAAATATTTGATTGGTCGGGGAATATTCGTTTTATCAGAGAATATTCGTATGACGACACAATCATTGGTGGACCTTGCAATAAAATTACTGTCGAAGTTAGAAAACGACAGAAATATATTTTTATGAAAATAACGACGAAAGTTTTACCGTTAACTATTTAAATACCCGGTGATAAAAGTACAGTAATACGCGTGGTTGCATAGTAGCACACGGTATTGGTTATTGATGTTTACGTGAGAAGTCACTCAGTTATACTCAATTATTGCTACAGTAATTGCTGTATAGTATCTCACGTTATTTGATTCAATTATTGTCATAATATTTTATATTATTAAATCAATAATTGAGATGACAAGTTATTCATATTATTATTTGTATTATTGACAATGTCTAGAAAGTTCTGTCGAGAAAAGGGGTTTGGTCACCTAATTGCGCGTTAATAGGGAGAAATCCTTATCGGAAAGCCCCCTCTTTCCTGGGAATGATCTGGTTGTTAATATTGCAAGTTATATTATTAATGAATAAATATTGTTAAAAAATATTGAGGGAATTTTTATTTACTATTTGTTATAAATTTTGCTTATTATATGGACCCCCACTTACCCATTTTTCAAAATAATCGGTAGAAAGTTATCTCCATTTTTTATATATATATATATTATAATAAGTTTTGTTTTTTATGAAAAATAGAATATATTATATTTTATTATGCGTATAGTATTTGCATAGTGACTGCTTAGTAAAATCAAACTTTTTCAGAATTCGTCCGTGAAGAATTTGTTCGAATTCTACTGTGCGTCCGTGATTAAAATTTCTAAATAGTATCCTGCCATTCTCCTATAAATAGGATGCTCAGTTTAGAAAAGAAAATCACACCAGAATCAGAGAATTCTTTTTCTATAATATTGAGCATATTTCTTTAGAGTTTAAAGAAGCTTTGAGTCTAGAAAATAGTATAAGTTTTCTTCAAGAATATATCCGCTATACCAGTCGGAATTGGTCTCTTTTTGAGGTAAGGGGTATTTTTTATTTCATATTCGCTTACGATATTATTTTTCGTATTCGTAAGGAATTTTATTTTCGTTCAATATTCGTAAAGAATATTATTTTTGTTCAATATTCATAGGGATATTATCTTCGTTTAATATACGTAAGAAATATTGTTTTCGTTCAATATTCGTAAGGAATATTATTTTCGTTCAATATTCGTAAGGAATATTATTTTCGTTCAATATTCGTAAGGGATATAATTTATGTTCAATATTCGGAAGAAATACTATTTTCTTCCATACTCTGTAGTATGTAAGTAATATTATTTCATTTTAGATTCCGAATTCTACACTAATTTTGTTAAAGTATTACTTCTATACTCCTTGAAAGTAGTAGAATATCCTTGAAATTTGCGCTTCATCTAGTATCGTTTCACAAGGATATTTTTCTGAATATTCTTGTTCATTTTTAAGCTTTTCATGTCAGAGTACTATTCATGGGTACTATTCATTTATATGACACTATTCATATGTACGACACTATTTACATGTACAGGTACTATTCACGAAGTACTATTCATGAAAAAATTACTTCTTTTCTGTCCAAATTATTTTTGATACGTGAATATTATTCTTGAATTTTACTCCACAAAGCAACATCATGTTGACAATTTGGACATTCTTAAACTTTGGATAAATTTAAAGTCTTTAATATTTATCCTTGATTTCATTTGATTAATGCTTATATCATTGTCATCATTCTCATGCTTATATTGTGATAAAAGTCATCTTTGGCCCGTAGTGCATAGATGGACTGTTGATTGGTATGATTATGACCAGGGATTATTCGGTGTAATCATAACCTGTAATGTTACAAATGATGTGGTAAAAGTCCTCATTGGCCCATAGTGCATTGATGGACAGATATTGGTATGATCATGACCATGCATTCTCTTCGGCCAAGGGTGCAAAGATGAATTGTTGTTTAGCACGATCATAACTATTGGTGAAAACACGAATATTCTTGGCCCGTAATGCATGGATAATTCGTGGTTGTGATACTAATGAATATCTTTGGCCCGTAGTGCATGGATAATGCAGTGATGTGGATTATTCATTAAGCTGAGTCTCAACGATAAAATTGATGATAAACTTTTTAAATCATAGAAGATAATAGATATCATGCTCTACTTGACTCTTCTAATGGATTGTTATTTCCGCTGCAGTTGTTGATCTAAAATTTGTTATCTATTGTATTCTATAAGTTGTTATACTGTTGAAGGCTAACGATAATTTATTCTGCATTATCTTAGTCATAATATTTCTTACCGAGCTAGTTGAGCTCACCCTTTTCTTTCATTATTCTCTTCAGGAAATGAGAATATAGCTGGGACTAGTCGGGGAATGTATTAACGATCTAGATGGTTGCTTTAGTAGTCCTCACTATTATGTAAAATAGTGTAATAATAATTGTAATGAGGATTGAATTTGAGTTTGGATATTGTCTAGAAGATAATATTCGTGTTGTTTTCTGTACCATGTAATTGGTGACTCAGAATGGGTGATGTATACCTATTTTGGGTGTGTCACATTCCCCTTCATAGATAATTTGTTGACCATTTTTCTAAGATTAGCTTAGATGCAAGTGCTTATTATATTCATAGCAGTTATAGATTTATAATGTAAATGACTGTATGTAAAAGACACAAGGGATTTTAAGTGGTTCAGAGACTCAAGCTCCTAATCCACTCTTATGCTTCAACAAGCATGTATTCCACTAAGGATTTGATTAACTTCTAATCACTAAGATTCCTTCAAGACTAGCAGCCTTGGAATATCAATTCACTAAGAACTCTTCAAGACCAACAACCTTGGAAATTGTAGACTAAGCCCAACAGACTTAGAATCTCTTGTACTCTCTGGTACTTAGCAAGTCTAGCAGACTTGACTTTGATTTAGTCACGAAGACAAGGACCTTGTAGGCCCCAGTTGCTTGGTTGTTTGTTTGTTATTTGTTGTTGTTAAGCTGCTAAGATGACGTTCAACTTGTTCATCTTCTGGTACTTAGAAGCTTCTTCTGATTATTAGGCATTCAACATTTGTGTTTGATCACATCCTCTGGACTGCTAAGATGTATGTTCAGTCTGATATCTTGTTGGTACTTAGTAGTTTGACTCATCTTTTGGTGTTGCTGTTCTTTGCCGTTGATTCTTATCTTCATCTGATACTTAGTATAGTGCACCATCATCGTTGAGGTACTGCTAAGTCTTTGCTTATCAGTTTAGATTCTTTGGATACTTAGCGGTCCTTGAACACTAGTTGTCTTGTGCACATATTCAGTTCTGTATCTTCTTCTCTTTAGCTCAACGTGTTCAAGATGATTCGTAGAATGGCTCTTTGAATCTTCTTTTTGGTCTTATATTCTTGGCCTTCTCAGCTCTCAGCTTAGCTGTCATTCTGATTGGCATTCTCATTGTTGTTGAGTGAAGCCTTTTTCTATTTAAGCTCTTCTCTAATTTTTCTCCACTTCTACTTTCGTAGTCTTACTGCCACTGAGATATATTCTGTTTAGCTCTGTAGAACTCATAGAGTCAACAACTTGTCAAAAACCAACTACTTCTACTTTCAAGCTTCGGCTGTTAAATAACCTTTCATAAGCTTCCCGTTGGATTATAGTCGTTGGAAGCTATTTGAATTGATTCGCAGATCTCGAGTTATTTGGTGCAGACAACTGATGTGACATGCCAACCCTTCTTCACTTTTCTGACACTGCAGTCTACTATTTCACCTACCACATTAGAAATGTCACTTTAACATGTCAGGCTGGTAGTCACCTTTATTTTTTCTTTCTGATTCCTCGATTAGAACATCAAGAGTTGTCCTTTTGCATTGATGATTTCAATACCCAACGTTCGAATGCCAGTCTTTGTATTGAGATGTTTCCAAGGCTTCAATACTCAAATAACTAACTCTACGATTCTGATGCAGATGACTGAACTCTACGATTAAGAGAATGTTCTTTGAGCTTGCAATTAGAAGTTTTCTTCCTTTATTTGTGCAGTGCTTTATCATTTCTTCTTGTCTTGACGTACATTAGGTACTGACAACTTGTCTGATTACTTTGGCCCTCCTTAACTTCAAGACTTATCAAGTTTGTCATGCTCAGCCTCTCTTTCTCATTGTGATCTCCCGTTCACATATCATCAATGGTCTGACCCATGTTTAATCTTCTTTGTCTATTATGTATAGGTTGGCCAGTATCTCTGTTATTGACCTCATCAGTTCCTGCTTCTAATCTGGCAAGCACTACGATCATAGGCATACCCAAGATCATGATCTTTTGTTTATCTTGACAGCTACTGCATTACTGACTTGCTTTAGTCAATCACATTATCTGAAGTCTTCTTATTATTGCTTATGGAAGACTTCCCTTGAATGGCTTCATGTATCAATCAGGATGCTGATTGAATTGGTACTCTAATCTTCTATTTGCTTCTAAGCCATTTGGTGAATGCTCTCTGGCTTCATTGAGGTAGATTGCATCTTTATAGTTCTATCCAGAGGCTTCATTCCTTGGATGCTTTAGGAGTGCTCATGAGAATCGTGTTAACACTATGATTCTTCTTTGGCGTTGTGAGCACTGATAGGCTTTGTCAAAGACTTTGTTCTGCAGACTACGATCTAGCTTTGGTTCTGCAGACACTACGACTACGAGTGTAGATTATACATCAGACTACGATTTCTGCCTTAACACTTGTTGTTCTTGTCTGATCTAGCTCGACTATGATTTTTGCCTCTGATATGATCAGTAGACTCCACGAATTTAAGTGTGGTCTATGATTCTTGACTTGGCTCGGCATGCGTTTGGACCAACTATACGATTCTGAGTGAGGCCTTCCAAGACAGACTACGATTTTGTAGCAACTTTTTCTATACTCTACGATTCTGCCTTGGCTTCTACAATCCCTCGACTGGCTCGACAGACTACGATTCTGCCTTAATAGTCTCCAAGTTCCTTGTCTCTCCTGGCAGACTTTGAAGGCTGGTGCAGTGCTCGACGATAAGACATGCCTATCTATTACATTATATAAGATCAACCTAACAAGCTTGATCTTTTTATATTTAGTCCTTATACATCATATTCTTTTTAAGGACTTTACAAAGCTATTTTGTTCATGTGGAATCAAACTAACATATTTAATCATTTCAATCTAAGTCCTTGTACATATATTCCTATTATCTATTCAAGGACTTTATAGCTTATTTCAATGCAGACATATTTGCATATTCATTCATTAAGATCATAATCAAATTTTATATAAACAGGAATATCATTCACATGCTTATTCCTAACAGTCAGTGTTTCCATCCGCATTTTGAACTGGAGTCTCCCTCGCCTGATGTTGCATGAATTAGAAAAAGCTCCTAAACACCCCGTCGTTCATCATTTGGTCGGTGTTGTTGTTTACATGAGGATTGTTGCCTTCTTGATGCACATTATCCTGGTTATTAATATGTGGTGACTCAACGGTCTCCTGTGCTCCATTGCTTATATCAACATTTTCTGATTCTATTTTTAAATACTGCCAAAAAATAAGGGTTAATTGACATACCACATATTATCCCTATATTCTGACCGACCAATTAAATAACAAATAAACTTAGGTAGGTCATACTAGCGAAGGAATTACCCGTCTCTCCCCTCCTAGTTCTAGCCTCACATCTCAGACAGGGATCATATCCCTAAGCTTTGATACCAACTGTAACGCCCCCAAAATAGGTATACATCACCCATTTTGAGTCACTAAATACATGATACAAAATTCAAATTCAAACTTTATTAATACAATACGACAAACGTAAGCTGAGAGTTTTAACATGAATATTGTCTCGTAGACAATATCCAAACTCAAATAGAGTCCTCATTATAATTATTATCACACTATTTTATAAAATAGTGAGGACTACTATAGCCACCATCTCGGACCATCACTCCGTCCCCCGACTAGTCCCAGCTATATTCTCATTTCCTGAAGAGAACAATGAAAGCAAAGGGTGAGATCAACTAGCCTAGTAAAGAATATTATGACTAAGATAATGCAGAATATATTATCGTTAGCCTTCAACATTGTTAAACTAATAGAATACAATAAACAACAAGTTTAACTGCAGCGGGATAAACAATCCATTAGAAGAGTCAAGTAGAGCATGATATCTACTATCTTCTATGATTTAAAAGTTTATCATCAATTTTATCGCTCAGACTCGGCTCAATAAATAATCCACATCACTGAATTATCCATGTACTATGGGCCAAGGATATTCATTATTATCACATCCACGAATTATCCATGCACTACCGGCCAAGGATATTCGTTATTATCACCAATGGTCATGATTATACCGATACATAGTCATAATCATACCAATATGCACTACGGGCCAAAGATGACTTTTATCACAATGTAAGTATGAGGATGATCACAATGATATAAGAATTCCATTAAATAAGAGCAATGATAAATTTTAAAGATTCATAATTCAATTTATCCAGAATTCAATAATGTCCAAATTGTCAAAATGATACTACTTTGTGGAGTAAAATTCAAGAATAGTATTGTATCAAAAATGATTTGAATAGAAAAGAAATTAATTTTTGTCATGAATAGTACTTCAGGTGAGTAGTACCCGAGTGAATAGTACTTTGGGAATAGTAGTACCTCGGTATGAAAAGTTTAAAAATTATGAAGAATGTTCAGAATAATATTTCCGTGAAAAGATACTAGATGAAATGCAAATTTTAAAAATATTCTACTAATTTCACGGAGTATAGAAGCAATACTTTAACAAAATGAGTGTAGAATTCAGAATCTGAAATAAAATAATATTACTTACATACTACAGAGTATGGAAGAAAATATTATTTCTTACGAATATTGAACAAAAATAATACCCCTTACTTTAAAAGGAGAGTATTTCTGACTGGTAGGGCGGGGATATTCATGAAGAAAACTTGCACTATTTTCTACACTCAAAGCTTCCTTAAACTTTAATGAAATACGCTCAATATTATTGAAGAATAATTCTCTGATTCTGGTGTGATTTTTAATTCTAAACTAAGCATCCTATTTATAGGAGAATGTCATGATACTATTTGGATGCACAGTAAGGAAAAAAATCATGGACTGCATAGTAACTTATTCACCGATTTCTGACGAATTTTTTTATTTTACTATACAGCACTATGCAAACACTATGTAGACACTATGAAAATACTATGCGTAATAAAATATAATATATTTTATTTTTCATAAAAAACAAAATTTATTATTAATATATATATATATATATATATATATATAATAAAATTGAGATAACTTTCTCCCGACTATTTTGAAAAATGAGTAAGTGGGGGTCCATATAATAAGCAAAATTTACAACAAAATACTTCATAAAAATCCCCTCTATTTATCTCAATTCACTTGGCTTCACAAAATATATTTTTAGTAACATTCATCATTAATATTATAACTCACAATATTAACAACCAGATCATTCACAGGAAAGAGGAGGCTTTTCAATAAAGATTTCTCCTTATTGGCGCGCAATTAGGTGACCAAACCCCTTTCCTCGACAAAACTTTCTAGACATTATCAATAATGCAAATAATAATATGAATAACTTTGTCATCTCAATTATTGACTTAATAATATAAAATATTGTGACAATAATTAAATGAATAACGTGAGATACTATGCAGCAATTACTATGACAATAATTGAATAAAACTGAGTGACTTCTCACGTAAGCATCAATAATAAAAAATATTGTACAATACCTGGTAATACCGTACACTTGTGCCAGACAGCGTATTCTTTACTTTACCACCCGGGTATTTCAACAGTTAATGGTAAACTTTTGCCGTTATTTTTATAAAAAGTTATTTCTGTTGTTTTCTAACTCCTACAGTAATTTCGTTGTTGGTTCCATTAATGATTGTGCCCTTGTACGAATATTCCCTGATAAAACAAATATTCCCCGACCAATCAAATATTTTATGATAACTTGCTTACTTTGCAAAATTTGTAAATATTACTCACAACTATAACATTATATCAAATCCACACCATAATATTTTAAATGATATTTAAGAAAATTAATCTTTATTTATAAAAGTTGGGCTCTTACATCGGCCACTACGTTTGCCTTCCCCGGGTGATAAAGAATATCACAATCATAATCCTTGATTAATTCTAACCACCTTCTTCGACACATGTTCAACTCCTTCTGCGTGAATATATATTTCAGACTCTTTTGGTCCGTATATATCTAACATTTTTCTTCGTACAGATAGTGTCTCCAAATCTTTAACGTAAAAACTATTGCCGCTAACTCCAAGTCATGAGTAGGGTATTATTTTTCGTAATCCTTTAATTGTCGTGACACATATGCAATGACCTTGCCATGTTGCATTAGCACACAGCCCAGTCCTCTGTGCGACGCATCACTATACACCATAAATCCTCCCGTATCATCTGGTAATGATAATACAGGTGCTTCGCTTAGTCTCTTCTTCAGCTCTTGGAAACTTTCCTCGCACTTGTCCGTCCACACGTACTTCACCGTCTTTCTCGTTAAATTAGTCAACGGGGTTGCTATCTTAGAAAAATCCTGGATAAATCTTCGATAGTAGCCAGCTAACCCTAAGAAACTTCTTACTTCGGTTGGCGTCTTCGGTTGCTACCAGTTACTCACTGCTTCTACCTTTGCAGGGTCTACTGAAATTCCATCCTTATCCACCACGTGTCCTAAAAATTGAACCTTCTTCATCCAAAATTCAAACTTAGAAAATTTTGCATACAACTTCTTTTTTCTTAGTGCCTCCAAAACCATCTTCAAATGTTTGACGTATTCTTCTTTTGTCTTTGAGTAGATCAAGATATCGTCAAAGAAAACTACTACGAATTTATCTAAGAATGGCTTGAAGACTCGGTTCATCAAGTCCATAAATGCTACTGGAGCATTTGTTAACCCAAATGACATTACTAGATAGTCAAAATGTCTGTAACGAGTTTGGAACGCCGTCTTTGATATGTCCTCCTCCCACACCTTCAACTGGTGATAACCCGTTCGTAGATCTATCTTCGAAAAATACTTTGCTCCCTTTAGTTAATCGAAAAGGTCGTCTATCCTTGGTAATGGATATCTATTCTAAATTGTTATTCTGTTCAATTCTCGATAATCGATACAGAGCCTCATCGATCCATCTTTCTTCTTCACAAATAACATTTATGCTCCCCAAGGAGACACACTCGGTCGTATATAACCCTTATCCAATAACTCTTACAATTGTATCATCAATTCCTTCATTTCTACTAGCTCCATATGGTATGGGGCTTTCAAAATCGGTGTTGTTCCCGGTGCTAAGTATTATGAATTCGATTTCTCTGTCTGGCGAAGACCAGGCAGATCGTTCGGAAACACATCTTGAAATTCTCTCACTACGGGTATATCCTTAATTTCTACTCCCTTTTTTCGGGTATCCACTATATAGGCTAGATAACCTACACATCCTTTCCTTAATAATTTCTTGGCCTGCATAATCGTAAGGCAACACGATTGCTTAAGCGATGAGCTACCATAAAATACCACCTTAGACTTATTCGGAGTCTGAAGGTTTACACTTTTATTCTGACAATCAATTATCACTGCATGGTTATACAACCAATCCATTCCCAATATTACGTCAAACTCTCCCAATCTTATCAGGATCAAGTCTACGCTTAGTTCATAATTTCTAATGTTTGCGCGATAATTTCGGTAAATATACTCTACAGGGATTACTTCCTTATTCGCAACTTCTATGTTCAAAGGATTTCCTAATCGTTCTCGGGGTAAATTAAGTCGTCTAGCAAATTCCTCTGATACAAAAGAATAGGTGGCACCCGAATCAAATAATATATATGCATTTATATCATTAATTGGGATAATACCGACACCACGTCCTTCACAACTACTGTGTCCTGGACAGTCATATTAAATGTTCTGGCAGTTGGACGGTTGGATGGCATCAGTCCGCCAATCATCAGTTTACCGCTTCCTCCTTGTTGGCCGCTTCCTCCGCTACTTCCTTTCTTCGGGCAGTCCTTAATCAGATGGTTCACCGAACCACATGCGTAACAACCTTTGATCTTCTTCGGCTTCGAGCACTTGGGTGAAATATGTCCCTCTTGGCCATAATTGTAACAAATACTGTGCCCTTTCCAACACTAGCCTTGGTGATACCTCCCACACTTTGAGCATCCTTCTGCCTTCTTCTTAAATTCCCCACGAAACTTCCCCACTTGATTGTTAAAATTCTTGGTGTTGTTGTTGTTGCTGTTGTTCTCCTACTTCCTTTTTCCTAAGTTACTACCTCTGCTGCTACTTCCTCCTCGGCTATCTCCTTCTATGCTCTTACCCTTCTTCTCCTTGTTGCATAAACTCAAAGCTTCACTACCTCCTTATGCAATAATAGCTTTTTCCAACAATGTTGCAAAATAATCGATGTGAAGAGCTGACACCTTTTTAAACAACCAAGGCTTCAGTCCTTGCTCAAAACGCCTAACTTTCCTCTCTTCATCTACCACTTGGTGTTCTGTAAAACGGGCTAGCTCATTGAACTTTGCCACGTATTGCGCCACCATCATATCTCCATGCTTAAGTTCTAAGAACTTCACCTCTATCCTATTCTTCATGCTCTTCGGGAAGTAATTCTCGAAGAACAAAGTCTTAAATCTCTCCCATGTTACTATCCCTTCTCCTGCTCTCTGCTGATTCGCTTCCCACCAGTAGTTCACTTCGCCTCTTATTATGTAGGTTACAAATGCCGTCTTCTGGACTTTACCCACACGAGCGATGGTGAAAGCTTTCTCCATTTCCTTGATCCATGTCTGAACCATGATCGGATCGATAGTGCCTACGAATTTCGGAGGTCTTATACTCCTAAAATCCTTAAAATTTATGACTGAAGCTGCTTGGGGAATGGGTGGTACTGGTTCGTTTCTTTCCCTAAGAGCTTCTCCTAACAAGTCTACTATCCTTTGTATAGGGTCTACTTGTCCTCTCTCACCATTAATCGACTCTTCTGGTGCAATTATTCTACGTCTGGGCGGCATTTTTCTGCATCACAAAATTTTCATTTTTATTGTCTAATTATATAATATTTCTCAAATGAAAAGGAATAAGATTTTATAATGTATTTGTGAACTAAGATCATTTATATTCATATGCCAAATCATTACATTACATGATTATCACTAGCATACTTCTATAAATGACAACATATATCCCCTATTATCACGAAAGATGGGGACAACACCAACATACTACCCCACTAACATATTCAAAAGTTTGGGGTTTACAACTATCTCACATCATACACAAAAGACTGAGATTTTATTACAATATATATATATCACATAAAAGAAATACTATAACTACTAAATTCCTAGCATCTAGATCTCAATCTATCATTCTGCGCTCCACGACGCTCTGGTACTCCTTCTAGGTGATATGCGCCACCAAATCTCAGCTTATGGTGCGCCGGGTCTGTCCCTGCTGTGATGCCCTCAAAATAGGTATACAGCACCCATTTTGAGTCGCCAATAACATGGTATAGAAACAACTACAACTTTATTAATACAACATATAAACTGTGAGTTTAAATACAAATATTGTCTTCTAGATAATATCCACACTCAAATAAGTCCTCACTACAATTATTGATACATTATTTTACAAAAATGGTGAGGACTACTAAAACAACTTTCTAGAACCATCATTCCACACCCTGACTAGAACTCGCTACATTCTCGCCTCCTGAGAAGAAAAATGGAACAAAAAGGAAAAGGGTGAGCTCAACTAGCCTAATAAAGAATATTATGACTAAGATAATATAGAACAAATTATCGTTAGTCTTCAACATGGAAAAAAATCTGATAAAATACAATAGACAACAAGTTTCAGATCAATATTCGCAGCGGAAATAATAATTTCATAGATGAGATACGAAGAGAATGAAATCTACTATAATCTATGAATTTAAAAGTCCATCATCAATATTTTATCCCTGTAACATAAATCAATATTCATCTTGAATCAAATATTCATCTTTGCACTACAGGCCAAAGATATTCATCAATTGGTCATGTTCATCTCAACACCTGTTCATCTTTGCACTACGGGCCAAAGATATTCATAAGAAAATCATTAATCTTTGCACTACAGGCCAAAGATATTCAGTAATATCATCATTTAGGACTGAGGATGATGAAAAATATTTTAAAGAAAACGAATCCAGTGAAACAAAAGAACAAATATTAAGGATTCGTACTTTAAACAATCCGAGTTCAAAAATACTTCATAAATAATCATAGTGAAGTAAAATTCAAGAATGATCAAAACATGGATACAAACAAAGCTAGTATCCATAATCGTTATTTTGAAAAAAAAAAACGAAAATTTAATTTTTCTGTGAATAGTGTCGTATTCGTGAATAGTGCCGTATACGTGAATAGTGTCGTATACGTGAATAGTAACCCCGACACTAAAACACAAGAATTTCACAAGAAAAATCTTACCAATAATCCGACATAATGATATTAGAAGAAATAATATCATTTAAAAAAAATAACATCCCTTACCTCGAAAAGACAATACTTACGACTAGAAATTTGGATATAGTCTCAAAGGAACTTGCATCAGATATAGCAACACTCAAAGTATCAAAATACTCACAAGAATACGCTCGATAATATAGAGAGAGAAAGAGAGAGAAAACTTCAGTTTCTAGTGTGATTTTCAATTCTAACCTAAGCACCCTATTTATAGGAAAATGCTTAGAACACCAAAGCAGAAAATTTAATAAATATTATTATTATTTTTCTAAAACTTCATACACACACTTTTTCTTAATCAACCATCAGCCACACATGTAGCCCACCTCTCAAAAAGTATGAAAAACGTTTTTCATAATTAAAACAATTAAAACTTCCAAAAATCAATTATTTCGGAACTTTGGAGATTCAATAATTCATAATAAATAGCCCTTTTATCAGAAAAATTTGAATCTTATGTCGTTTCCATAGGAAATTCCATTCTCTACAACTTTGTAAGTTTAAGTTTTTCCAAATTCCAAACAGAAATTGATCGAAATCCACAAACAGACGATTTTACAGGCTATAATCAAATTTCAGTCAAGAAATGGGGTCCACAAACATGAAAAACATGTTTTTAACATTTATTGCAATAAAAATACTCTTCCTCCTCATTTATTCATATATATCACATTCATTGTAAAAATATCACCATTATTATATTATTAAAATATAATAATATATTTAAATGAATTATTTATCAGAAAAGATAAAATATCAATTTTTCAACAATTGTCACTTTAAAATTTTCTCCATCTATATCCACATAAAATGAATATTTTTCTTATCATATAAATCAATAATTAATTATTCACAAATATTATTACAGAATCACAATATTGGCAACCAAAGCCGTTTCAGAAAGAGGGGCTTTCCAATAAGGATTTCTCCTTACTGGCGCGCAATTAGGTGACCAAACCTCTCCTTAGACAGAACTTTCTAGACGTTGCCAATAATGTTATCTAATAATATTATTCAAATAATATGAATTATTGATCTGATAATGGAAAATACTATGTAGTGACAATTATTGAAACAACAACAATATAAAATATCACCGCAAAAATTATTGAATCAATAAAATAAAATATTGAACAGTAATTACTGTAACAATTATTGAGTAGTGCCTTCGTACGTAAGAATCAATAATTGGTGCAATACTGCAGTATACTCGTGTTTTAACCACGAGTATTCCAACGAAGATAATCTGTAACAACTACGCCGTTATTTATAACCAACTTATATTTGTCATTTTCCTTCATCCAATCGCTTTCCGTTATGGGGCCCACACAAGGTCGCTTGTAAATGCATTTAATATTCACGACGGTAAGAATATTCCACGTCCAAACGAATATTCCCCGACAACAATGAATATTTTATAACCACTTGCTTATTTAAAATATTTGCGCATTTTACCCATAACTAACCACATTAATCAAATCAACCCTTACTATTTCAAAATAATAAATAGAGGAAATTCAATTTCATTAATAACAAGTTGGGGTCTTACACCTGCTCTGTAGAGTAGTGATTTACCCCATCAATTAATCTCTCCACGGCCGTGCGCAGAGCATAGCCCATCTTGTTCATCTTTCGCCTTTTGCATCTCATCTCATCTTCTAAGTCGTTAGCCCGATCATTAGCTTCCTCACTCCTCGAAGTGGATCCTATCCATCACCTCCATCTCTAACTGAGTACGGAGAGCTTCCTTCTCTGTCCTCTCACTCAACTCTCTCTGCTCCATCTCTTCCAACTACCCTACCAAGTCGACATTCCTAGCCACCGACCTATGAAACAAGGTCCCCATCTGGATCCCTGCCTCCTAGTGGTGAGAAATCTCCACCTCCATCTCTGGCATCACTAACTTTCTCTGATGGTCCTCGTCTCTCAGTTTCTGGAACTCAGACTCCTTTTCTTTAGCCTCAGCCTCTAACTCCTCAACTCTACATCCTAACTCCAGAATTTTCTCCTCATACTCCCCCAACATTCGATCCTCGAAAGTAGCCTCGTCAGAGTCCTCCATGGGCTCATCCCCCATAGGTTCCTCCTCCATAGGTTCCTGCTATGGATCAGACTCCTCGGGAAATGGTTCCATCTCCTCCTCCTCATCATCATCATCGATAGGGGCCATTGCCGATATGGGCTCCGCTATCAAGGTGCCTCATAGACCATGTATGTCACGCGACACCTCCTCTACTACTCGGCTAGGTCCTCTCATGTCAGTCATCCTACAACCACCAGCATAAGACAAAACAAACAACAACTCCTTTAGAATGTTAACTAAACATAAGTTTGTAAGACCCTAACTTTTATGAATAAAGATGAATTTTCTATAATTATCATTTTTGAATATTATGGAATGAATTTAATATAATGTTATAGTTGTGGGTAATAGTTATAAATTTTGTAAAGTACGCAAGTTGTTATATAATATTCGATTGGTCGGGGAATATTCGTTTTAACATGGAATATTGATGCGGCAACATAATTATGGTGGACCCCCTACAATGTAATTATTGTCGAATTGAGAAAACGACAAAAATATTTTATCAAAATAACGACGAAAGTTTTATCGTTAACTGTTGAAACACCCGGTGTTAAAAGTACATGAATACGCATGGTTGCATAGTAATTACGATATTGATTATTGATGCTTACGTGAGAAGTCACCGCTTTTGTTCAATTATTGCTTCAATAATTGTTGCATAGTATCTCACGTTAATTGATTCAATTATTATTTCGATATTTTATATATTATTAAATCAATAATTGAGACGACGAAGTTATTAATATTATTATTTTCAATATTAACGATGTCTGTAAGTTACGCCAAGGAGAGGTTTGGTCACCTAATCGCTGCGCTACCAATAGGGAGAAATCCTTATTCGAAAGCCTCCTCTTTCTGGGAACGATTCGGTCGATTAATAGTGTGAATTATAATAATGATGATGAAGTTTTGTTTTATTAGTATTATTAATGTAATAAAAAACAAAAAGCTTTTTATATAAATAGATATTTTATAAAGTTATTCGTTTTATTAAACTATAAATATAATAGAATATATTATATTCTATTATACATAGTGTTTTTGCATAGTAAAATCTTTTTATATAAAACAAAATACTTTTATAAAGTTATTCGTTTTATTAGACTATAAATAGAATATATTATATTTTATTATGCATAGTGTTTATAGTGCACATGCATCTTTGTTTGCATAGTAAAATCTTTTTTATATAAAACATAATAATTTTATAAAGTTATTCGTTTTATTAGATTATAAATAGAATATATTATATTTTATTTAAAAGATTTTGTTTTATTAGAATATTTTATAGTAAACCAACTGGACCGTCTGTTTAAAAGTAAATCAACTGGACCGTTTCAGAATTAGTTACTATTCGTCTATTCTCCTATAAATAGAAGCTCATTCCTTCATTATTTCTTACGAATTCAATTGAAACTACAGAGAGAGAAACTATATAGAGAAAGAAGAAAAGTATTCGCTACTTCACTACTCCTATATCCAATTTGTTCTAAGGTAAGGGTATTATTTCTTTTCGTATTCATGAAGAGAACTTACATTATTCCATTTTTATTATTCTATTGGAATAACTTTGATACTGTGATCTACCCTATACTTGGTGAAATTCTTCGTTATTCCATTCTTTAACATTATGTTGGAATAACTCGCTCATGCCAAGCACCGCATACATGGTGAAATTATTACGTTAATCTATTCTTTATTATTTCGTTGGAACATCTTTGTCATGCGTACGCATTTACGCATGACCGGTTCTATTATTTATTATTCTATTGGAACATCCCGCTTTGCATGTAATTTCTCTCGACTGGTTCCATTATTTATTATTCGTTAGAATATCACATACACGCGTTTATGTGATTTAATTCCGTTATTTATTATTCTATTGGAATAACCTATCTGTGTGGTCTATCGCATGCTTGGTGATTTCTTTTGTTATTCCATTCTTTATTATACTCAGTTGGTTAAAGTTTTGACTTCTATACTCCATGAAATTAGTGGATTATCCTTGATATTTGCGCTTCATCCAGTATCTTTTCATGGAAATATTCTTCGGAGCATTCTTGAGTTTTACCCCACAAAGCAATATCATGTTGACAATTTGGACATTATTGGTTCCTGGATAAATTAATTCTTGAACTTGTTTTATTGAATTCTTATATCATTGTCATCATCCTCATGTTTATTTTATGTTGAAAGTCATCGCCTTTCAGAGTGCATAGATGGACTTGGTATGATTATGACCGAGGATTATTCGATATAATCATGACCGTAATGTTACAAATGATGTGGTAAAAGTCCTCATTGGCCTGTAGTGCATTGATGGACGATTGTTGACATGATCATGACCATTGATGAATACACGAATATCCTCGCCCGTAGTGCATGGATAATTTGTGGTTGTGATACTAATGAATATCCTTGGTAAGTAGTGCATGGATGATGTGGATTATTTATTAAGTCGAGTCTCAATGATAAAAGTGATGAAAAACCTTTTAAATCATAAAAGATAGTAGATTTTATTCTCTACTTGACTCTTTTAATAGATTGCTTGTTCCCTGCCAGTTAAACTTGATGTTTGTTATATTGTATCAGTTTAACAATGTTGAAGGCTAACGATAATTTATTCTGTATTATCTTAGTCATAATATTTTTTACTGGGCTAGCTGAGCTCACCCTTTTACTTTCATTGTTCTCTTCAGGAAATGAGAACGTAACAGGGACTAGTCGGGGAACGGAGTGACGATCTAGATAATATCATTAGTAGTCATCACTATTCTGTTAAATAGTGTGATAATAAATGTAATGAGGACTCAATTGAGTATGGATATTGTCTAGATGACAATAATTGTATTAAAACTCACAGCATATGTTTTGTCGTATTTTACACGACTGTTGTAAAATTAAGTTGTATTTGAATTTTGTACCATGTATTTGGCGACTCAAGATGGGTGATGTATACCTATTTTAGGGGCGTCACAGTTGGTATCAAAGCTTAGGGATATGATCCCTGGCTAAGATGTGAGACAAGAACTAGGAGGGGAGAGACGGGGAATTCCTTCGCTAGTATGACCTACCCCAGTTTATTTGGTATTTAATTGGTCGGTCAAAGTATAGGGATAATATGTGATATATTAATTAACCCTTTTTCTGTGGCAATATTTGAAATGACATTCGAGAATGTTGAGAACATCAATGGAGCACAGGAGACCGTTGAGTCTCCACAGATCAATAATCAGGATAATGTGCATCAGGAAGGCGACAATACTCAGGCAAACAACAACACGGACCAGATGATGAACGATGGAATGTTCAGAGGCTTTATGAAATTCATGCAACATCAAGCAAGATCGGATCCTGTCTAAAAAGCAGGTGGAAACATTGGCAACTCTCGGACGGTCACCGCTAAGTAGTTCAAGGAACTGGGACCACCGGAGTTTTTTGGAGAGCCAAAACCACTTAAGGCGGAGACGTGGATAAAGCAGATCTACAAGATATTTGATGTCTTGGAATGCTTCGAGGAGCAAAAGGTTCCCTTTTCCACCATCATGTTGCGTGCAGAGGCAGATAACTGGTGGGAATCTGTAAAACGTACTCAACCTGCCACACTGAAGATGACTTGGGAGTTCCAAGAATTATTCAATGACAAGTACTTTCCCGAAATTATTTGTCACATGAAAGAGGTAAAGTTCATCAAGCTCGAGCAAAACAACATGACCGTGTCGCAATACGAAGCCAAGTTTGTTGAGTTGTCCCGGTTTGCGTCCCATTTGGTTGATAATGAGGAGAGAATGACGCGAATGTTTCTAAGAGGTTTGAAACCCGAGATACGTCAATATCTTATCTCTCATAAACTGTGTTTGTATTCAGATGTTGTTAATAGGGCTCAGTTATTGGAGCGTGATAATGAGTCAACCCAACCAAAAGAGAGCAGCCAGCAAAATGATAATACTAGTGATAGCAGTCATCAAAGCGGTGACAATAAGCGTGGAGGGAATCAACATGCCAGAAATGGTAAACACTTCGGTGGTAATCATGGCTAAAATAATAAGAATGGACATTTCAAGAAGAGGAGATTCAACAATGATGGAAAGACATCAGCACCATCACCCGTTGTTAAGGAAGGAGAACGACCACCTATCATATGCTTCAAATGCGCAACGGAGGGACACATCAGTCCAAACTGCGCGATGTCATCCAAAGCATGTTATAATTGTGGAAGAGAAGGTCACCTAGCCCGATTTTTTCGTTCACCGAAGACAAGTTCAGCTAGGATGGAGGCACTAAAGAACGTCCTAGAAAAGTCAAAGCCAGTAGTGCAAGGAAGAGCGTTTGTCGTGACCTCCCAGAAAGAAAGGAACACGAACGAGGTCATCACGGGTAAGCTTATCATAAACTCTAGCGAAGTTTATACCTTATTTGATACCGGTTCTACCCATTCTTTTATTTCTACTACTTGCACTCAACGTTTAAATTTGACTTCGGAGAAATTAGACTTTGACTTATCTGCTGAAACTCCATTGGGAGAAACCTTCGTTACATTCATTGTTTAAAAGTCTTGTTTGGTTTAAATCAGTACCCTAACATTACTTGTCGATCTTATTTCATTAAAAATACTTGCATTTGACATAATTCTAGGGATTGATTGGTTAACTACTCATCATGCAAAAATTAATTATTTTCGTAAGGTTGTTAGCTTTCATATTCCTAACCAACCTATTATGCGAATTCAAGCAACCAAACCATTAAAATCAATCACTGTCATCTCAAGCCATAAAGCTATTCATTTATATAAAAATGGATGTCAAGCTTTCTTAGCTCATGTCACGGATCTAGACAAAAATACGTCAGTTTTGAATGATATTTCTATTGTTAATGAATTTCCTGACTTATTCCCTAAAGAACTTCCTGGCCTACCCCCAGAGCGTGAAATTGAATTTTGTATTAACCTTGAACCCGGTACAAAACCCATTTCCAAAGCCCCATATTGAATGGCTCCTATTGAACTTCAGGAGTTAAAGACCCAACTGCAGAAATGTTAGACATCGGTTTCATCATTCGTCTAAAGACGTCTCCTTGGGGTGCTCCTATTCTATTCGTGAAGAAGAAAGATGGGAGTATGCGACTTTGTATTGATTATCAGGAGTTGAACCATGTCACTATCAAAAATAGATATCCATTGCCTCGCATTGATGACCTGTTTGACCCGTTGCAAGGCGCCAATTTTTTTTCAAAGATTGATCTTCGTTCCAGATATCACCAATTGAAGATTAGAATCGATGAAATTCCAAAGAGGACTTTCAGAACTCGGTACGGGCATTATGAATTCCTAGTCATGTCTTTTGGATTGACTAATGCTCCTGCTGCCTTCATAGATATGATGAACCGAGTATTCAAGGAATATTTGGATCACTTTGTGGTCGTCTTTATTGATGACATCCTTATTTATTCCAAAAGCCGTGAAGATCATGAGCAACACTTGAGGCTGATACTTCAAAAGCTTCGTGAATATAAGCTTTATGCCAAGTTGAAGAAATGCGAGTTCTGGCTTAAGGAAATAGCATTCCTTGGGCATGTGGTATCAAGTCATGGAATATATGTTGACCCAACAAAGATTGAAGCTATTCAAAGCTGGGAGCAACCAAAATTAGTGACCGAAGTACGTAGCTTTCTCGGCATAGCTGGTTATTATCGGAGATTCGTAGAAGGGTTTTCTCGAATTGCTACTCCCTTAACTCAGCTGACTCGGAAAGATACAAAATTTAGTTGGAACGAGGAATATGAGAAGAGTTTTCAAGAACTCAAGAGAAGACTCATTTCAGCACCTGTTCTGACAATACCATTTGGCTCGAAGGGATTTGTCATCTACAGTGATGTTTCAGGAAAAGGGTTAGGATGTGTTCTCATGCAACATGGGAAAGTCATAGCCTATGCCTCTCAACAACTCAAAGAATATAAGAGGAATTATCCTACTCATGATCTAGAGTTGGCAGCTGTTGTTTTTGCACTAAAGATTTGGAGGCATTACTTGTATGGGGAGAAAGTGGAGATCTTTACGGATCATAAAAGCCTCAAATATTTCTTCACTCGAAAGGAACTCAACATGCGACAATGACGTTGGCTGAGGCATTGAAAGATTATGATCATACCATCCAATACCATCTGGAAAAGCAAACGTGGTAGGCGCGCATTGAGTAGAAGATCATACGCATGCACGAAAAGCGATATTTTCAACGCAGAGGCCCATTTTGTATGACTTGCAACCGAGTAGAACCGACTCGAGAGATAGAGATAAAGACCCCAACTTTTATGAATAAAGATGAATTTTCTATAATTATCATTTTGAATATTATGGAATGAATTTGATATAATGTTATAGTTGTGGGTAATAGTTATAAATTTTGCAAATCACGCAAGTTGTTATATAATATTCGATTGGTGGGGAATATTCGTTTTAACAGGGGGAATATTAGACGACGGCACAATCATTAGTGGACCCCACTAATGAAATTATTATCGGATTGAAAACGACAAAAATATTTTATGAAAATAACGGCGGAAGTTTTATCGTTAACTGTTGAAACACTTGGTGTTAAAAGTACAGGAATATGCGTGGTTGCATAGTAGCACACGATATTGATTATTGATGCTTACGTGAGAAGTCACTCAGTTTTGTTCAATTATTGCTTCAGTAATTGTTGCATAGTATCTTACGTTAATTGATTTAATTATTATCGATATTTTATATATTATTAAATCAATAATTGAGATGACGAAGTTATTAATATTATTATTTGTAATATTAACGATGTCTAGAAGTTCTGCCAATGAGAGGTTTGGTCACCTAATTGCGCGCCAATAGGGAGAAATCCTTATTGGAAAGCCCCTCTTTCTTGGGAACGACCTGGTCGATTAATAGTGTGAATTATAATAATGATGATGAAGTTTTGTTTTATTAGTATTATTAATGTAATAAAATAAAAAAACTTTTTATATAAAATGTAATACTTTTATAAAGTTATTCGTTTTATTAGAACTATAAATAGAATATATTATATTCTATTATGCATAGTGTTTTGCATAGTAAAATCTTTTTATATAAAATGAATACTTTTATAAAGTTATTCATTTTATTAGACTATAAATAGAATATATTATATTTTATTATGCATAGTGTTTGCATAGTGCCTGCATAGTATTTGCATAGTAAACTTTTTTTATATAAAATAGAATACTTTTATAAAGTTATTCGTTTTATTAGATTATAAATAGAATATATTATATTTTATTTAAAAGATTTTGTTTTATTAGAATATTTTATAGTAAACCAATCTGGACCGTCCGTTTAAAAGTAAATCGATCTGGACCGTTCAGGAATTAGTTACTATTCAGTCCATTCTCCTATAAATAGAAGTTCATTTCTTCAATATTTCTTACGAATTCACTGAAACTCTAGAGAGAAAAACTATAGAGAGAAAGAAGAAACGTATTCTGCTACTTCACTACTCTTATTTCCAGTTTGTTCAAAGGTAAGGGGTATTATTTCTTTCGTATTCATGAAGAGAACTTCTGTTATTCCATTTTTTTTATTCATTTGAATAACTCAGTATCGTGATCTACCCTATACTTGGTGAAATTCTTACATTATTCCATTCTTTATCATTATGTTGGAATAACATGTCTATCTCCAATCACCGCATACATGGTGAAATTATTCATTATTTCATTCTTTATTATTCTATTGGAACATCCACATGCATGCGTTTACGCATGACTTTGTTCCGTTATTTATTATTCTCATTGAAACATCACGCTTGCATTTAATTTACTTTGACTGGTTTCTATTTATTTATTATTCTATTGGAATATCATGTCTGTGCGTTTACGCATGACCTGGTTTCGTTATTTATTATTCTGTTGGAATAACCTGTCTGTGCGGTCTATCGCATGCCTGGTGATTTCTTTTGTTATTCCATTCTTTATTAAACTTAGTTGGTTAAAGTTTTGACTTCTATACTCCATGAAATTAGTGGAATATCCTTGATATTTGCGCTTCATCCAGTATATTTTCATAGAAATATTCTTCGAAGCATTCTTGAGTTTTACCCCACAAAGCAATATCATGTTGACAATTTGGACGTTATTGGTTCTGGGATAAATTAATTCTTGAACTTGTTTTATTGAATTCTTATATTATTGTCATCATCCTCATATTTATTTTATGTTGAAAGTCATCTGTAGCCTGTAGTGCATAGATGGACTTGGTATGATTATGACCAGGGATTATTCGATATAATCATGACCGTAATATTACAAATGATGTGGTAAAAGTCCTCATTGGTCCGTAGTGCATTGATGGATAGTTGTTGGCATGATCATGACCATTGATGAATACATGAATATTCTTGGCCCGTAGTGCATGGACAATTTGTGGTTGTGATACTAATGAATATCCTTGGTCAGTAGTCTTGAGGATGATGTTGATTATTTATTGTTGAGTCCCAAATGATAAAAGTGATGAAAACCTTTTAAATCATAAAAGATAGTAAATTTTATTCTCTACTTGACTCTTTTAATGGATTGCTTGTTAACATTGCAGATTAAACTTGATGTTTGTTATATTGTATCGGTTTAACTTTGTTGAAGGCTAACGATAATTTATTACGTATTATCTTAGTCATAATATTTCTTCTTGGGCTAGTTGAGCTCACCCTTTTACTTTCATTGTTCTCTTCAGGAAATGAGAACGTAGCAGGGACTAGTTGGGGAACGGAGTGATGGTCTAGATAATAGCATTAGTAGTTCTCACTATTATGTTAAATAGTGTGATAATAAATGTAATGAGGACTCAATTGAGTGTGGATATTGTCTTGATAAAAATATTTGTATTAAAACTCACAACATATGTTTTGTCGTATTTTACACGACTATTGTATAATTAAGTTGTATTTGAATTTTTTACCATGTATTTGGCGATTCAAGATGGGTGATGTGTACCTATTTTGGGGGCGTCACAAAGTTCATTGTATAAAATGAAATTATATTCCATAACACTGTAAGTCTCTCTCTAGGAAGACTCTATATGAGTTTCGTTCCTCTCTATCTTCTAAATTCTCCTAAGTTATAATCTAAGGACTTCCACTCCTAAGGTTTATAACTTCAACTTTGATACCAACCTGTGACGCCCCCAAATTCAGACCACACTTGTCTCAAATTTGGTTCTCACGTGCTAAATCTAATAATAAATCAAAATCTCACACAATGGAATAATAGAATAAATTACATTGTTATAATATAATTATTCCCGTCCCAAAGTCTCGCAACCATTACTAATACAATACAACTTAAATTAAACATAGCTTAATATAACAAAGTAAATAAGTTCTTCCACAATATAGTAATAGTACATTCCTAATACTATGACACTAATTACTCCAAAGCCATCTCTTTACCCTTGTCCTTGCCAGAAGGTTCACCACGTTCTGCCTTAACTGAAAGTTTTAAGGAAAGCAAGGATGAGCAATAATTTTGCCCAACAAGTAATATAGGAATAAGGGTGTTTAATGTAGTTTTACATTTCTTAAGGGAATCATAAAAATGATAGTTTAAGGATAGCAAGAAATACCAATGGTTCTCAACAATAATCTCTATGGACAAAAAGATATCAATAAAAATTTAATGCTTAATCAATTCAAGATTTCAAAGTAAGGAATACTGAGCAGTCACTAAGGACTATGAACTTTTCCTAGAATTAACAGTAATAAACTGATAATTCTACAAAACGAGTACAACATGTGATCAGCCTATAGTACCCTATGTCATGCATAACATTTAATCATTCTCATATGCGCACGTTGGTTTCTCAAAAAATATATAATTCCCCTACCAAGAGGGTTGTTCATCTCAGATATAAGAGTCCACACCAAGTTAATTTGGTTTTGATAGCTTTTGATCTTATACCAATAGTCTAGCCGAATCAATGACTTAGACAACTTTCTTTTAAAGTATATACATGAACAATTATCGTTCAATATCAAAGTTCAAGAACAAATTTTCATTTCTAAACTATGAAGTATTAAATCATGAGATATGAATCATACTTTTAAAAATTTTCTTGTACAACCAATAATAGTACAAGCTCAAGTAATTCTCAATAAAGAGTAGGATCCGAGTACTTGCCTCAAGCGTAGTTTACAAAAGTATAGCTTATCAATACTCTTTCAAATCCTAACATAATATAGTTATGTGTATAGGATATTCATTAGTTATGTATACTCATATATAATATGTAAGTTTAACGCATACATACACGTCTAACTTAGTTGTATACTCTATATGTGATGCCCCCAAATTTAGACCACACTTGTCTTAAATTTGGTTGTCACATACTAACTCTAATAATAAATCAACATCTCACATAGCGGAATAATAGAATAAATTGCATTGATATAATATAATTATCCTTGTCCCAAAGTCTCAAATAATAGTGACTATTACAAAGACATCTTAAACTAAACATAACTTAATACAAATAAGTTCTTCTACTACCACATAATAGTACATTCCTAGTATTACAGAAATAACTACTCAAAAGCTTTCTCTTTACCCTTGTTGTAAAACCCCAAATTTTATAAAGATTTAATTTTCTCGAAATATTTTTTTAATATTATAGTGTGGATTTGATATAATGTTATAGTTGTGGGTAATATTTATAAATTTTGCAAAGTAAGCAAGTTGTTATATAATATTGATCAGTCGGGAAATATTCATTTTAATAGGGAATATTCGTACGACGGCACAATCATTGGTGGACCCCACAATGGAATTATTGTCGGAATGAGAAAATGACAGAAATATCTTTTTATGAAAATAACGGCGGAAGTTTTATCGTTAAACTATTGAACTACCCGGTAGTAAAAGTACGAGAATCTGGCGTGGTTGCACAAGTAGCTGCACGGTATTGATTATTGATGCTTACGTGAGAAGTCACTCGGTTTTGTTCAATTATTACTACGATGAATTCTTGCGATAGTATCTCACGTTATTTGATTCAATTATTGTCAATATTTTATATATTATTAAATCAATAATAGAGACGATACAGTTATTCATATTATTATTTGCATAATTAACAATGTCTAGAAGTTCTGTCAAGGAGAGGTTTCGTCACCTAATTGCGCGCCAATAGGGAGAAATCCTTATGGGAAAGCCCCCTTTCCTGGGAACGATCTGGTTGTTAATATTGCGAGTTATAATAATAGTGAATAAATGTTGTTAAGAATATTGAGGGATTTTTATGAAGCATTTGTTGTATTTATGGACCCCCCCATTTACCCATTTTTTAAAATAATCGGTAGAAAGTTATTTAATTTATTAAAGGTGGGGTCCACATGTGGGGGCCACATGTGGGGCCCACGTGTGGAAGAAATATGAAATTGGGAGAAAAGTTTGCAGAGTCACGGGAGGTGTACTATTTGTGTTATATTATATATACATATTATATATATATATATATATTATAATAAGTTTTGTTTTTTATGAAAAATAGAATATATTATATTTTATTATGCATAGTGTTTGCATAGTAAAGTTATACGAAAATTTTTCTTCGTCCGTGAATTTAAAATTCTGCCCGTGAACTTTTGTGCACTATGCGCTCAAATAGTATCCTTTCCATTCTCCTATAAATAGGATGCTTAGTTAGAATTGAAAATCACACCAGAATCAGAGAATTCTTCTTCTATAATATTGAGCGTATTTCTTTCGAGTTTTAAGAAGCTTTGAGTGTAGAAAACAGTAAAAGTTTTTTTCAAGAATATCCCCGCCCTACCAGTCAGAATACTCTTCTTTTTAAGGTAAGGGGTATTATTTATTTCATATTCCGAAGAGATATTATTTTTCATATTCGTATAAATTTTATTTTCGTTCAATATTCGTAAGGAATATCATTTCGTTCAATATTCGTAGGAATATTATTTTCGTTCAACAGTCCTAAGGGGTATTATTTATTTCATATTCTGAAGATATATTATTTTTCGTATTCGTATGAATATTATTTTCGTTCAAAATTCGTAAGGAATATCATTTCGTTCAATATTCGTAGGAATATTATTTTCGTTCAACAGTCGTAAGGGATATTATTTATTTCATATTTTGAAGAGATATTATTTTTCGTATTCGTATGAATATTATTTTCGTTCAATATTCGTAAGGAATATCATTTCGTTCAATATTCGTAGGAATATTATTTTCGTTCAACAGTCGTAAGGGGTATTATTTTTGTAACGCCCCGGAAAATTGAACCTTTGTAAATACTTTTAATAATGAATAAAATAATATTATTTATTATTATTATTATGTATTCGTAAGATGAATGTTGTTCTATAACCTAGAAACCCCGAAACGTCGTAGTATTTTTACTATGTGGGAGAATTAAAGTGTTTGAATTTTTAAGACGAAAATAAAAGTTTTTCGAGAAATTTTCCGAAAAATACTATTCATCGATTTCCGCTCGGGAATTATTTTTGAAATTCTGAGAAATGCGTAACATTATAATATCAAGGTGAGATGGATTTTGTAATAATAATCTAAGTATGGAAAACGTAATATTTCGCATGCGAACTTAATTTGGGAACGTTAGGTTTATTAAGCGTAAAGGAAAGAAAGTTATAATCAAATGATGCGTATGCATTATACGAGGTAATGAACGTAAGCATAATACGGCGTATTATACTATTAAGAATGGAGAATGAAATAACGTATATTATGAATAAATAAACGAGTTAACATACGAGAATTATACGTGATGTATATATGTTAAGATTCTTAATTAAATGTAATGGACTGGTAGGATTATTAGCTTAATGATAGAAGTCCAATAGAATGTAATACTCAAGCCCAAGTGTTTGATAAATCATAAGTCCAATCTATTGTAGCATAAGCCCAATAAGAAATAAGCTAGATTAATTAGCAAGCCCAATGACTAAGCCATGATCCATGGAGCAATCCAAGTATGAAATGGGTAGACTTGATGGGCAAACAAATTGTGTGGTGACCAAGTAATGTGCTAGACAAGAAAGGAATAGTAAGGAGGTGGAAGTTGAGGAGGTTAGTTAAGGAGGTGGATTAAAGGAGGTGGGATGGTTTAATGTCTATTCTACCCTAACTTTGAGTTGCCTATAAATACCAAGCTTCATTTCATTTGTTGGTTGTTCAAATTTCTCCCAACTCCTCTCGAGATTAAGAAACTTATTTGGCAGAGAGAATAAGCCACATAAGCACTTATAAGCCACTTCAACCTTTGCTAGATTTTCCAAAGTGAAGTGAAGTAATAGTCTTCAAGGGTAAGACTCATATCTATTATCTTCATCTCTTCTATGATAGGATTGATAGAGAAGGGGGAATGATTGTTAAGAACATGTAATAAGTTATTAATGAATGAACTTAAGCCGAATAAGTTGAATAAGCAATTTGAACTCTAATAAGTTGATAGAATCATGAAGAACTTAGCATATGTTTGTCATATGATGTTAATATGTTGAATATAGTATGAGAACATTGATTGATGGACTTAAGTTCATAGTAAGTCATAAGCATGAGAATTTATAGTTAATAAGTTGATTAAGTCATTGACTTATGAGAATAAGTCAAAACCTACTTTGATGATAAGTTGGTGTGATAAGTAACTTGAAATGTTTATGTGTTGGTTAAAATCCATTTAGAATGATTAGTAATGAAGTTTTTCCGGAATTCACACGATTGGACGATTATCGTCGAATTCGTGAAATTCTCGAAATGGAAGTCATATTTTGGTTTTCGATAGAGACAAGTCATATTTGGCATTATAGATTTGCGGACACAAAAATGACCAAATTCTGACTTAGAACGAAGAAACGAGAGTTGAACGTTCACGGACGTTTATCGTTTTTGTTAAAAATGAACTAATAGGTGAAATTTTAGCAAACAAAGTCAAATGGATAAAATTCTTGCCTGAACGCATAGAGTATGAAATTTGTGAACCGTAGGCTTTTGAACGAGCCAATTCGGACTTATAACGAAGAAGTTATGAGTCCGGGAATTTCGCAAAGTTGTAAAGCTGTAAAAAATTTCTAGTGCACAGAGCTGGCACCAACCCAAGGCTAAATTAACATGCCACAGCACCAAGGCCGAGCCCTGGCTACTGCAAACTCACGTTATGGCGCGAGATGAAGAGCAATGACCGGCGCCGCGGCGCCAGTCCTCGAGTTTGACAAACAAGAATGTTTACAAGTATGGAATAAAAGATAACTCAATAGTAATGAACTAAGGTGTTAATATAACATTGTTAAGGCATTGTTAGACACTTAATGTATGATGATTAAAGGTTAATAATCAATTAAAAGAAAACGCAATGTGAATGACATAATGAAAAGCCGAAAACCATAATAATAGATCTAAGTCAGAATTTAGATTGAGATGAAGGGAAAGATATAATAATACGCCTACTTGATTACATGTGACCTGATGTGGTACGTTACATGATCATGTATTGTAGAGACTTAGAGACTTAAAGTGTACGTGTTATAAATAGTAGCAGACGCTAAAGGCAAGTATTCTAACCCTTGTTCCAGTTCAGTCTGGACAAGCTTTGTAATTCATGTATCCTTTCGCATGAAGTTTTGTATGAGGAAGTCAAAGCAAATTCTTTCGGCTAGACTTAAATTATGTTTCTATCAATGCATGTACAATGTTTACCAAGTTATATTGGTATAGTTTTCAATCGAAGACTGAGTATGCTAAATTGTTTTCGTCGTTTAACGACAGGCACGTGAGGTTGCCACAACTTAAACGTACACACGTTTAATGAATGTAGTGTTGATCAACATAGAGTACAATGGGCTGATCACCCAGAAGTGCTCGTAAGTAATGTCGGACTTACAGACTTAGTACCGGGATGTCCTTTTTAAAAGAACTTATGAAATGCTCAAGGTCTTGGACCGGAATTGATGTTTTACTGAATATTATTATTGTAAAACATTTTGAATGAAAAGAAGTGCTATTTTGAATTATCAATAGTACTTCGTAACTATTGTTCAGTTACTGAAGATATATGAGTTCTATGTTTCAAGCATGTTGTTTATTAGAATTGTAGTACTTGTTGAGCTAGTCATGCTCACTCTTGCTTGAACCATATGAACACAGCTAAGATCGAATGGACCGAAGGCTCCGGCAAGGATAAGGGCAAGGCGAAGACGAATCCATAGAATACTTTTGTAATAGTATAGGATGAACGTTTGTAATATATTAAATATTATGACAAGAACGAATGAATGGGTTATATGGAACCTGGGAAATGTAATATTCTTTTGAATATATAGAAGATATATTAGTCCTTTTGAGACTATTCAATTGAATGAATGAATGAATGGTAGTACCGTGTAGCACCATCTATCGGGTTGGAAGAGACCTGGATTTGGGGGCGTCACAGGTTGGTATCAAAGCATTATGTTATAAAACTTAAGGGGGGATTAAAAATCTTAGGTCATAACCTTAAGAGAAGTCAAAGAAGTACAAGAAGAAAATAACCTTATAAAAATGCATTATGATTATGTTATGTGTTTTTATTATTCTACTCACGTGTACTAATCAACTTAATTGTTTTGTGTAGATGTCAGGAGTAAACAGAATGTATGTAGATGGTCAAGCCATTAGTGAAGAATTGGTGAACCAAATAGAGGTTTTACCAAACCCCCATTGCAGCAGATCCGGAGGTGGTAGTTATTGAGTCTGGAGACTCAGATGATGCTGACTACATGTCAGTATTCGATGGGATGATAGAGGAGGAAGTGGAGACAGTGTCCTTTAATCCAGTAGCTATAGTAGCCGAGATAGCTCCTGGGGGGTCAATGATGTCTCTGTTCATGTCATTATTGGATAGAAATATCCATTACTGTCAGGAGGTCAAGGAGCTGAAGGTAGAGCTCTAAATTGTTATAGAGGACAAGACTGATGTTGAGTCCATGTGGGAGCAGGAGCATGATGAAAGGATTTTGGCTAAGGACAAAGTCCACGAGTTAAAGCATGAGGTCTTTGAGCTAAAGGATGAGCTAAAGACCAAACTGCAGAAGATAGGGAGAATGTCCTATATCCATAGGAGTTCTCACTGATTTCAAGCGGTGTAGGTGGTTATCCTATAGAGGTGGGGCGAATGACATACTATCGGTAGTGATATTATTCTGGGTCTTGCCAAGGCAGATTTCAATAATGCCTTGAGGCAAATGTAGACTAGTAGTAGCTAGAGTAGTATGTAAGTATTTTGTAATTAGTAGTGACGTAAAGCCCTCTTTGTATAGCGAAGGGTAGTCTTTTGTAAATCCTAATTTTTGGAAAGCGATAGCGGGAAAGTAATGTAATCAGCTTAGGCTGTGTAATGTGACTGATGTAGTATTATACTACAAAGAATGAATATAAGTCCTTTTTATGGAAAGTAATGAGTAATGGATGTTGGAGTTATTGTTTAATATTAAATGATAACTAATAAAGAAAGGAATAATAACGAAATGTGTTTATTGTATCAGTAAAATGCCGCCAAGAAGAGTACAACGTAATCAAGGTGCTAACGTGAATCAACCGAAGGGAGGTCTGGTTAATCTGATGCAGGAGTTTGTTAACCTGTTAATAGCTGCATTTAATAGAACAGGGGCTAATATTCCCGTAAATCCAGGAGTAGCACGAGCTACTACCTTTAAAGATTTTAAGAGCGTGGGTCCGTCGGAGTTCAAAGGAACAACGGACCTTATTGAAGCCCAAACGTGGTTTAAGAAAATAGAGAAGGTATTTGTGATAGCAAATGTCGATGAGGGCTAGAAGGTTGCCTTTGCGACCTATATGATGAAGGGAGAGACCAACTTTTGGGGGGAAGCCAATTAGGCTAGGGTTGGGATAGTAAATTTGACGTGGGATAGGTTCAAGGAGATATTCTTCGAGAACTACTTTCCCATGAGCATGCAGGGAAGGATGGAGATGCGGTTTCTTGAGTTGAAGCAAGGGGACATGTCGGTTCCCCAATACGCTGCCAAGTTTAATGAACTGGCAAGGTTCGCTCCACACCAAGTGGATACCGAGGTTAGGAAGGCGTGACAGTTCGAGCAGGGCTTGAAACCCTGGCTCTATAATCGTATTTCGGTGTTCCAAAGTACTTCTTTTGGGACCATTTTAGAGAAGGCAATAATTGTCGAGGGTGGTAGTGAGGCTCTGAGTCAATACCACAAGGACAAGAAGAGCAAGGATAAAGTAGATGGGGGAGTAAAGATCGAAGGAGCCAGCGGAAGTGGCAAGGGTTAGAAGAGGAAGATGTTTAGCTCTGGGAACACTAGAGTGGAGCAAAGAGACCCAAAGAGGAGGATGGAGGCCTGCAAGACCTGTGGGAAGACTCACTTAGGAGTCTATCTCAAGGGAAAGGCCGTTTGTTATAACTGTGGACAGGAGGGGCACATTGCGCCTAACTGTCCAAGTCCGAAGAAGAATCACGGATGCTTTGTATGTGGGTCAATCGACCACATGGCAAAGAACTGCCCAAAGAAGGGGACGGATGGGAATCGGGGAACTAATAGCGGTAAGTTAGCTATTGGGGTCCGGTAGCAGTAGTGGGTAAGCCGATGGGTCGTACCTTTAACATGATGATCCAAGATCACGTTGCATCGAGGGGCGTTGTCATAGAGTATTATTCCGATCAACAACATAAATGCTTACGTGTTGTTTGATTCGGGTGCTACTTGTTCGTTTATAGTATGCGATTTTGCTAGACGATTAGGATTACTTCCCGAAAAGTTGCATGAGATAATTCATGTTGAAGATATTCATAGGAGTTGTTGGGTAGATATATGGGGTTGTAAATTATCGGTAGATTTGATACCGATAAAGTTAGGAGAATTTGACATAATTCTCGGAATGGATTGGTTAGTGAACAATGGGCCGATTATAGATTATCAAAAGAAATGTGTGAACATTAAATCGTTAAGACAACCTCAGGTAGTATTTTACGGGAATAGATCGTCGGCACGTTCGTGTTGTCTAACCATGACACAAACTAGGAAATTACTGAGGAAGGGATGTGTAGGTTACCTGTGCCATGTTGTTGATACCCAGAGAGTGGTAGCAACTATGGAACAAATACCTGTAGTGAGAGAATTCGCCGATGTATTTCTGAGTGAATTGTTGGGTCTTCTGCCGGATAGGGAGACAGAGTTTGTGATAGACATTGTGCCAGGAGCGGCACGAGTTTTAGGGCACCGTATCATATGGCGCCGATGGAAATGAAGGAGTTGATGGATGCGATTGCAAGAACATTGAACCGAAAGTACATTCAACCGAGTGTTTCACCATGGGGGAGCAAATCTTTGTTTGTCAAGAAGAAGGACGGATCGTTAAGGCGTGTATCGACTACTAGAGAGTTGAACAAGTTAACGATAAAGAATAAATACCCATTGCCCAGGATCGATGGTCTCTTTGATCAGTTGAAAGGGGCTAAGTATTTTTCTAAAATAGATTTAAGAATGGGGTATCATCAGTTGAAGGTTAAGAAGGAGGATGTACCAAAGACAACATTCAGGACTCATTATGGTCATTACGAGTTTCTGGTGATGTTGTTTGGGTTGACAAATGCACCAGGTGCATTTATGGATATGATGAACAGAGTGTTCAAACAATATTTGGACAAGTTCGTCGTGGTGTTTATAAATGATATTCTAGTCTATTCTAAGATGCCATAAGATCATACTAAACACCTAAGATTAGTGTTGGAAACACTAAGAAAGGAGAAGTTGTATACGAAATTCACTAAGTGTGAATTTTGGTTGGAGAAGGAACAATTTTTAGGTCATGTCATTGACCATGAGGGGATTTCAGTAGATCCAGCGAAGGTGGAAGCCGTGATGAATTGGGAACAACCGAAAAAGCCGACTGAGGTGCGGAGTTTCCTAGGGTTAGCGGGTTACTATCGGAGATTCATCCAGGATTTTTCGAAGATAGCTACTCCGTTGACAAACTTGACGAGGAAGACGGTGAAATACGCTTAGACTGACAAGTGTGAGGACAGTTTTCAAGAACTGAACAAGAGGTTGAGTGAAGCGCCTGTTTTGTCATTGCCCGATGACACAGGAAATTTCGTAATTTATAGCGATGCTTCGCATAGAGTACTTGGTTGCGTGCTCATGCAGCATGGCAAGGTCATTGCGTATGCATCTAGGCAGTTGAAGGATAATGAGAAAGTTTACCCTACTCATGATATGGAACTGGCCGCAGTAGTTTTTGCTCTAAAGATATGGAGACATTATCTTTATGGAGAAAAATGTGAGATATACATGGACCATAAGAGTCTAAAATATATCTTCACACAGAAGGGGTTGAATATGAGGCAGAGGAGATGGCTGGAGTTAATAAAGGATTCTGTTGTGAAATCTGTATCACCTTGGAAAAGCGATGTAGTTCTTGGCGCGCTTTAAGTAGGAAGGGTCGGGAAAAGTTGTCTTTGTTAATGGCTCATACTGAGTTAATAATAGAGATGGCTAGGATGGAGTTGGAAGTGAAGCTACCAAGTGAAGTAGGACAAATGTTGTTTACAACGAAGATGCAATCTACCATCATAGAGAGAGTTAAGGAGGTGCAACTCAAAACTTATGAGTGTGACCGAGTAAAGGAGCGGTTAACCAATGAAAAAGAGACTAAGAACAGTCTTGATAATGAGGGATTATTTAGATTTGAAGGAAGAATTTAGGTTTCGAATGAGACGGAATTAAAGAAGCAGGTTCTACAAGAGGCTCATAGTTCAAGGTTTTCGATTCATCCTGGTAGCACTAAGATGTATCAAGATCTTCGATAGAGTTTCTGGTGGCTGAACATGAAGAGAGAGATAGCCGAGTATGTGAGCAGGTGCTTGACTTGCCAGAAAGTTAAGGCCGAACATCAATGACCAAGTGGCTTGTTGTAGTCATTGGAAATTTCGGAGTGGAAGTGGGAAAATATCACGATGGATTTTGTGGTGGGACTTCCGACTACAACCAAAGGGTATGATGCGATTTGGGTAATAGTAGACCGATTGACAAAGTCGGCTCACTTTTTTCCAATTAGGGTTAAGTATAACTTTGACCAGTTAGCTAGACTCTATATTAAGAAAATAATTTCCAGACATGGAGTACCGGTATCGATTGTGTCAGATCGTGACCCACGATTCACATCGAACTTTTGGAGGAGTCTACAAGAGCAGTTAGGAACGCAGTTGAATTTGAGTATGGCGTATCATCCATAAACGGATGGACAGAGCGAGAGGATAATTCAGACGTTAGAAGATATGTTAAGATCTTGCATCGTGGATTTCAAGGGTAGTTGGGATGATCATCTATCATTAGTGGAGTTTTCGTATAACAATAGTTATCATGCAAGCATAGGTATGCCGCCTTACGAAGCTTTGTTTGGGAGGAAATGCAAAATGCCACTGTATTGGGATGAGGTAGGAGAACGCCGAATGTTGGGACCAGAATTGGTACAACAGGCAGCGGACATTGTTAAACTAATACAAATGCGTGTCTTAGTAGCTCAAGACAGACAGAAGAAGTTTACGGATTCGCATAGAGAGAATAGAGAATTTAAAGTAGGTTCGTACGTATTTCTAAAAGTATCTCCCTAGAAAGGAAAGATGCATTTTGGAAAGAAGGGAAAGTTAAGTTCGAGGTTTATAGGACCTTTTGAGGTATTAAAACGGGTGGGCGAGGTAGCTTATATTATAGCATTACCTCCAGACCTAGAACGAATACATAATGTATTTCATGTATCAGTACTACGTCCTTATAAGCCAGATTATAAGCATGTGATAGAATATGAACCTATTCATATCGAGAAGGACTTAACATACGAAGAAGCGCCTATTCAAATTGTCGATAGAAAAGAACAAGTTCTGCGAAATAAAGTCATACCTTCCATGAAGGTGATATGGAAGAACCACGATGCAGAAGAAGCAACGTGGGAATTAGAGGAAACAATGAAAAAGAATTACCCTCAATTATTTGTGTAATTTTTTTTTAGCGAGATTCTGGGGACAAAATCCTTATAAGGGGGAGAGAATGTAACGCCCCAAAAAATCGAACCTTTGTAAATACTTTTAATAATGAATTAAATAATATTATTTATTATTATTATGTATTCGTAAGATGAATGTCGTTCTATAACCTAGAAACCCCGAAAAGTCGTAGTATTTTAACTACGTGGGAGAATTAAAGTGTTTGAATTTCTAAGACGAAAATAAAAGTTTTCCGAGAAATTTTCTGAAAAACACTATTCATCGATTTCTGCTCGGGAATTATTTTTGAACTTCCGAGAAATATGTAGCGTTATAATATCAAGGTGAGATGGATTTTGTAATAATAATCTAAAGTATGGAAAACGTAATATTTCGCATGCGGACTTAATTTGAGAATGTTAGGTTTATTAAGCGTAAAGGAAAGAAAGTTGTAATCGTATGATGCGTATGCATTATACGAGGTAATGAACGTAAGTATAATATGGCGTATTATACTATTAAGAATGGAGAATGAAATAACATATATTATGAATAAATATACGAGTTAGCATACGAGAATTATACGTGATGTATATATGTTAAGATTCTTAATTAAATGTAATGGACTTGTAGGATTATTAGCTTAATGATAGAAGTCCAATAGAATGTAATACTCAAGCCCAAGTGTTTGATAAATCATAAGTCCAATCTATTGTAGCATAAGCCCAATAAGAAATAAGCTAGATTAATTAGCAAGTCCAATGATTAAGCCATGATCCATGGAGCAATCCAAGTATGAAATGGGTAGACTTGATGGGCAAACAAATTGTGTGGTGACCAAGTAATGTGCTAGACAAGAAAGGAATAGTAAGGAGATGGAAGTTGAGGAGGTTAGTTAAGGAGGTGGATTAAAAGAGGTGGGATGGCTTAAGGTCTATTCTACCCTAACTTTGACTTGCCTATAAATACCAAGCTTCATTTCATTTGTTGGTTGTTCAAATTTCTCCCAACTCCTCTCAAGATTAAGCAACTTATTTGGTAGAGAGAATAAGCCACATAAGCACTTATAAGCCACTTCAACCTTTGCTAGATTTTCCAAAGTGAAGTGAACTAATAGTCTTCAAGGGTAAGACTCATATCTATTATCTTCATCTCTTCTATGATAGGATTGATAGAGAAGGGGGAGTGTTTGTTAAGAACATGTAATAAGTTATTAATGAATGAACTTAAGCCGAATAAGTTGAATAAGCAACTTGAACTCTAATAAGTTGATATAATCATGAAGAACTTATCATATGTTTGTCATATGATGTTAATATATTGAATATAGTATGAGAACATTGATTGATGGACTTAAGTTCATAGTAAGTCATAAGCATAAAAATTTGTAGTTAATAAGTTGATTAAGTCATTGACTTATGAGAATAAGTCAAAACCTACTTTGATGATAAGTTGGTATAATAAGTAACTTGAAATGTTTATGTGTTGGTTAAAATCCATTTAGAATGATTAGTAATGAAGTTTTGCCGGAATTAAAACGATTGGACGATTATCGTCGAATTCATAAAATTCTCGAAATGGAAGTCGTATTTTGTGTTTGAAGTTGGAAACATTGGTTTTCGATGGAGGCAAGTCATATTTGCATTATAGAGTCGCGGACTCGAAAATGACCGAATTCTGACTTAGAACGAAGAAACGACCGTTGAACGTTCACGGACGTTTATCGTTTTCGTTAAAAATGAACTAATAGGTGAAATTTTAGCAAACTAAGTCAAATAGATAAAATTCTTGCATGAATGCATAGAGTATGAAATTTGTGAACCGTAGGCTTTTGAACGAGCCAATTCGGACTTATAACGAAGAAGTTATGAGTCTGGGAATTTTGCAAAGTTGTAAAAAGTCAGTAAAAAATATTTGTGCACAGCAGAGTTGGCGCATGGCGCTTAGCCAAGGCTAAATTAAATCATGCGTCTTGACACCAAGCCCGAGCCCGAGCCCGAGCCCTGGCTACTGCAAACTCATTCCGCGACGTGAGATGAAGAGCAATGACCGGCGCCGCGGCGCCAGTCCTAGAGTTTGATAGACAAGAATGTTTACAAGTATGGAATAAAAGATAACTCAATAGTAATGAACTAAGGTGTTAATATAACATTGATAGACACTTAATGGATGATGATTAAAGGTTAACAATCAATTAAAAGAAAACGTAATGTGAATGACGTAATGAAAAGCCGAAAACCATAATAACAGATCTAAGTTAGAATTTAGATTGAGATGAAGGGTAAGATATAGTAATACGCCTACTTGATTACATGTGACCTAATGTGGTACGTTACATGATCATGTATTGTAGAGACTTAAAGTGTACGTGTTATAAACAGTAGTAGACGCTAAAGGCAAGTATTCTAACCCTTGTTCTAGTTCATTCTGGACAAGCTTTGTAATTCATGTATCCTTTCGGATGAAGTTTTGTATGAGGAAGTCAAAGCCAATTCTTTTGGCTAGACTTAAATTATGTTTCTATCAAAGCATGTACAATATTTACCAAGTTATATTGGTATAGTTTTCAATCGAAGATTGAGTATGCTAAAATGTTTTCGTCGTTTAACGACAGGCACGTGAGGTTGCCACAACTTAAACGTACACACGTTTAATGAATGTAGTGTTGATCAACATAGAGTACTATGGGCTGATCACCCAGAAGTGCTCGTAAGTAATGTTGGACTTATGGACTTAGTGCCGGGACGTCCTTTTCAATAGAACTTATGAAATGCTCAAGGTCTTGGACCAGAATGGATGTTTTATTGAATATTGTTATTGTAAAACGTTTTAAATGAAAAGAAATGTTATTTTGAATTATCGATAGTACTTCGTAACTATTGTTCAGTTATTGAAGATATATGAGTTCTATGTTTCAAGCATGTTGTTTATTAGAATTGTAGTACTTGTTGAGCTAGTCATGCTCACTCTTGCTTGAACCATATGAACACAACTAAGATCGAACGGACCAAAGGCTCCGGCAAGGATAAGGGCAAGGCGAAGACGAATCCATAGAATACTTTTGTAATAGTATAGGATGAACGTTTGTAATATATTAAATATTATGACAAGAACGAATGAATGGGTTATAAGGAATTTGGGAAATGTAATATTATTTTATAAATATAATAATAATAATAATAATAATAATAATAATAATAATAATAATAATAATAATAAAATAATAAAAAGTACATAAGCCGCTACAATATATAACGGCTTTATACTCAATTCGTAATAATAATAGAATAATAATAATAATCGAATAATTATAATAAAATAATGAGAAAATATAATTTGGGGGGAAATGGAATGTTTTAAGATATATCCAAATCCAAGGTAAAATATAATGACTAGACCAGTGGTGCTTAAAGGGGTAATTCATATAACGAGAGTCTATTTAGCAGCGAAAAAAATATTATTTTAATTTTTATTCCAGTTTAGGTATAGCTTGCATCTTAAGTAGAGCTTTTTATAAAAAAATTTTTAATTTTTTATTCTAAGCCAGATATATATTTTGCTTTATTAGAAGCGTTTATTTTAATAATTTATTATTATGTAGGTGAAATTGAAGCTTTGTACTTCTTTGAGCAAATAGACAAAGCTTTTTCTGCCACATCGCCTCGGGAAAGACACCGAATATTAGCCTTTTGACTACTTTTTCAGACACAATGCCTCGGGAAAGAACACCTGCAAGCTCGGTAAACTAAAAAGCTGAGACCCACAACAGTCTCGGTGTTTGAATTTGGTCCAAAATTTATGAGTTTGTACCGGCTTGCATGAGCTTATTTAACCATCTATTGAGAACACACGTTGTTTAAACTAAAGTTTAGTATATAGCTAGATAAAATAAAAATAACAGAGAGTAGAGAGTATTTTGGAAGAGAGGATGTGAGACCCTAGATTTTATGAATAAATATTTAATTTCCTCGAAATAATTTTTTTGAATATTATGGTGTGGATTTGATATAATGTTATAGTTGTGGGTAGTATTTATAAATTTTGTAATATATGCAAGTTGTTATATAATATTCTTTTTCTCGGGGAATATCCGTACGACGATACAATCATTGGTGGACCCCACAACAGAATTATTATCAAATTGAGAAAACGACAAAAATATTTTTATGAAAATAACGGCGGAAGTTTTACCGTTAAAACTGTTGAACTACTCGGTAGTAAAAGTACAATAATACGCGTGGTTGCATAGTAGCACACGGTATTGGTTATTGATGCTTACGTTAGAATTCACTCAGTTATACACAATTATTGCTACAGTAATTGCTGCATCATATCTCTCATATTATTGATTCGATTATTGTCACAGTATCATCTGCATTATATGTTATATTATTAAATCAATAATTGAGACGACAAAGTTATTCATATTATTAAATTTCAATATTTACAATGTCTAGAAGTTCTATCAAGGAGAGGTTTGGTCACCTAATTGCGCGCCAATAGGGAGAAATCCTTATTGGAAAGCCCCCTCTTTCCTGGGAACGACCTGATTGTTAAATATTATGAGTTATAATATTAATGATGAATAAGTTCGTGTTGATTAAAGATGAATTTGATAGTTTCATTATGTTAGGATTATTTGTGTTAGTAAAAATCGACATCTATTTCGATGATAATTGATGTCTAGAGGTTATATTGCTCAATCGGGTATTCAGAACACTTTTTATGTTGGAGTACTATTCACGAATTACTATTCACAAGTTACTATTCATGAGTTATTATTCACAAGTTACTATTCATGAGTTACTATTCATGCGTTACTATTCACGAGTTACTATTCATGAGTTAGTATTCATGAGTTACTATTCATGAGTTACTATTTACGAGTTACTATTCATGAGTTACTATTCACAAGTTACTATTCACGAGTTACTATTCACCCGAGCAATATATATTTTTTCGGTCCAAATCATTTTTGGGTACAATATTATTCCATGAGGAGATGTGCTAATTTTTCAGACCGTTGGTTGAATTTATAATAGTAAATCAATATGGATCGCTGGTTTAAAGTTTTAATAGTAAATCAATATGGATCGCTGGTTTAAAGTTTTAAAAGTAAATCAATCCGGACCGTTTGTTTAAAAGTAAATCAATCTGGACCGTTCATGAATTAGTTACTATTCAATCCATTCTCCTATAAATAGAAGCTCATTCCTTCATTATTTCTTACGAATTCACTGAAACTCTAGAGAGAGAAACTATAGAGAGAAAGAATAAAAGTATTATGTTACTTCACTACTTCTATATCCAGTTTCTTCTATAAGGTAAGGGGTATTATTTTTTTCATATTCATGAAGAGAACTTCTGTTATTCCATTCTTTATTATTACATTGAAATAACTTTTGTATACGACCTACCCTATACTTGGTGAAATTCTTACATTATTCCATTATTTATTATTCTCTGGAATAACTTCTCATGCAATCACAATCGCATACATGGTGAAATTCTATTGATATTCCATTCTTTATTATTCTATTGGAATATCATGTCTGTGCATTTTACGTCGGACCTAGTTCCTTCTTTATTATTCTATTGGAATATCCTATACATGCGTTTTTACGTGGGACTGGAATTACATCTTTATTATTCATTGAAATATCCTGCTTTGCGTTTCTGTTTGGACTGATTCCGTTATTTATTATTACGTTGAAATAACTTGTTTATCGCGGGCAATCACGCATGCATGGTGATTTTATTGTTATTCCATTCTTTATTATTACATTTGAATATCACATCGGTCGTATTACACTTTGACACAGTTCCGTTATTTATTATTTTGTTGGAATAACCCGTACATGCAAAGTACCGCATGTATGGTGATTTCTTTTGTTATTCCATTCTTTATTATACTCAGTTGGTTAATGTTTTGACTTCTATACTCCATGAAATTAGTGGAATATCCTTGATATTTGCGCTTCAGCTAGTATCTTTTCATGGAAATATTCTTTTGAGCATTCTTGAATTTTACTCTACAAAGAAGTATCATGTTGACAATTTGGACGTTATTAGTTCCTGAATAATTTAATTTTTGAACTTGTTTTATTGAATTCTTATATCATTGTCATCATTCTCATGTTTATATTTTGTTGAAAGTCATATGTGGCCTGTACTGCATAGATGAATTTGGTATGATTATGACCATGGATTATTCGGTATAATCATGACCGTAATTTTACAAATGATGTGGAAAAGGTCCTCATTGGCCCGTAGTTCATTGATGGACAGTTTTTGGTATGATTATGGCTATAGATTCTTTTCGGCCAAGGGAGCAAAGATGAATTATTTTATGGCCTGATCAGGACCGTTGATGAAAACATGATTATCTTTGGCCCGTAGTGCATGGATAATTTGTGGTCGTGATACTAAATAATATCCTTGGCCTGTAGTGCAGGGATGATTTGATGGTGTGGATTATTTATTAAGCTGAGTCTCAGCGATAAAAGTGATGAAAAACTTTTTTAAATCATAAATGATGGTAGATTTTATTTTCTACTTGACTCTTTTAATGGATTGCTTGTTCCGCTGCAGTTAAACTTGATGTCTATTGTATTTTATCAGTTTAACATTGTTGAAGACTAATGATAATTTATTCTGCATTATCTTAGTCATAATATTTCTTATTGGGCTAGTTGAGCTCACCCTTTCCTTTACTGTTCTCTTCAGGAAACGAGAATATAGCTGGGACGAGTCGGGGAATGGATTGACAGTCCAGATTATAGCATTAGTAGTCCTCACTATTCTGTTAAATAGTGTGACAATAAATGTAATGAGGACTTATTCTGAGAGTGGATATTGTCTAGATGATAATATTTGTATTAAAAATCACAGCTCTCTTGTTGTATATTAAAGATTGTATTTGTATTCAGTACCATGCATCTGGCGACTCAAGATGGGTGATGTATACCTATTTTGGGGGCGTCACAGAGGAGCAAAAAACTTCAACAAGTTGAAGCGACTGGATTCCATTTATTATATTCTGAAGACACCGAATTATTTGTAAGATATTGTTATTGGTATTTAATATTATTATTTGCAGCATGTAAGATATTGTTATAGCTGTTGTTGTTATTTGTTATGTTTGTAATAGTTTTTATTTATTGCTATTTGTTCAGTTTTTAATAGTTTCTGTTGTTGTTATTATTTTCGTATAATGGTAAAATAATATTATTATATTATACAAATGAAAAAATTTGTTACATTATTTTTCATTTATTATTTTTGTTGTCATTAATACACTTATACACAATTATTGGAAGTTGTCATGCATGTTATTACTGTCATTTTGCAGCATGTTAGTCAGTCATTTTGTCATGCATCGTAATACTAATATGGAATTGATGTTGTATTTTTAGGTAAAAGATGGACTGCTGGGAATATGGGCCAATTGATCCAAGTGTTCTTCATGATCAACAAGATAATGTATCAGATGACATATATCATGGGAAAGATAGGGGAAAACTAGGCTCCAGTCAATATACTGATCAAAAATATAATCAGTGGAATTTGACAAAAGAACAAAAAAAATCCTTTTAGATAAATGTGGATTTGGAGTATTTAGTTTTCGAGGTGTTGTACACCAAACTGACCTTGGTCTAATATCTGCTCTAGTCGAGAGAGATGGCTTGGGAGACTAATACTTTTCATTTAAAGCGTGGAGAAATAACAATCCCTGTTAGAGGATGTTCACTTTATTTTTGGGTTACCGGTGGTGGGAAAGCCCTTAACGAGTCCCCTTGTTGTCACCAATTTGAATTATTTTAGGGATTGTTTTGGAGATAAATTAGCCGGTGAATATTTTAGTTCAAAAAAGCACAGTGCAATTTCAATAGTATGGTTGCACGAACATTTTAATAATTGTCCCGAGAATGCATGTAAAGATGTTGTAGGGCGACACACAAAGGCCTACATGTTGTGGTTGTGTGGGGAAATATTATTCCCGAATAGGAATAGGAATAGTGTGCACCCAAGTATATGTATTTTATTGCCAACACAGAAGATTGTGTAACTTACTCTTGGGGCGCGACAGTGTTAGCATATTTGTACAGATCTTTATATACTGCTACTAGGAAAGGAGTTAAATACATTAATGGTTGTGTAACATTGTTACAAATTTGGGCCTATGAGCGTGTAACTATTAGAAGGCCAAACCCTTAGCCACAATCATCCAGTATGGTTACCTAGGGCTTTAGCATGGTCATATTTTGGAGCCCACAGTTACCCTGGTAGGCGTGAAAATCCCCACCACCATTTGTCATTTTATCGAGGGGAGTTAGACATTAAGTCTATATGGGAATTGGTTTGGCGGCCTTACATGATGTGGGATGATGATATAAGTGGATTTAATTTTGAAGGCAGGTTGTTGGGATCTGGTGGGGTCCCCTTGATCCACTTTGATATTATGGAATTTCAGATGCCGGATCGTGTGATGAGATAGTTCGGGTTCATGCAAGGCATACCATCACCCGCCAAAAACCATGGTGACCTTAGGAAGGAGAAAAAGTTTAAATTTATTGATGTCGAGAATTGCATGGCCTTGCGAGGGAAATACATTCCGATTTGGGAGGCATACATGGATCATCTCGAAGGACAACAATATGAAATTTCTAATTATGTGTCGATGAGATGATTACACCTTTGGTATAGAAAAATTATCGTTGGAAAATTCACCGACCTTGAGAGGCAAGGGACCCCGACAGTTGTTATGAGCCTCGGGCCATTTACAACCAACAACACCTTATTAAAATGGTAGAAAATTATATTCTTCTTTAATTAATCATGTATTAGAGTAAATACTTAATATTACATTTATTCTTTTTTAATTAATCATGTATTAGAGTAAATACTTAATATTACATTTATTCATATTTAGTGTTATTAATATTTGTTTGTGTTCATCTTACATATGAGTTGAGAGTGCAAAGTCTTTGCTTGATAAATTTTCAAAGACTTACTCACTACCTCCCGAGTTGGTTCTCAAAAAACACAATTGGGATTGCCAATACAGTCTATACGACTTCGAAGCAAGAGGGAAACAAATACCTCGATAGATGGGTCCCATAATTTTTGCACCACCAACCGAATTCTCTCAATTCAATTAGGGCTTGGGAAGCAAACTGATTATGTTGTACAAGAGAGCTACATACCCACCACACAAGCACGACAGGAGAGCTCCATTCCCACCTCCCAAGCCCACGAGGAGTGTTACATTCCGACCTCTCTTGCCAATGAGGAGTGTTACATCCCGACCTCCCAAGCCTATGAGGAGTGTTACATTCCAACCACCTCTGATTTTGCGGGACTTTATAACGTCATAAGAGATTGTTCACTTAAGGTATATATAATGATGGTTTTAATTTCAGCAAGCTTTGCATTATTTATATTCATATTTTTAAATAAAAATGGCAGTTCAGTAATAATAATGTACATTTGGGTCTAAATCAGGTACAAGATGCGAGAGATCACATCTCTTATGGACCAAAAGGGTCCATTACCAAAAAACTGAAAGATTGGAAGGAGGCATTTATCAATAAACATATGTTTGGAAACGTGGTAGCCTCGGAAATGAATTTATATCCTTTGTCACATCCTCGACAGTTATATGTTTTAGACCACAATGCATTGCATTCCTTAGGACCTGGGAATTAGATTTTCGAGCATGTCCTCGATGCTTATATGTTGTTGCTACGAGACAGGGAGGAATACTACAGGTCGCAGGGAATACAAAGGTGGGCCAAATTTGGTTTCATAAATTCATTCTTCATACATCTTGGGCAGAGCTATGTGCCCATAACTAAAGAGATTCATGCATGGAGTTTTTATCATCCGTATGTGAACCAAGATGTTGGCCCACCTTTACACGAATGCCAATACATATTCATGCCGGTGTGTAGTACACATCAAGGCCATTTTGTCTTGTTCCTATTTGGAGTTGAAGATTGGTTGGTTACGATAATTGACCCATACTATAATGATACCAAACATATGAAGTCACACGAAATGTACGCAGGATTCGTTAAAGTTGTGGTATGTGTAGTTTTAAAATATTTTACTTTTATAATGTCCTTTAATATTAAAAATTCATTAACCAACTACTTTATGCGATGCGGTACATTTGATACCATTTTGTTTTGAAATAAATGGTAATCCGATGCATATGTGGCCCAATGGTAATCCTACCGCAAGGCATCGCAAAGATTAAATCAAAACAACCAACGACTCGGTGTGGCATTTTGTATGCAAGTATGTTGACTCATTCGTTAAGGCCAATAGTGATATTTGCCTAGAGAAGTGGTCCTTGGAAGATGTCACGGTCTTTCGTTACCGCATCGCATGGGAGCTCTACAAGAAATCCGCAAGATTACTTAGGCCTACCGAGATATAAAACTTGTCCGGCGTTATCTAATGTACATATTAATTAATAAGAATATCAATTTGGTTGAAGCTGTATGGATATTATTATTCGATCTGATTATTAATAATCACACTATTTATATTAATATTAAAATAATGTTTCATATTATTTACTCATACTCAAATAATAATTAAAATAAATATAAAAATAAATATATGTGTAATAATAAAATAAATTACTATAATCTAAATCCATTTAAATCCCACTCAACCAATTTAATAATAAAATTACTAATAATAATAATGCAAGATTTATAATGATCACTTTATATTTTATTAAAGAATGATATTTATTTTTATATTAATAATGGTATTTATTTTTATATTAATAATCCTTTTATTGATAATATTACAAAAATAAGAAAAAACATTAAATGGGATAATATTAAATATTTTGATTAACTTATTTCTATTTTAACAAACCCAATTAATAATATAGATTTATATAAAAAAAATCATAATATAATAATATATAAATTTTGGGGGATGGTGAAGTTTTACTATAAAGATATATCATTGGTTAAAATTAGCAGCTAGGCCCGTGGTGCTCGGGTGGTCATATGAAGAAGGATTGGTGCTTGAGGTCGCGAGTTCGAATCTGTTTAGCAGCGAATAATTGGATACAAAAAAAAAATTTATTTCCCAGCCGTGACAGCTTGGTTCGGCCGGGTTTAATTTATTTTTTTATTCCCTTTTAATTGACTGAGTGATGACATATAATGGAGAAAAAAAAAAAAGTTTAGCAGAATGTCGTGCATCTTATTTGGAACATTTTAAAATTAAATATTAGCTGAGTGATGACATATAATGGAGAAATGGAAAAAAAAAAAAAGTACAAAGCACATGCAAAATTTGGATTATTTTAATAATAAATATTCATTTTTTATAACTATACAGACAATATAATTTTACGTGGGCCTCTCTTATTAAAATAGAAGCCGGTACAAGTATATAATTAGGCGCAACAACCTGTGCCGGCTTAACAAATATAAGATCTAATCTCAGCCTTCAAATCAATTTATCAACGATCCAAAAAGGGGTTGTTGCACAGTTCTCATGGCAACCGACTGCTATGGAAAGGTTCCTTATATATATATATATATAAAAGCAGTAAACTCACCGGATGTAAAATCCAGGCTCATCGAACAGAGTTCGACCACAATTTATATATATAAGTATATATATACAAAAGCAAGTAAACGCTCTGGACGTGAGTCCAGGCTCAATTGAGGCATAACTCGATAATGTTAGTCCATTATATATATATATATATATATATATATATATACAAAAGGAAATAAAAGCCACAGACTGAAGTCCGGGCATACACACGCAACACGACTCTCAATGTGAAGAACGATATGTGCAAAGTAGAAGAGAAAGGCTTTAAAGTGTGTAAGAAGACTTACAGTGGACTGCCAAAGAAGACTTTTATAGCTTTAAATGGATGAACACTCGGCTCCCGCATGTAAAAATATGACTGAATATAAGCTCACAAGTGTTTAAAATGAGAAAGCACTTAGTTTAGGGTGTGTATAGAGCAAATTGGACTGGGCTTCCTCGCCATTTTCTCTTACAAAAAGGCCACCCCAAGCCCTCTATTTATAGAGGGGGGGAGCCACATGTACACCTGCGGCAGCCACAGATGTACCTGCAGCTGCCCGGGGTGCCCCGGGCTCTGCGGGTCCTGTTATCTCAAAGTACGTGCACGCGTGCAACGTGATGTCTGCTCGAACTTATAGAACTTCAATCCGAGCCTCCGATTGAGGTGTATAAGACCTTTTACGGAGTGCTGTTAACGTGAGCTACACAAATGACATGGGATTGGAGGTTGTCAGAAGTTAGAAAGATGGGACCATGCCCTTGGTCTTCAAGCTTCAAATTCCATCCGGTGTGTTGTTCTGTGTTGTAGACACTCGGGATTGCAGCTATTTGGCTCTTGTGGGACATTGCTATGTAGAATATATGTTGAACTGTTGTTGAGATGGCGCAATGTGGGATCGAGGTGGAAAAATGATGATTTTACCCCTCACTAGGGTTATCTCGATTTGGGCTGATAAAGCAGTCGTTGCTCAGGGTTATCTCTGAGATTGGGCTGCTGCAAGCGCTGGATGTCCTCAGGGTTATATCTGAGGTGTGCCTGACCTCTCGGGGTTATCTTCGGGACTAGAGCTGAGTGCCTCGGTGTGGTTTCTGAGGTTGAAGCTGACTGCATAGGTTGAAACGAGCATCTCCGGGGTTATCTCCGAAACTGCAACTGCATTCCTCGGGGTTATCTCCGAGGTTGACGCTGTCTTTCTCGGTGTTGTTCCCAGGACTAAGACTGAGTATCTCGGGGTTTTCTCCGAGATGAAACGGCCTTCTCTAATGTGATTTCTGGTATTGGAACTGCATGCCTCGGGGTTATCTCCGAGGTTGAAACCTAACGATTCGGTGTTATTTCAAAGGATTGGTGAAATTTGTCTTCCGAGGTTATCTCTCGAAAGACGATTACGCCTCTCTGCAATGTTAATAGCGGTGTACGAGAAAATTTTGAGTGTCTACATATATATATATATATATATATATATATCTATATATATATACTCAAACAGGATCCAGTACGAACTCCTGAATTTTGTTAAAATGCAGACCTTTTTTTCGCTTTTTTTTAAAACAACCAAAAAAATAATTTAATATTTTATGGAACTAGAATTTTTCCATAATATAGTGTTTTGGGTGTGCTTTGGATACATATAATAAAATATGTATGTATATGCGATGCATGCAGACATGTTTTGTTATATGTATCCAAATCACACCCAAAACACTCAGACATGGAAAATTCGATTCATAAATATTATTTTTTGGTTGTTTAAAAAAAGTAAAAAAAAGTCGAGACGATACTAAAATCCGGAGTCGGCACTTAAGGCTCTCTCTCTCTCTCTCTCTCTCTCTCTATATATATATATATATATATATATATATATAAGCTGTAAACACATCGGATGTGTCTATCTAGGCTCAATTGAGATTCGAGAATATATAAGCAATAAACACTCTGAATATTATATTCGGGCTCAATTGAGGTATAACTCGATAATATATATATATATATATATATATATATATATATATATAAGCAATAAAAGCCACAGACCAACGGTCCGGGAATACGCACACAACACGACTCTCAACGTGAATAAACTATGTGTGAATGAAAGTGGAGAAAGACTTTAAGAAATCTGAGGTGTCTTACAGTGTGCTGCCAAGAAGATTTCAGATGGTTTTAAATGAATGAATACTCGATTTCCACCAGTAAAATATAGCAAAACACAAACTCACAGGTGTTTGAAAAGAGAAAGCACTCAATGTACAGAATAAAATGGACAAGGTTTCCTCTCCTTTATCTCTAAGAAGTGTGTATGGAGTGAAATGGACAGGGCTTCCTCACCTTTTCTCTCTTGAAAATGGCCACCCCAAGCCCTCTATTTATAGAGGAGGGAGCCAGAGTCCACTATGATTACCTTTTTGCCAAGATCATGTAACGTTGTGTCTTCGAACCTTCATAACTTTCAATTTGGGCATCCAATTGAGGCGTATAATACCTTTCCAGAATGCTATTGTCAAGAGCTACACAATGATATGGGATAAAAGGTTGTATGAATTTGGGAAGATGGGTCCATGACTAGATCTTCAGGTCTTCAAATTCTATCCAGTGTGCTATCTTGTGCAGTAGTAAGTTGAGATTTTGAGTTATAGTTATTATAGGGCACTTCTGTGTAAAATGTGGGTTTAATTGTTGTTGAGATGGCGCAAATGTAGTATCAAGGTGTCAAAATGATGATTTTGCCCCTCACCAGGGTTATCTCTGGCTCTGGACTGATTTATCAGTCATTGCTTAGGGTTATCTCTAAGATTGGGCTGCTGTGAGTACTGAAGGTCCTCAGGGTTGTCTTTCAGGTGTGCCTGACCTCCCGAGGTTATCTCCGAGGTTGGGATTGCATGCCTCGGGGTTATCTCCGAGGTTGAAGTCGAGTTCTGGGGATCAGAACAGACTTCTCCGAGGTTATCTCTGGAACTGCAACTGCATTCCTCGGGGTTGTCTCCAAGGTTAGAAATGAAACTCCCAGGGTTATCTCCGGGACTAAAATTGAGTATCTCGAGGTTGTCTCTGAGACAGAAAACTGAGTACCCTGGGGTTATCTCCGGGATTAAGCTGATTTGACCTCTAGGGTTATCTCTGGAAGATGATTGTGCCCTCCTGTAAGGTTAGTAATAGGAATACAGAAATTTTAAGTGTCTACAGATGCCCCTCTTTATCATATTTATGTAATGTAATGGCATGGATAGAATAAAGAATACTAGACACTTGAAATGTAGCAAGATAATCACGATGCAATGTAATGCAATATGATGTAAATGTATGATGAATGTGGTTTGTTGGATCATTTTCCAATGGTATGTGATGACTGTCTGCTCCCACGACTTCTGATGGGGACTGGAGTTATCACTGATGATCCTAATGAACTACTTGAATGTCTAATCCAAAGCTCATAGGAACCTCCAGGATGTTGACTTTGGGGTTATCACCAAAATCTTTAATCTTGAATACAGACTTTCCACTAAGATGTACCTCTCATGTACAAGAGACTCTTGGGGAATTATTCTCCGTCTGATGAAGAATTTTATAATAGATTCCATCATCGGTCCTCCCCGATGAGGATAATTTTCTCTGGTTTGTATCGCCAGGTCCTTCCAACGCTCTGTCGAAGTTACTACCAATAATTTGGGTTGTCAGGGTTGTTTGCCCTCCTTGAAATGTACTTCAACGGATACTATCACCAGACCATCTCTGATGCTTCGCTGAGTTTACTTGTCAACGACTAATGATGTCAAGGCTGCTTGACCTTCGCTGAAATGTACTTTAACGACTAAAACCATCGACTTACTTTTTATGCTTCTTTGGGTATACTTGCCAACGGCTAAAATCATCGGATTACTTCCGATGCTTCGTTGGATTTACTTGCCAACGGCTGATAACATCAAGGTTGCTTGACCTTTTTTGAAATGTGCTTCAACGGTTGAACATCATTGGACCACCTCCGATGCTTCATTGGTTTTACTTGCTAATGGTTGGAATAACGTCAAGGTTGCCTGACCTTTGTTGAAATGTGATTCAACGGTTGAGATCATCGGACTTCCTCCGATGCTTCACTGGATTTAAGTGCCAACGACTGAATAATGTCAAGGTTATTTGACCTTCATTGAAATGTCCTTCAACGGATGAAATCATCAAACATCCTCCGATGCTTCACTGGATTTACGTGCCAATGATTGAAGTTGTATAAAATCCCTGCTGGGGATAGGTTTTTGGAGTTACGACCCCGAACTAACGGCATCGGACCCTTGTGAGTTATTACTGAGTGTAGTTTGCAATAGCTGTGATCATTGATGTTGTGAATCCTGTGTCTGGGCGAATACCAATGAGTAATATGTAGACCCGTAGTTTGGTATTTGAAAATCAAGATTTTCAGGCTTTTCCGCTCAATCGCGTAGCGTCTTTTTTCCTGATTTAACTTTTTAACTTGTGCGACCTCCTTTGTAACTCAAATTGGGCTGAGCTGGAGGGGTAGGACCCACCTAGGACAGCCACAGGTACACCTGTGGTTATCTATAAGTGTATTTATTGGCCACTTTCCTTTCACAAGTCATTTTTAAGTCACGCCACACAGAGAATCTAAGAGTTCTTCTTCAGATTTACTGAGTTTGGGCTGCTTTCTACAATATCCGTCACCGTACAAGTGTTCTACACTATCTTGGTAACGTATGCATGTCCTCTTTTCCAGTTTTTATCCGTTAGAAAATGAATTATCACGTGAAATGTTTCTAAACACATAGTAGTGAATATACATGCTCATATGACTTAATAAAAAATATTCAACATAATAAATGTTAGTATTTAATCATGCTAAACATATTTATGTAAAAAAATTGACTTTTAAAACAGTCAAATTGGCACCTTTTTTTTGCTATTTCTTATCCTATTGGAAGACAAATGAACAAAGGTTGTAAAGCAAAGTAATCCTGGTAATTAGGCTATCCTTACGGATTATGACTTTGATATTTTTATTCATATAGGATGTTTATGACTGTGAGTTGGTTTGCTACTGAATGACCACCTAGTCATGCCTACGTGCATGTGGATAGTCATTTTTACAAAGGAGACTCTGGCAAAAAATTTCCATGAGCCTAGGCATTGGGTAGACATGCAATTTTAACTCTAGTGTAGACATATGTTAAAGTAATGCATGTGCGACGCCCCCAAAATAGGTATACGCCACCCATCTTGGGTCGCCAGATACATTGTAAAAAATTCAAATACAAACTTAAATATACAACATGAGCTGTGAGTTTTAATACAAATATTATCTTCTAGACATTATTCAAACTCAAAAATTCTCATATATACTGTGAGTTTCAATACAAATATTGTTACGTATATAATACGACAATATTCATATTTAAATTATTATAATGCCATATAAAGTACAAATGAAGAATATATCAAGTCCCAGAAGGAGGTTTTAGAAGATATCTATTCTCCTCATTCTAATGGAGTGCACCTTTGACGCTTCCAAATTCTGATTTACCTCACCCTATTGTAGTTCACCAAAATTAAATATCAAATGATGTATAAAATATGTCACACACATTTTAAATTCTCAGTACGATTATTATGCCACACCATTTCATAATTTGATTAGGCTTGTGACTAATTCGTATCACCACTTTATACCCATGTTCTCTCTGCTAGTCCCAGCTACCCTTTTATTACCTGAAAGGGGTGGTGAAGTAAAAGGGTGAGCTCAACTAGCCCAGTAAGAAATATTATGACTAAGATAATGCAGAATAAATTATCATTAGTCTTCAACAGTATAACAACTGATAGAATATAATAAACAACAAGTTTTAGATCAACAACTGCAATGGAATAAGCAATCCATTAGAAGAGTCAAGTAGAACATAATGTCTACTATCTCTTCTAGATTAAAAGTCATTCGTTAATACTTCATTCCTGTAATACTCATCAATAGTTCTTTGCTAAACTCAAGACAAAGAGAACTCTCATCACTTGTCTTCACCTGAACCACCACAGATTATAATTAAATCACAATTCATATTTATAATCAAGTAAATCAACAGTCCAACTTTGCACTACATGCCAAAGATATACAACTGAAAAACCAATATACAACAGTCCATCTTTGCACTCTGGGCCAAAGATATACAAATCAGTAAAACCAATAATCTTTGAGACTCGACTTAATAGTATCACGACCACGAATTATCCATGCACTTACTACGGCCGAGGTTATTCGTGTTTTCAATTACAATCATGATTATCTGAGAATAATCCACAGTCATAATCATACCAAGTCCATCCCTATATGCACTACGGGCCAAAGATGACATTTACCACATCATTTGTAACATTCTTTGTCATGATTATCTTGAATAATCCACGGTCATAATCATACCAAGTCCATCTATGCACTATTGGCCATAGATGACTTTCAACACAATATAAGCATGAGAATGATGACAATGATATAAAGAATCAATCAAATGAGATAAAAGATAAATATTAAAGACTTTAACAATATAATTTATCCAAAATTCAATAATGTCCAAATTGTCAACATGATTACCAATTGTGGAGTAAAATTCAAGAATAATATTATATCAAAATGATTTGAATAATATTTCAACAAATATTTATCGAAGATAATAACATTAATCATTATATTATAACCTCCATTTAATATTATTCATTATATGATAATATTAAATTCATTTACTAATATTATTAAACTCCATTTAATATTAACAATTTATTATTCCTCTTTTAAACTCTATTTAATATTATTCATTATATAATAACATTAAATTCATTTACTAATATTATTAATCATTAATCAATATGTTAATAACACCTTAATCCAAATGTTATCAATCACTTAATAATCTCATAATATAATATTATTAATATTACAACAATATTTTAATCATTTCTTAAACTTATAAATAATTTATTTTAATTGTTTACACTTTACTAATTAATGAATTTAATCATCCTAAAATGCCAAACTCATAAGATTTTATCACCAATAACCAAAACCCTCATCAAAAATCTGCATATACCTTATATAGGATTCTCAAGCCATAAAATCCTATTTTCTAATTTTCTTACTTCACATAACATATTTAATTCATTTACTCATAACTAGTCCATTTTCATGTAAAATACCAAATCAAGACAAACAAATTTTTCTTTTAAGGATTTAGCGAGAATATAGTCCCATATTGAACATATATTTTCTCAAGAATTTTTAAAATTCATTTACTATTTTTCACATGGCCAAAAGCGCCGAATATTTAGATATTTATCATAAAGCGTACGTTTGTCCAAAAATTCCAAAATTTCTGAGTATACTTACATTATATACATGTACTCCCAATAAAAATTTCACCAATTTTGGAGTTAACCACGAGGAGTTATAAGAGTTTACTTTTAAAATAGTCTTTTTCCATAAACTTCATAACTCCTAATCTATACATCCAAAAATCGCCATTTTTGGACACAATCTAGAAAACTCATCAGATTATCATTTCAAATTTTTCCAAAATTTTTGAAGGTCGAAAAAATTACGAAACTGAAAAACATAATAACCTTTATAATCCCTTACCTCAAAAAAACAGTATTTCTAACTGGAATATCGGATGTAAAGTCGAAGGAAACTTGCACTGTAGCAATTCTCAAAGTATCTAAATACTCACAAAAATATGCTCGATAATATATAGAGAGAAAACTTATGTTTCTGATGTGATTTTTAATTCTAACCTAAGCACCTATTTATAGGAAAATGCTAGAACGCCAAAGGAGACTAAATTAATAAAATATTAATTTTCTATTACAATTTTTCGAGCACGCCATACTTGAAATCAAACTTTGAAATCCTGCAAATTCAAAAGACAAAAGGACAAGTGGGTCCCACCTTCTAGAAATTTCCACCAAAATCATTTATAAATTTAGAAACTTTAACAATTTTTGAATCAGTCACCTCTTAAAATTCATAACAAATCATACGTTAATTTTAAACGGTTCAAAATTTGTGGACATATACTCAACTTATATATGTATAACATATCCAAAAATAACAACGATCCAACGGTCGGATTAAAAATTATAACTCACACAATATATCTCAAGAACACTGATTTGATTTTTTATGCCTCCCTTCCGACAAAATACTGAAAAAAACACCTCAGCATTAATTCCTTCATTTATAACCACATAAAAATATATATTTCCTTATCATATAAATCAATAATTAATTATTTACAAATAATATTACAGAATCACAATAATGACAACCAGGCAGTTCCCAGGAAAGAGGGGGCTTTTCGATAAGGATTTCTCCTCATCTTGGTAGCATGATTAGGTGACCAAACCTCTCCTCGATGAACTTTCTAGACATTGCCAATAATGTTATCTAATAATATTATTCAAATAATATGAATTATTGATCGATAATGGGAAATACCGATGCGATGACAATTATTGAAACAACAATAATATAAAATATCAACGCAGCAATTATTGAATCAATAAAATAAAATATTGAACAGTAAATACTGTAACAATTATTGAGTAGTGCCTTCATTCATAAGAATCAATAATTCAAAATATCATGCAATCTTGTGTCTTCTCATGCAACCACGCAGTATCGTATTTTAACCACCAGGTAATCCAACAGTGTTAACGGTAACATTTACGTTGTTATTTATAAAACTCAAACTTGTCGTTTTCTTCATCCAAAAGTTATTCTATTATGGGGCCCACAAATGGCTGCGACGTCGTACGAATATTCCCCGACAACAAGAATATTCCACTACCAAACGAATATTCCCCGACAAAAATGAGTATTTTATAACCACTTGCGTATTTTGAAAATGAGTATTTTGTAACCAACTTGGTCTAGATACCTATCCACGGGGATGACGATGACATCACTCCACGTTGGCGGAGGTTCCTGTAGCTGAGTGTTTCACCCATTGCCGCTTAAAGTTGGAGCTATTGACAACTGATATCATCACTTGGATTCCCTATTCTAGGAGCATTTGGAAGTTGGCTTTGAGGATGGGTTCTCGACTGGTGTCAAGCATATGATATCCACCCGTCGAATTCCTCTCTTCACGGATGGAGGATGGGAGCTCTATTTGGGAGAGTGTGCTATTAGGAGCTCCACAGGAGAGATTCATGTACCGATCTGTCCTCCTGCTAGGCGTTATTGGCCCGTGTCGCAGTCGCCTGTCAGTGATATCCCGTTGATGGGAGTTGACGACTTTACGTTGTTAGAGGGTCCGTTCACTCAGGAGGGATTCTACCGCTGGTGCTCCCCTCATACCATAGGAACTCAAACCCGCGCCACTCAGTTCATGGGGGATATGGTTCTTGGATCCGTGTTAATGATGGATTGGATGGCCTACATCTGAGAGCCTACCCATTTGACGCAGATTGACAGATTGACCTGATAGTTAGACCGGGCACATTTTATCATCCGACATTTGGACAGAGATCCTTCAGAGGTAGATACTTTTGATCCTTATAGCTCTAGGGCTAGCCCTTCAAGTGACCCATATGGCTTTGTTAGCGCAGATCCTCCATTGTATAGGCCTGGCATCCCTCTTGGCAGAGATCCAGTGACTTAGTAGGAGTTACATCAGATGGACAAGATGGATGATATAGACATCAACACCATTAACTTCTTCTGATGTATTTCTCACTATATCTTTTGATTGGCCTCTGTTAGATACTGGGTGGTTGTGCCCCATTCTTGTTATATCTTTTGATAGACTTCTATTGCTCATTGGGCGGTTGTGCCCCATTTCCCTATATTTTTAGCTGTACACAGAGATGACGTATTAGATGATGATGTACTTAGGAATGTATGTATACTATTTTCCATTCCCTACATCAGACTGCCATCTATTGTTCATCATGCATGTATTATGTTATGCATATGTATGTTTAGAGATATTCAGCATTGACCCCTGGATGGTCTTATGATACGGCCCACACAAATGTCTTCTTCGACAGTTAGCCGCATTGATCACACCCCACCAATATTGGTAGCCTCATGCTTGAGATCATGGTATGATAGTTTGTCACCTTCAGATTGGGTGACTCTAGATCAGCTATTGCAGTACTCCATGACCCTCCTGATGTTCTAGGTTTCTATGGGTTTTGTAGAGAGCACGCTAGAGCACTGGGTACCAGATAGGCAGGTGTTCCGTTTTGAGACCCAGGAGTTGACTCCCACCTTAGAGGAGTATGAGAGGTTGACGTCTTTGCCACTGGACATGCCTTGCGCTTAGATGGCTATCGGAGATATGAGCTGACAGTTCATGACCCTTACCGGGTTGAGGTGTAGAGTAGCCCAGGATGAGACCTGTGACGCCCCCAAATTCGGACCTCCACTTGGTCACTCAAATTCGGTTCATCACGTTCTCATGGTAAAACCATAATAACTAAAATAATGCATACACAACGAAAAATCTTCTTTAGAATAATATACAAATATTTATTATAAATATTCCCCCAAGTCTCGCAACCTACAGTGCTTAATAGATTACATAATAATATTGAATAAAGACTTATTACAAAATCTTACATAAGCTTAAGCATAGTTTGAAATAGTCTTAATACATCCTAATAGATTTTAAACATAAAAGGGACAAGCTAGTTGGTAGCCTTGCCCTTGCCTTTGTCTGTTCCAGAGGCACCACCCCGTTCCTCCTTAACTGAAACGTTTTAAATAAGCAAGGATGAGCACAAATTGCCCATCAAGTAATATACAACAAGGGTGTAAGATATAATATCACAAGGTTTGAAATATCGAAGTGTCATTTCTAGGATAGTTCAAAGTATTAGAATAACATCATGGATAAGAAATATCAACAATTATTTGAATAGGAACGATAATTCAATATAAATAGACAGATATATATGAATTCAAAGACTATCAAGGTATCCAACTGAATAAACAATTTATACTGAGCAGTCACTAAGGACTATTGAACTTCCACTAGGGTTACCAATATTAAACTGATGGCCCAAAAATATCAAGTACTATAGATGATCAGTCTACAATACTTTACGTTATGCATAACACCAAAATAATATTTATTCATGTGTTGGGGTTTCCAATGACATACACTCCCCTTACCAAAAGGGTTGTCCAACTCAGTTTCTAAGATTTTCGCACCAATCAATTGGTTTGGACAGCTTTTATAAACATGCATATAGTCTAGCCGAATCAATTAGCATCGACTCTTTCATAATATTCAAGATCAAAACTAAGTTAAACATGAATAATAACTTTCACAAGGGTTTAAACATATTAGCTCTTTCAAAGGCAGTGAAGTCTTTAATCTTGCCTGCCTTCATGCCCATCTCTGCCATTTCGCCGTGTTTGATCATTTCTGAGAACGGCTTTCCTATGCCTGCTAGGATCCTCTCGTAGTACTGAGCCTCTTGGATATCAATAAACGTCATTACCATCTCAGCTTCTGTCATTGATGGAATGACTTGCGCTACTAGATGTCTCCACCTTTGGGCATATTCTCGAAAAGATTCAGTACTTTGGTTTTTGACTTTAGTCACTTGGTATCGACCAGGTGCTATTTGTGACTGAAAACTATATTGATTTAGAAAGGTGTGGGCCAATTCTTCCCAATTATGGATTTTGGCATTGTCAAGTCGGGTATACCAGGCTTTAGCCTCTCCAGTGGGACTCTTTTGAAAAAGCTGCATTATGAGGCTTTCATCTTCAGCATAAGATCCCAGTTCGCCAATGTACACTTTCAGGTGCATATAGGGATCGCCTTTTGATAAGTGGTATTTTTACCTACTTATTGCATACCAATTCATGCGAATTGTGCCCAGCTTAAAAACATTTTATTGTGTTTTAGTTGCATTTCACGTTATTTCGCATTGCATTTACTTAAAACTCCTTTTGGTGAATAAGTGCAGGAATTGGCTTAATTTTGGTGGTAATAGAGGCCCGAAGCTAATGGATGTGTGAAGGTGAGGCACAAGCGAGGATGTGCATAGCATGGAGGTGAAATGGAGCAAGGAGATCGAGCAATGAAAGATTAAATAGCGCAGCAGCAGAGAGAAGCGAAACAAATCCAGAGCCGAGCTGCCGAGAGTCAAGCCTGTGCCATGCAGATATCTTGCCTTAGGGAGAGCGCTAGCTGAAAGTACCCTAGGACACTCATCGACTTTTTGCAAACGCAGTGATCATGAACAAGAAACGCGCGCCATGAAAGTGATCTTTGGTGGACAAAAGTAAACATTTCGTAAGTCTCATGACAGCGATAGACCGAGAAGAAAATATATAAATGGCGGAATGGCGCCGATCTTGATGTTGTAATTTTGTTTTATTTTAAGTCTTAATTAAATGATGTGTAATGGGTTTTAAACAATTGGATTGGTGTCGGACACATAATGGATAATTTTAGCGTATTCTTTTCATAGAAACTAGGGTTTACACCTTGGGAGAGATTCCAACGTAGAACGAAGCCAAAACGTCTACTTCTCTACTTCTTCTTGGAATTCTCTATCATCGTGGATTTTGATTATTATCTATTGGATCTCTATCAGGATTTAATAGTTGATCATTGGTTTCTATCCAGCAATGGGGTTTGATCGTTCTATCTTTCTTACTTCAATTGTTTGTTTATTGATCATGGTTAGCGATGATCCCATAATGGCTTTTGGTTCAGTCTTGAACTAAACTCCATTATGGGATTCTAACGGATTTTAATATGTAGTTTGGTTGTACGCTTAAATGCTAGACATATCATATGGAATATCTGTTATGGTTGTTTTACATGTATGAATGCTTGATCACCATTCATTTCAGTATTTGTATGGAATTGACAATGAACATATAAATATGGATTGTAATCATGATAGCATGCGAATATGGGGCTGTTATAATGGCTTGCATATTTTGCGAACCAGATAGACATATACTGTTTCACCGTATGAGCTAGAATAAGGGCTTTGGCTTAAAATCAATATAATTGCAATTTCACATAGACATGTAGTGATTTTGGTTGTATTGGTGATTACATAGAGTCTAACATCTGTAGATGTTGTGTAAGTAAGTTATAGTGCATTGAAAAATGGTTATAACTCTATTCGTGCTCTTAGCTATTTTCCTGTGATATGCGAACACTTCTTGCATGATAGTGGCGATTAAATGAAATATTAAATGAAGTTAGGATCCCATTATTTTCAAATTATATTTATTTCCTTTATATTCTTATTTTCAGTTGTTATTCACAATTAGTTTAATTCAACACTTTTTGTCATCAGTCTAGGCATATAAATTTGGTGAGTTAATTGATGCAGGATAGTTTAAATTTAACAACTTTCTCTGTGGGATCGATACTCTACTTACTCTGTATTACTTGTTAACTCGTGTATGCTTGCATGAGTTAAAGCTCTTTTATTAGAATTATAAAAAAGGCAACAAGTTTTTGGCGCCGTTGCCGGGGAAAGGCGTTAATTTAGATAATTATCATCAGTTTAAAGCTAAATTGTATGACTTAGACAAATCTATTCGTTTCTTATTTCTATTTTTGTTTCTTTTTTGGTTGCAGGTACTTGTAGATTTTTATGCACACAAGATCCTCTAATTCTGAATTAACACCAACGCAAGAAAACATCAACGGGAGAGGTTGGAAAACTAGCGTGCGAAGAAATCTACAAGCTCAGTTAGAGAGTACTATACCGGATATGGCAGAAGAACAGAGAATCGAGCAAAGAGAAGAGCACCGGGCTCTAAGGGAGTATTCTATGCCAAACATAAATGGACTACAGTCAAGCATAGTCAGACCGACGATAGAAACAAACACCTTTGAAATCAAACTGGGCACGATTCAGATGCTACAGAACTCAGATCAATTTGGGGGTGCTGCTAAAAATGATCCGAATGAGCATCTATTGAGCTTTATCAAGATCTGCGAAACATTCAGATATAACGGTGTGACGGAAGATGCCATCAGACTACGGCTATTTCCATTTTCATTGAGAGATAAGGCTAGGAGTTGGCTACATTCTTTGTCGTCAGGGTCAATAACCACATGGGAGGATTTAACACAGAAATTCTTAGCCAAGTTCTTCCCAATGGCCAAGACTGCAAAGATGAGGACAACTATCTCTCAGTTTGAGCAACAACAAGGCGAGTCCTTATATGAGGCATGGGAGCGTTACAAAGAGATGCTCAGAAAATGTCTGCATCATGGTATGCCAGGCTGGATGGTGATAAATTCCTTTTACAATGAGTTAGGATGGCAGTCGAGACCAATTATGGCCGCAGGAGGGGCATTATGGGCAAAGAGCTATGACGAGGCCTATACGCTTATCGAGACTATGGCTGCAAATGACTATCAGAATCCTATAGCTCGGATGCCACAGCCTAAGGTTGCAGGTGTGTTGGAGGTAGATGTGATTACTGCGATTGTAAAAGACTGAGATGGCGACTATGGCTAAAAAGATAGATACTTTGGCAGACAGTAAAGTGAAAACAGTTGCTTTCGTTTGTGAGATTTGTGTGGGGTCACACTCCACGAATCAATGTGCTATCAACTTAGAGTCGGTGCAATATGTGAGCAACTACAGGAAAGACCAACGTTAATTTCAGAACACATACCATCCCAACCACCGAAATCATCCAAACTTTAGTTGGTCAAATAATCAAGGACAACAATAGCAAAATCAGTTTCAGCCACAGTCATCTCAACCACAGTTTGCACCAAAATCACAGTTTCCACCAGGATTTCCTCAACAACAACAACATCACACTCGTGCTACACCACAACCCGAGAAGAAATCAGAGATAGAGGAGCTGATGTTGAAATACATGACAAACACTAAAGTCATGATCAAAAGCCAAGCAGTGGCTATACAGAATTTGGAGACTAAAATGGGGCAAATGGCGAATATGCTCAACAACAAGCCCTAGGGTGCATTGCCAAGTAACACTGAGACAAATCCTAGGAGAGACGGAAAGGAGCAGTGTCAAGTAATCACATTGCGATCAGGAAAAGATTTGACAGACAAAGCTAGTCGCGCGCCCACACGTGAGTTACAAGGGGACATTGCGCGGCCGCGCGAGGCATAACAGTTAGATGGTGAGGAAGAAAAGTTAAAAAAATCTGAGGTTCAGCAGGAAGAGAAGAACAAGGTAGGTTCAGAAGAGAAGGTAAAGAGTCCGGTACAACCACTACATCCTCAAGTACCATATCCGTAGAGGTTAATTAAGCAGAAAGACGACAAACAGTTCAGCAAGTTTCTGGAGGTATTTAAAAAGCTACAGATCAACATACCTTTCGCAGAGGCATTGGAACAAATGCCAAGCTATACAAAGTTCATGAAAGGTATATTGTCATGGAAGAGAAGATTAGATGAGTTCGAAACAGTATCCTTGACAGAGGAATGCAGTGCAGTGCTCCAACGCAAATTACCTCCAAAGCTGAAAGATCCAGCCAGTTTCACAATTCTGTGCACCATTGGGAAGATGAACTTTAGCAAGTGTTTATGTGATTTGGGGGCAAGTATAAACTTGATGCCCCTATCATTGTTCAATCAGTTGGGACTGCCGGCTCCAAGGCCGACGAACATATCACTACAGCTAGCTAGACAGATCCATCACCTATCCACGAGGAATTGTTGAAGATGTGTTGGTAAAGGTGGACAAGTTCATTTTTCCGGCTGACTTTATCATCCTAGATTTTGAAGAGGAAAAGAGTATACCGATAATACTGGGAAGACCATTCTTAGCTACCGCAGGCGAGAACTCGATAGATGTGCAAAAAGGGAACTCACGATGCGTTCATGATCGGGGAGGTCATCTTGATGTCTTCAAGACCATGAAATTCCCAATAGATGAAGAGGACTATTTCTTAGCTGATTGGGAGAATCGAGTTCTAAATGATGACATACAGAGTCTAGTGGATGATGAACCTTTGAAGAATATCACTGATGAAAATTCAGATTTAGATGATGAGGAAGTCGATGAATTTGTGCAATATATGGGTACCACTCCACAATTCAGGAGAGTTAGACCACCTCCGGAGCCATTGACAAAAGTTGGGGAAGCCTCAATAAAGTTAAAGCTATCTCTTGAGACACCTCCAGAGTTGGAGTTAAAACCACTCCCAGAACATCTCAGGTATGCATTCTTAAGTTCAGATTCGAAATTACCTATGATCATTGCTTCTGCACTAATATCTTGTCAGGAAGAAAAATTACTTCGTGTTCTTCGAGAGTTTAAATCAGCTATTGGATGGACCATAGTAGATATCAAAGGGATCAGCCCTTCATATTTCATGCACAAGATCCTGATGGATGATGGTAGTAAACTGATAGTTGAGCAACAAAGGAGGCTTAATCTGATAATGAAAGATGTGGTTAAGAAGGAGGTGCTAAAATGGCTAGATGCAGGAATAATTTATCCGATCTCAGATAGTTCATGGGTGAGCCCAGTACAGTGTGTTCCAAAAAAGGGGGGCATGACAGTCGTTACCAATGAGAATAATGAGTTAATTCCAACACAAACAGTAACAGGGTGGAGAGTTTGCATGGATTACCACAAGCTCAATAAAGCTACGAGGAAAGATCATTTCCCACTCCCGTTCATTGATCAAATGTTGGACAGATTATCAGTTCATGAGTACTATTGCCTTCTGGACGGATATTCGGGATACAATCAAATTATGATAGCTCCAGAAGACCAGGAAAAGACTACCTTCACATGTCAAAATACTGGCACTTTTGCTTCGTAAGGATGTCTTTCAAACTGTGCAATGCTCCAGCCACGTTTCAGAGATGCATGATGGCTATATTTTCAGACATGGTGGAACAGAATGTGGAGGTGTTTATGGACGACTTCTCAGTCTTCGAGGACTCATTTGATTTATGCCTTAAGAATCTAGTTATGGTTTTGAAGAGGTGCGTTGAAACGAATTTAGTGCTGAACTGGGAAAAATACCATTTCATGGTCCAAGAAAGAATCATATTGGGACACAAGGTTTCAAAAAAGGGACTTGAGGTAGATAGGGAAAAGCTGGAGACTATTGAGAACTTGCCCCCACCTACGTCCGTAAAAGGAGTTCGCAGTTTTTTGGGACACGCAGTTTCTACCATGATTCATTAAGGACTTCTCCAAAATCACTAAACCACTATGCAGCCTATTGGAGAAGGATGCACAGTTCAGCTTCGATGAAGCCTGCATGTCGACATTTGAACACTTGAAGAGAAAATTGATTTCAGCACCAGTGATCACTGCACCAGATTGGACTTTGCCATTTGAATTAATGTGTGATGCGGTGATTACTGTAGAGAAAGGCATGTTTTGAAGCAAACGAAAAGAAAAGAAATTTCATGTGATTTATTATACTAGCAAGACCCTAACGGATGCACAATTGAATTATACCACTATAGAGAAAGAGCTATTGGCAGTGGTATACGCCTTTGATAAGTTCCGAGCATATCTAATTAGCACAAAAGTGATAATGTATACGGATCACGCGGCAATTTGACATTTAATGGTGAAGAAGGATGCTCAACCTCGGTTGATTAGATGGACTTTATTACTGCAGGAGTTTGACTTGGAAATCAAGGACAGAAAGGGAACTAAAAACCAAGTGGCGGACCACTTATCTCAACTCAAAAATCCAAAAAGGGTAGAAAACGACAATGTCATGATCAATGAATCCTTTCCAGATGAGCAGTTGTTTGTGGTAAAAGGGGAAGTGTCATGGTTCGCAGACTTCGCAAATTATCTGGTAAGTATGATAGTACCTTCTGACTTGGTGGGCTACCAAAGGAAGAAATTCCTGCATGATGTCAAATGGTATATATGGGATGAGTCGTACCTATTTAAACAGTGTTCTAATCAAGTGATAAGAAGGTGTATCCCATATAGCGAGACCGAGGGAATTTTGCAAAAATGTCATTCTATGGTATATGGAGGTCACTATGGTGGTGAACGAACAGCGGCTAGAGTGCTACAAGCAGGATTCTACTGGCCGACAATATTCAAGGATGCATACAGTTTTGTCCAGAGGTGTGACAGATGTCAGCGAGTGGGTAACATCTCTAAAAGAAATGAAATTCCGTTAAATATAATCCTCAAAGTAGAAATTTTTGATGTATGGGGGATTGATTTCATGGGACCTTTCGTTTCTTCCTGCAGAAATCTCTACATCTTGCTCGCAGTGGACTATGTCTCAAAATGGGTTGAAGCTGCAGCTCTTCCGACTAATGATGCCAAGGTCGTCCTCAGATTTCTACACAAAAGCATTTTCACGAGGTTTGGAACTCCAAGGGCTATCATTAGTGATGAAGGCAGTCATTTCTACAACAGGCAGTTTACAGCCTTGCTAGCCAAGTATGGGGTGAATCATCGCATCGCTACAGCTTACCACTTGCAAACAAATGGGCAAGCTGAAGTGTCAAATTGAGAAATAAAAAGAATTCTGGAAAAAGTTATGAATCCCACATGGGAAGACTGGTCGTTAAAGTTAGATGATGTCGTATGGGCCTATCGAACAGCTTACAAAACCCCATTGGGTATGTCACCCTTCCAACTGGTATACGGAAAAGCCTGCCACCTCCCTATGGAGCTAGAGCATAAGGCATATTGCGCAATACGGAAGCTCAATTTTGATTTGACATCTGCAGGGGAGAAACGTCTACTCCAGCTCAATGAGTTAGATGAATTTCGATTACAAGCATATGAGAATTCGAAGTTGTATAAGGAGAAAGTGAAGAAATGGCATGACCGAAAGATCATCGAAAGGACATTTGAACCGGGACAAAGGGTTTTGCTTTATAATTCCAGACTTCAACTTTTTCCCGGAAAGCTGAAATCGAGATGGTCAGGTCCATTTACAGTGAAGACTGTCTTTTTGCATGGTGCAATTGAAGTATATGATCAGTTTCCCGACAAGCCTTTTAAGGTAAATGTCCAGCGATTGAAGCATTACTTTGGTGGCGAGGTGGACCGACAGAACGTCACCTTAATTCTCTCGTCAACATGAGATTCAGAGACAGTCAAGCTAATTGAGTATAACTTAGCGCTTGATGGGAGGCAACCCATTATTTTTACCCCTATTCTCTTTTTACTCATTTAGTAATGTAGTAGGTTAATCAATTCTATTCCATGCCTGAGAACTAATGTGTGGTGCATTCATGTCATGTAGGTGTTCTCACTTGCACTCCTCTCTAATATATAAATGTGGCATACACAGCGTGCAGTTCATGAAGTACATCACGCGGCTGCGCAGGCCAGTGCCTGAAAGTTAGTAACTCATAATTTCAGGAAAGTCACCGTGTGTGCCAAATTTATGAGAAAATCCATGACAATACATGACATGACGAAAGCGATGAAATTTTTTATTTTAAAAGTCGATCCGTGGTCTACTTGACTTCTCCCATACCATATTCTAAAGCGTATTCTGCTACTCTAACATAATCATAAACCTCACCTCATCGTTCATATACATAGCTCTCTCTCCAGTCGTATAATCTAGGGTTCTTGCGGGGGGTGTCACAAGCAAATTTGGGGGTACTATCACCTATAGTAGAGCAGTTATATTCTCTACCTATCATCTGCTCATGGGTCCAAATAGAATACATTATATCTCCATCTCTTCATCATCAGACTCCTCGTCTAGTGATCACGATGAGGATGTCAGGGACCGGGGAAGATTTATCAGTTGGGAAGCTCATCAGGAGTACTATCGAATAGTCACCAATTCTTTTATGACAGAACGGGGGTTTAAGCCTACAAAGCAAGATGGCCACCTATGGAATATGATACGTGAAAGAAACTGGATTGCATTGGCTGCAACATCAATGCCTATTCCTATGGGACTTGTTCGTGAGTTCTACGCCAACGCCAAGGAAAGTAAAGGAGGAATAACACTGGTTCGGGGAGTACCAATGGATTTTTGTCCCTCAGCCATCAGAGTAGTGTTTTGCATAACTGATACACCACTGATTGGGTCTGCGAATTGGGTCGCAGGTGCACATTTGATGACAGACTTGGACGTAGTAATTGCGGATTTATGCATCCCGGGAACCACATGGACTTTTAAACCAGGGACGACCAAACTAAAATCTTTCACAGCGTCCACCTTGAATCGTTATGCCCAAGCATGGAACCTGTTCATATGCACAAAATTAATTCCATCCGCTCACAAGCATGAAGTACCCACCGAGCGAGCTATCATCTTATGGGGCATCATCACAGGTAAATATATTGACGTCGGTTACCTAATTCATCAGAACATGCGGCGTTATTGGTAGGGGAGTATGACTGGCAGTATCCCGCATGCATCTATCGCAGCCATACTTTGTATCCAACAGGGAGTCCCGTGGAATGACAAACACCTGCAGAAACCAAGCCACGACATGACTTCGGCCACAATCGCCATGTTCAAGGAGTGGACGGGTGGAGAACCACACCCGCACGGACGAGGATTTATTCTCCGACCTATAATTCTCGAGCCGTCCCTGTAGTACCCTCCGATGGAGGAGGTAGTCCCCTCCACCCGAGCACCCACCATTCCTAGCAATAGCCAGCTCCGAAGGTCGACGCGCAAAGTCGACGCCGTGTATGCCAATCTTGGAAAGTTTTCTCCGGACCTCACGCGAGCCTTGGCCGAAGCCTTCGCGCAATAAGGAACAATGCTAGAATGGCCGCAGATTGGCATAGCCGTGCCGTATCCACCACCAAATTCACCACCCGAGGAGGGTGGTCAAGCCGATCATTAGGGGAGTTTTCTGTACCCTTTACCTTCATTTAATGGGGACATTGAATATTTTAAGTTTGAGGGTATTGAGGATCATAACATAGTAGTTTAGTAGTTTAGTTTTATTTAATTGGTGCATGTTTAGTTAATTTTGCATGTTTATGTGTTTAGTTAAATTTTTGCAATATTTTTAATTTTTATTCATTACGGATTCTGATAGTATGTTTTAGTTGCATGTCTCACGCAAATTCTTGCTTAATAGAAATTTTTGCCTAGCCAATGATGATAGTGGATTGTGAAGGATTTGAGATTATTTGGGATAACATGAGCTGAGATATAATGTTGTACACGATGAGATTCATGTTATTGTTTAAATGCTTTCGGTATACACAAATGTGTTCACAATCACTTGTACGTTGAAGAAGTGTATGTTGCATTACTTGATAGAACACGTAGCTTTAAAAAGAGAAACATATGGAAAGTGTTGTAGACTGTATGAAACATTGACATGCAAGTTTTGGGAAAACATGGGTATGCAATGTATAAAAAAAATATAATATCAAATAGTAATAATGTGGCTAGTCTTAATTCGAGGCCCTAACTACTTGAGTAAGTACGCCCGAGGGGATTGTCTCTACACCTAGCGCCCTAAGGTCTTTCATGGTCTGGGAGTCGTTGGTTGAAAGCTCGCTAAGGGGTAACAGTGTGCCTAATGGGTTGAGACATTGCACAGTCATGTAAAAAAAAAGAGAGAGAAAGAGAAAAAGAAAAGAAGAATAGCAATAAACACCACGGAAAAGTGCGTAAATCGCCCTCGTGTGTAGCAATAAAGCAATAGACCCATTGTTGAACCTTAATTTATGTTGATATGTTGAAACAGTCTGCGTTACATGAATATGCATGAGTCTTGCTTTAGACTATAATTTTACATTTGGAGCAATGTAGCATATGTATTACGTGCTTAGATCAAGTTTTTGGTGAACACCACACACACACAAAGATTTCTATATAGCATATATGAAATTATCTCGAGTGTATGATGTTATGTCTATAGTTTGGTTTGAAATTGTATTCTTGGATATGGATAATTCAACGAGGTAATTTAATTTGAAATTACATTGTTGTGGGGGGACTATGTGAGACTAGTTTGCATCATAGAGTAGTTGCATAGTTACGTAGTTGCATTTTCATTATTCAATAGTATGCGTTGCTTGAGGGCAAGCAACAGTTCAAGTTTGGGGGTATTTGATAAGTGATATTTTTACCTACTTATTGTTAGGTTTGTAATATTCAAGAACGCAATCAAATTGCAAAAATCAGCGGAAACGTGTAAAAATCAGAGTTTAAAACTTTACAAACCATATACCCGGATCACCCTTTATGCATAATTATTAATTAAACGAAAAAGATAACGAATAAGAATCATACCCTTGAAGATCGAGCTTCCTCAGGTACAAGTTCACCTTCAATCCTTTTCGCGTTCAACTTGAATCCACCGGGTTTGGTTCCTTCCTTTGATCAACGTTAGCCACCCAAGTGTTTGACCTCTAGAGGTGATCCACCAAGGAAAAAGAATTTTTCAAGAAGAAGGGGTATTGGCTCAAACCCTAGTTTTTCTTATCTGTATAAAAAGGGCGTACTCTCCAACAATTGGAATAACGTATTTTTAATATCTGATATAAGACTCATCTTATAAAGATATCAAGTAACCCTATTAAAATAAGGTATTTTTAATTAAACTCTTTTAATTAAATGGGCTCCCTAATCTTATTAGGGATAATTAATTAAACTCCTTTAATTAATTTTCCCTCCTAATCCTATTAGGAATAAATGAGAGTACTTATATTAAATTAATTCCTAAACTCTTTTAGAAATTAAAATAATAATAATTGTAATAATATTAATAAGACTCCTCTTATTAATTTATATTTAATATTTCTAAAATATTAAATAATAAATATTAAGCTATTTAATTTATTCTATCACCATAGATTAAATTAAATATACTTAACATATTATTACGATTATGCCATTAACTTCTTAAATAATTATTCTTCCTTTTATGGTGTGACCCTTTAGGTTCTTCATATTAAACCTAGGTTGTGAATAAATCAATTAGAACAATTCTAATCTTATTTAAATAAATAAATTAAACAATTAATTTATTTAAATAAATAATATTTATTCTACAATAGGGATAAAGCCTCCTAGCGATCAACGACTTTCCGGATAATATAGATTTCAACATTAATCATAAAAGAACCTTTGAGTAAATAGTTCAAGTACAATTCAATCCTTCCACCATATGATGTCCCAATTAAATATAAAGACATGGAATTCTTGTCAAGTCTTATTTTATTTAATTATATGTATTTCGACTCTTAAATGCACAACTCAAATAATGCAAATTAGAAACTCCTTTCTAATTTCATTACTCGCCGCCAAGGACTCTTTGGGTTGTCATTTATCGAATCACATAGGACATTTCTCTTCTTTTATTAGAAGTGGTAGATTCTTTATTGATCATACATTATCTCCATGTACAACTTGTTATACCCAAGCATACCCTTTGATATACCCTAAGGGTCTTAAGGAATAAGTCAAAGTATAACTCATCATACACAAGATACTATGATGATCTCAAGCCCAAGGATTACTTGTACTACTATCACTACAGGAATTCCTATTGACAGGCAAGTAAAACTCCATTAGGTATTCCTTAGCGAGCCACTTTCAGTGAACTTATTCTCTAATAAGCACCTACATACTTGCTTTAGTGTCTCCACACAAATGATCATGAGATCAATCATCCTCATCCAATGAGCAAGCAACGTATGTACCAATATATCCGGATTCACTAATCCCCAATTTAGTAATCCAACGATTGGGAACTATTTTAGTTTTAAGCTTTCTAAGAATTTAGATCTCATTAGAATGATCATCATCATTATTCTAAAAGCATTGCTTAAAACTATGGGTTTATCACATATTATAAAACAACATCATGTAGATAATTAAAAGCCTTTAATAAATTAATAATTTTTATTAATAAATGAATAAGATTGTTACAAAGTATATGCTTTATCATCAAACATGATTGGCTTGTGTGCATATTACTTTCAATCTCCCACTTGCACTAAAGCCAATCGCCAATTGTATCTTATACTCTTCTTCTCTAAGTGACGATTATCCTGCTGTTGGATAAGCTTTAGTTAATGGATATGTAATGTTGTTCATGAGAGTCCACTATCTCTATAGTGATTTCCCATCTTTCAATGATTCTAATAATCAAATGAAAGTGCCACAACATATGTTTAGATCCAAGATGAGACTTAGGAACTATTCCTAGTTCTGTAATGAACTTTTAATCCAAACAATCAACTTGCAGCTTCATTTATAGCTATATACTTTGTCTTTATCACTAAACCAAAGAACTCTTTCTTTGTTTGGAACCGTCGATTCAACGCACCCTTGTCCAAGGTAACCCTTTACCTTAAAGTGGATTTTTCGTCGTCTTAGTGCGTCTCGAAAAACTTGAGTGCATTAAGCCCTCTAGTTTTAATTAAGACCCACCATGAATATGATCACATCCTTAGTGGTTTAAGCACTTTAAGATGTTTTCAGCGACTCATAGTGAACTTCTCCATAATATGGTGATCAACATCAAGTCTCGTACATTTCATTGCATGCATGATTGTCACTCATGCGACCTCTCTTTTCGAGTGCGTGGGGACTATTAAGAGATACACTCCATAGCTCATCGACATGAGACATCTCTTGAAGTTTGCCATGCTAAACGACTTTAGCATCAAATGAATATCGTTCCTTGGGTTAAGTCGAGCATCCTCTTAAATCTATCAATATAGATTTATATCCCCAATTAAGATACTCTTCCAAATCATTCATGGAGGAATGTTTAGACAACTTTATCTTTCTTGATTGTAGCATTGGTATGTCATTCCTTATCCGTAGTATATCAACATATTGTACTAGGAATGTCACGATGCTCCTAATCGACCTTTTGTACACACTAGGTTCATTCTTATTTTGATAAAATCAAACTCTTTTGATTACCTCATCAAAACGAATGTTTCATATTTGAGAAACTTGCTTCAATCCATTTCTCTCGAAAGTGTCATAACACACTTACCTCATCGTATGTAAGCTGGATCATCATCTTCTATGATGTGTACCTCATCATCATCATCTATGATAAATCCATACCTCCCAGGTATCTTCGGTACTATTCCAGAATTACGATTCAGTTGTGGTATAATAGGTCTATCTACAGGTTCCTCTTATTTGATTTATAGTATTTTGTGGTTCTTGAACTCTTCAAGATCTATTATCCTCCCACTAGCCCCTTTTAATGATAAACACCTTTATCTTAGAAGGCAGGGTGTTTCGCAATAAACACCTTTTGCTATGTAGGATTATAGAACATATGCCCTAAACTTACTTTAGGATGTCCCACAAATCTGTACATGTCAAATTTTGTCCCAAGGTTATCCTTTGAAACCTTTTCACATAAGTTGGACAACCCCTTATCTTAACATACTTAAGATTAGGAATCCTCCCTATCCATAACTTTTATGGAGTCTTGGGGCCGATTTTGAGGTTACCATTTTCGTAGATATGCTTGACCATTTCTAGGACATTATCCCGGAAGAATCTTTGGAATGTCGGTAAAATCATTATGGACCACACCATGTCCAACAAGGTACGATTTTTCATTCAGATACATCAATTAATTATTGCGTATCAGGATGTGTCCATTATGAGAAAACCATTTGAGATAATCTAGAAACTTATTGCACAAGTATTTATTCCTTGATTTAATCAAAGAATCTTAATACTTTGCCAATTTGTTTCATTTCTGAATTCTTTGAACCTTTCAAATAATTCACAATTGTATTTCAGCAAATACACACATTCAACTCTTTGAATGATCATCTCCTTTTTCTTATACTAGTTTTGTGACGCCCCCAAAATAGGTATACATCACCCATTCTGAGTTGTCAATACATGGTACAGAAATAACTACAACTTTATTATTACAACAGTAAAACTGTAAGTTTGAATACAAATATTATCTTCTAGATAATATCTATACTCAAATAAATTCTCATCACATTTATTGATACATTAATTTACAAAAATGGTGAGGACTACTAAACAACTCTCTCTAAAACCTTCATTCCATACCCCAGGCTACTCGCATTATATTCTCGCCTCCACGAGAAGAAAAATGGAACAAAAAGGAAAAGGGTGAGCTCAACTAGCCGAAGAAGAATATTATGACTAAGATAATATACAACAAATTATCGTTAGTCTTCAACAGGAAAAATCTAATAGAATACAATAGACAACAAATTTTAAATCAATATTCGCAGTGAAATAATAATTCATTAGAAGAGTTAAGTAGAGAGAATGCAAACTACTATCTTCTATGTATGAATTTAAAAGTTCATCGCTCATCTTTTATCCTCGTAACATCAATCGATATATATCTCGGAATCAAATATTCATCTTTTGCACTTCTGAGCCAAAGATATTCATCGATTAGTCATGTTCATCTAAACACTGTTCATCTTTGCACTACGGGCCAAAGATATTCTTCAGAAATCATTCATCTTTTGCACTACTGAGCCAAAGATATTCCATAATATCATCATTTAAGGCGAAGATGATGAAAAATATTTTTAAAGAAAGCGAATCCGATTGAAACAAATGACAAGGATTAAGGATTAAGGATTAGTACTTTGTTTTATCCATGTTCAAAAGATACCTCAAAAATAATCATAGTGGTGTAAAATTCAAGAATGATCAAAACATGGATACAATCAAAGCTAGTATCCGAATAGATATTTTGGACAAAAAGAAGAAATTTTATTTTTTGAATGAATAATGCGTATCGTGAATAGTATCACGTGAATAGTAACTCAGACACCAAAAGATAGAAATTAGTAAAAACATCTTCACGCTTACATGAATAGTACTCGTGAATAGTAACTCGTGAATAGTAACTCATAAATAGTAACTTCGTGAATAGTAACTCGTGAATAGTAACCCAGACATGAAAAAGTTCCAAATTTGATAAAAAGTTTCAACCAATATTTCAAAGATAATGATATTGAAGAAATAATATCATTTGAGAAGAAAATAACATCCCTTACCTCGAAGAAGACAAGTCTTTTTAGTTGAAACAGGATATAGGCTATGACTAGAACTTGCACCGTATAGCAATACTCAAAGTATACTCAAAATACTCACAAGAATACGCTCGATAATATAGAGAGAAAACTTGATTTACGGTGTGATTTTCAATTCTAACCTAAGCACCTATTTATAGAAAAATGCTTAGAACACCAAAGAGAAAATTTAATATAATAATAATATATATAAACAAAATTCATACGCCCACATCTTGAATTTGATTTCAGCCACCATGCACATGTTAAATATGCCCACAACATATAAAAAACGTTTTTATTAATAAAATAAATAAAACTTCCAAAAATCAATTATTTGAAATTTGAACTTCAATAATTCATAATAAATAGCCATTTTATCGGAAAATTGAATCTCGCTAATTTTTATAGGAAATTTAATTCTCTACAACTTTGCGGAAGAAAGTTTTTCCAAATTCCAAGCGAAAATTGGCCAATAGAAATCCAAATACGGACAATTTTCTGTGCTATAATCAAATTTCGGTCAAGAAATGGGGTCCACCGACATGTTTAACATGTTTTAAACATTTATTGCAACAAAAATACTCTTCCTCCTCGTATACTCATATATCCCACATTCGTTGTAAAAATATCACCAGTTAATATATTATTAAAATAATATATTTAAATGAATTATTTTATCGAAAAGATAAAATATTAATTTTCAACAATTGTCATTTAAAAATTTTCTCCATCTATATCCACATAAAATCAATATTTTCCTCATCATATAAATCAATAATTAATTATTCACAAATAATATTACAAAATCACATTATTGACAAACTGTGAGTTCCAGAAAAGGGGCTTTCAATAAGAATTTCTCCTTCTTGGTGGCCGCAATTAGGTGACCAAACCTCTCCTTAGATGAGAACTTTCTAGACATTGCCAATAATGTTATCTAATAATATTATTCGATAATATGAATTATTGCTTCGATAAAGAAAAATCTTTGTGTAATGACAATTATTGAAACAACAATGAATATAAAATATCAACGCAAGCAATTATTAAATCAATAAAATCTTTGAGCAGTAATTATCGTAACCATTATTGAGTAGTGCCTTCTTACGTAAGAATCAATAATTGGTGCAATACTGGTGTCTTCTTGTGTTTTAAACCAAGAGTATTTTAACAAGATTAACTGTAACAACTACGCCATTATTTTTAAACAACTTATATTTGTCGTTTTCTTCATCCAATCGCTTTCCATTATGGGGCCCCCCACACGGGGCTGCTACCGTCGCATACGAATATTCCCCGACAAAGATCTGAATATTCCACGACCAAACGAATATTCCCAAATAACAATGAATATTTTATAACCACTTGCTTATTTTGAAATATTTGCGTATTTTACCCATAACTATCCACATTAATCAAATCAACCCTTACTATTTCAAAATAATAAATAGAGAAAATTAAATTTCATTAATAATAAGTTGGGGTCTTACAAACCTCCCTCCTTATGAAATTTTGTCCTCGAAATTGACGTCACGTACCTGGTGTTTCGAAAAGGTGAGGATACCTCGCTTTCATTTCCGTTTCCAATTCCTAGGTCATTTCCTCTATAGCATGATTCCTCCACAAAACTTTAACTTGTGGTATGACCTTTCTTGGCGTAGGGACATGCTCCTTCCTATCCAAGATCTTAACGGTATCTCCTCATCACGTTAAGTCTTGGCTATTTAAATCTGGTTCTAACTTCTATAACGTGGTTCGGGTCTTTCACATATTTATGAAATACGATATGTGAAACACATTATGAACACGAGACATACTCGGAGGTAACGCAAGTCTATAGGCTACATTTCCTACTCGGTCAAGAATTTGAAATGGACCAATAAATCGTGGATTGAGCTTTCCTCTCTTCCCAAATCTTGTAACTCCCTTCCATGGAGCAACTCGCAACAATACATGATCCTCTACACTAAATTCCACGTCCTTTCGATGAAGATCCATATAACTCTTTTTGTCGATCTTGTGCCGTTTGTATCGTTGTCGAATCATTTGGATCTTTTCGGTGAGTCATACGTCTTAACTTCGGGTCCCAACAATGTTGCTTCACCCACCTCATCCCAACATATTGAGAGAGACACTTTCGTCCATATAATGCTTCAAATGGAGCCACACCTATACTTGCACGATAAGCTGTTGTTGTAGGAGAATTCCACCAATGGTAAATACTTATCCCAACCGCCCTTGAAGTCTAGGACACGAGTCTTAATAAATCTTCAAGAGTTTGAATAGTCCTCTCGATTGTCAGTCTTCCGGGGATGGTATGCCGAACTAAATCGCAAATCCGTGCCCATAGCTTTTTGCAAGCTAACCCAAAATCTTGAAGTGAATCTTGGGTCACGATCCGAAACTATGGATCTTGGCATGCCATGCAACCTCACAATCTCATTCACGCATATACTAGCAAGGCGTTCAAGGAATAAGTCTCCCGTATCGGCAAGAAATGAGCAGACTTGGTTAATCTATCAACAATAACCCAAATAGCATTGATGCCTTGAGAAACCGTAGGAAGACCCGTAACGAAATCCATGGTAATGTGTTCCCACTTCCATTTCGGAATCTCAAGTGGTTTCAACGGACCCTTAGGTACAAGATGCTCCGCCTTTACACGTTGACAAGTTAAAAACATTGAGATAAACTTTGCAATCTCTCTCTTCATATTGTTCCACCAAAATGTATGTCGAAGATCACGATACATTTTAGTACTTCCAGGATGGATTGCAAATGGTGTATTGTGTGCCTCCATCATAATCTTGTACTTCAAATCAGAGTCGTTAGGAATACAAAGTCTAGAGTGGACTCAAGTATTCCTTCTTCATCAATTCTCGCTTCGAATAGCTCCTTCTTGTACTTTTCTTCTTCATACGCATCGGCTCGGGCCGGTGGCTTGAGCAACCTTAACTTTTTCTATTAAAGTTGGCTCTATGTCGTATACTTGACATCATCGCACTTTCGTTCTCGCATATGATCTTCTACTCAATGCGTCGGCTACCACGTTAAACTTTACCGGGATGGTATTGAATAGTGTGGTCGTAGTCTTTCAATAGTTCGAGCCAACGTCATTTGCCGCATGTTGAGTTCTTTTTGAGTGAAGAAATATTTAAGGCTTTTATGGTGCGAATATATCTCCACTTTCTCTCCATATAGATAGTGCCTCCATATCTTTAGCTAAGCAGAACGCTGCACGCTAACTCTAGATCATGAGTAGGATAATTCCTCTCATACTCTTTTAAGTTGTCGCGAGGCATAGGCTATGACTTTCCCACGTTGCATGAGAACACATCCTAACCCTTTGCTCGAAGCATCATTTATAGATAACAAATCCATCCGAACCGGATGGTATTGTTAGAACAGTGCCAAAATAAGTCTCCTCTTAAGCTCTTGGAAACTCTTCTCGCATTCTCCGTTCCAAGCGAATTTTGTATCCTTCCGAGTTATTTTGGGTTAATGGAGTAGCGATTCGAGAAAACCCTTCCACGAATCTCCGATAATAACCAATTAAGCCCAAAAAACTACGTACTTGATCCACCGACTTCGATTGCTCCCAACTTTGTATTGCTTCAATCTTCGTGGGATCAACGAGATACTCCATGTTTCGACACCACGTGCCCAAGGAATGCTACTTCCTCAAGCCGAACTCGCATTTCTTCAATTTGGCATATAGTTTGTTTTCACGAAGCCTTTGGAGTACCAACTTCAAATGGTGCTCATGATCTTCACGACTTTTGGAATATATGAGGATGTCATCAATAAAACAACAACGAACCGATCCAAATATTCCTTGAATACTCGGTTCATCATATCCATGAAAGCCGCGAGGAGCATTAGTCATCGAAAGACATGACTAAGAATTCATAATGCCCATACCGAAGTTGTGGAAGGCGGTCTTTGGAATATCCTCGGTTCTAATCTTCATTTGATGATATCCGAGCGAAGATCAATTTTTGAAAAGAATTGTGCCCCTGCAATTTGGTCAAACAAGTCATTAATACGAGGTAGAGGATACCTATTCTTGATGGTGACATGGTTCAATTCCCGATAGTCAATCAAAAGTCGCATACTCCGTCTTTCTTCTTTCTGAATAAAAGCAGAGCACCCCGAGGAGATGTACTAGGACGAATGAAACCGATGTCCAACAATTCCTGTAGTTGGACCTTTAACTCTGAAGTTCAATAGGAGCCATTCGATATGGGGTTTTAGAAATGGGCTTTGTACCGAGTTCAAGATCAATAAAGAATTCAACTTCACGTTCGGGGTAGACCGGGAAGTTCTTCTTGAAATCGTCGTCGGGAAAGTCAATAACAACAGGAATATTATTCAAATTTGGCGTGTCTTTATTCAAATCCATAACATGGGCTAAGAAAGCGACATCCGTTTTTCAATAAGCGAATAACTTTATGATTAGATATGACAATGATTGATTTTAATGGTTTAGTTGCTTGAATTGCATAAACAGGTTGGTTAGGAATATGAAAACTAACAACCTTACGAAAACAATCAATTTTGGCATGATGAGTAGTTAACCAATCAATCCCTAAAATCACATCAAAAGCAAGTATCTTTAAAGAGATAAGGTCAATGGGTAAGGTAATGGTGTCAACTTGAATCAAACAAGATTTATAAGCAGTGGATGTGATGAAAGTTTCTCCTAACGAAGTTTCCACGAGATAGGTCAAAGTCTAATTTCTCCGAGTCAAGTTTAAGCGTTGAGCACAAGCGGAGAGAGATAAATGAATGGGTAGCACCGGTGTCAAGTAAGGTATAAACTTCGCAAGAATTTATAAATAGCTTACCCGTGATCACCTCATTTGGGTTCCTCGCATTTTGACCCGATCACAACAAATGCTCTTCCCGAAATCGTTGACTTTGACTTTTTACGGGGACGGTCTTTTGAGTCACCGTCCTCATTGAACTAGGTTTTGCCATCGTACAATCTCGGCGATATGTCCTTCCTTTCCATAATTATAGCATACCTTGAACTATTGTGGGTAGTTTGGTGATATGTCCCTCTTTTCGCATTTGTAGCATATATGACCGGTGGTCGTTCTCCTCCCTTAGAACCGATTCTTCTTAAGACAAGCTGTCGTCTTCATATGGTCGTTGTTAAATTTCCTCTTTTAAAATCTCTCCTCGACTCGCTTCTTACATTTTTTCATGGCCATGATTACCACCGAGTGGTTACCATTTTTGTCCGTCTGTTTCTTTCTCCATTTGGTTATCATTATTACATTGATCGCTATCTCAGTACGATCCCGGTTGTGGTCCCTCGGTTGACCGTACTCGTTATCTCATTTCTAATAATTGAGCCTGCCATTTTTACAACATCGAATAGAGAGAGAAAGTTTATGAGAAATGAGATCTTGGCGTACGCCGGGTTTCAAACCTCTAAGAAACATCCGCGTCATCGTTCCTCATTCTCCACCAAATGAGGTGCAAACACGGATAACTCTGCGAACTTTGCCTCGCGTCTTTGAGACACCGCCATGTTGTTTTGCTCTAATCGATGAACTCCACTTCTTTCATATGACGAACACTTTCGGGAAAGTATTTGTCATTAAATAGTTTCAAACGCTTCCCAAGACATCTTTGAGTGTGGGTGGATGGGTACGCTTCACGCAGACTCCACCACCGATGAGTCCGCCTCGCCGCGCAACATAAAGGTGGCGAATGGAACCTTCTGTTCTCTCCGTGCATCCCAAGACATCGAATATCTTGGTAATTTGTTTGACCCATGTTTCCGCCCATGATCGGATCGGCTTTCCCTTAAATTTTGGTGGTCCCAACTCTTTGAAGCGCTTTGTTTGTGACAACCCGTGAATTGCTATCATTTCCTCCGTATTTTGAACACGAGTCTCCTCGTCGATTTTGCATGAACCGCAAAAAGCTTCTAAACATTCCCTCGTTCATCATCTCGCTTTCGGTGGTGTTGTTCACGGGAGGAACATTGCTTGACTGTTGCACGTTCTCCTCGTTGGTGAGTCTGAGCATCTCCACGGTCTCATTTACTCTACTATTAATATTCTCGATTCGACATTCTCAAAACACCGTCATAAAACAAGGGTTAATTAAGAAATCAATATATCACATAATATCCCTATATACTAACCAACTAAAAAAATAAGCTTAGGTAGGACACACTAGCGAAGGATTTACTCGTCTCTCCCCTCCTAGTTCTATTCCCGATCTCTCCGGAGATCATATCCCTAAGCTCGATACCAACCGTGGCGCCCCCAAAATAGGTATACATCACCCATTACGAGTTGTCAATACATAGTGCGAAGCAACTACAACTTTATTATTACAAGTAAAGCTGTAAGTTTGAATACAAATATTATCTTCTAGATAATATCTATACTCAAATAAATCCTCATCACATTTATTGATACATTAATTTACAAAATGGTGAGGACTACTAAACAACTCTCTCTAAAACCTTCATTCCATACACTGCACTGCATTATATTCTCACCTCTCGAGAAGAAAAATGGAACAAAAGGAAAAGGGTGAGCTCAACTAGCCCGATAAAGAATATTATGACTAAGATAATATACAACAAATTATCGTTAGTCTTCAACGAGGAAAAATCTAATAGAATACAATAGACAACAAATTTTAAATCAATATTCGCAGTGAAATAATAATTCATTAGAAGAGTTAAGTAGAGAATGCAAACTACTATCTTCATGTATGAATTTAAAAGTTCATCGTCTATCTTTTATCCTGTAACATCAATCAATATATATCTCGGAATCAAATATTCATCTTTGCACTCTGAGCCAAAGATATTCATCGATTAGTCATGTTCATCTAAACACATTCATCTTTGCACTACTGGGCCAAAGATATTCTTCAGAAATCATTCATCTTTGCACTACTGTGCCAAAGATATTCCATAATATCATCATTTAAGATGAAGATGATGAAAAATATTTTAAAAAGCGAATCCAATTGAAACAAATGACAAGGATTAAGGATTAAGGATTCGTACTTTGTTTTATCCATGTTCAAAAGATACCTCAAAAATAATCATAGTGGTGTAAAATTCAAGAATGATCAAAACATGGATACAATCAAAGCTAGTATCCGAATAGATATTTTGGACAAAAGAAGAAATTTTATTTTTCTATTGAATAGTGTCGATTATCGTGAATAGTAACTCGACACCAAAAGATAGAAATTCAAAAAACATCTTCACGCTTCACCGTGAATAGTACTCGTGAATAGTAACTCGTGAATAGTAACTCATGAATAGTAACTCGTGAATAGTAACTCATGAATAGTAACCCGAGCATGAAAAAGTTCCAAATTTGATAAAAGTTTCAACCAATATTTCAACATAATGATATTGAAGAAATAATATCATTTGAAGAAAATAACATCCCTTACCTCGAAGACAAGATTTCTTAGTTGAAACAGGATATAGGCTATGACTAGAAACTTCAGACCGTATAGCAATACTCAAAGTATACTCAAAATACTCACAAGAATAAACTCGATATATAGAGAGAGAAAACTTGATTTACGGTGTGATTTTCAATTTAACCTAAGCACCTATTTATAGGAAAATGCTTAGAACACCAAAGCGAGAAAATTTAATATAATAATAATATATATAAACAAAATTCATACACCTACATCTTGAATCTGAATTCAGCCACCATGCACATGTTAAATATGCCCACAATATATAAAAATGTTTTTATTAATAAAATAAATAAAACTTCAAAAATCAATTATTTGAATTTGAACTTCAATAATTCATAATAAATAGCCATTTTATCAGAAAATTGAATCTCGCGTAGTTTTATAGGAAATTTAATTCTCTACAACTTTACTGAAGAAAGTTTTCCAAATTCCAAGCGAAATTGAATGAAATCCACATACGGACAATTTTATGTGTTATAATCAAATTTCGATCAAGAAATGGGGTCCACCGACATGTTTAACATGTTTTAAACATTTATTGCAACAAAAAATACTCTTCCTCCTCGTATACTCATATATCCCACATTCGTTGTAAAAATATCACCGTTAATATATTATTAAAATAATATATTTAAATGAATTATTTTATCGAGAAAAAGATAAAATATTAATTTTCAACAATTGTCATTTAAAAATTTTCTCCATCTATATCCACATAAAATCAATATTTTCCTCATCATATAAATCAATAATTAATTATTCACAAATAATATTCTGAGAATCACATTATTGACAACCAAGCGGCTCCTCAGAAGAGGGGCTTTCAATAAGAATTTCTCTCCTTATTGGCCATGCAATTAGGTGACCAAACCTCTCCTTAGATAGAACTTTCTAGACATTGCCAATAATGTTATCTAATAATATTATTGAGATAATATGAATTATTGCTTCGATAAAGAAAAAACGTGTAATGACAATTATTGAAACAACAACAATATAAAATATCAACGCAGCAATTATTAAATCAATAAAATTTGAGAATAATTTCTCGTAACCATTATTGAGTAGTGCCTTCTTACGTAAGAATCAATAATTGGTGCAATACTGGTAATCTTCTTGTGTTTTAACCACGAAAGTATTTTAACAAGATATACTTGGTAATAACTACGCCATTATTTTTAAACAACTTATATTGCGTTTTCTTCATCCAATCGCTTTTCAGTTATGGGGCCCACACATGGTTTGCTTGGCCGTCGCATACGAATATTCCCACAAGCGATGACGAATATTCCACGACCAAACGAATATTCCCCAACAACAATGAATATTTTATAACCACTTGCTTATTTTGAAATATTTGCGTATTTTACCCATAACTATCCACATTAATCAAATCAACCCTTACTATTTCAAAATAATAAATAGAAAATTAAATTTCATTAATAATAAGTTGGGGTCTTACAAGTTTGTTCAATTTACAAAATAATTTTTACATAAGTCAGTATACAAAATCCATTAAGTGATATTCGATTCTATACAAAACATTATTATTATAAATAGAACAACAATTGTTCTTAATTATAATACCAAAGATTTCATTATCCAACAATAAAATGGAAATAATATTTTTAACAAGAAGCTGGAATACAATAACAACTTATTGACTTAATAGATTTGCTCAGTAGGCATTGCTAAACTATAAGTTTCTATGGCTAATATGGCAACCTTTGCTACATTTCCTTACATAGGATAACTTATATTTGTTTAGCTTTCTACTTCGCTTGGTCCCTTCATAAATCTATATTTATGATAACCAAAGTCGGTATCCAATACCCAAGTAGAACCTTGACTTAAAGAAAATTTATTTTAAATCATGAACAAATTTGTATTTATGTAGAAACTTCACTAAGCTTCTTTGGTTAGCCTCTGCAAGATGCTTCTCGCAGCTTTTTCCAAAGTGTCGAGGGCTTATAGCAGTGGAAGCAAGCTCCTTTGCTATCCGTATCAATATTGTTCTTATTATCCTTTGTTTATGCCTTTCTATTTACCTTCTTTGAATCGTTCTTCTTTTCAGAAGATCCTTTGGCCCCTACCAGTAAGACTCGGTCTTTCTTGGTTGGAAAGTGACTCTCAACATTTTTCAACATGATAAGCAAATCAGCGAGGCTGATATCTAGCTTGTTTATATGAAAAATTCACAACAATTATGAAAGGAGTCCGGGAGTGAGTGCAAGATCAAATCTTGGCTCAACTCTCCATCCATGACAAAACCAGTTGTCCCAATTGATCAATCAAATTGATTATGTTAAGAACTTTTTGTCTGTACTATAGTGACATTGGCCATTCTAGATCGGAAGAGCTCCTTAGATATCGATATCTATCATCCCTACTTTCCTCACCATCAACTACTTGATGTGCGGGAATATAGTAGAAGCATCCATAGTTTCATGTCGTATCAAGCTCGTTACTTTCGTAGATGCGAGCATGATGCATTGAGCCAATGTGCATCATCTTGCCACTTTCTAAAAGTAGCAATGTCTTCCTCGGAGGCATTATGCGCAACCATCTTGAGGATAGGCGTATTAAGGACATAAGATAGTTTTTCAACTATGAGAACTATTCTCAAATTCCTTAACCAATCCGTTTAATTGATGCAGTTAATTTAGCATTTAATATGCTTCGCAGATGATAGTAATTTTAGACATTGTAAAATTACGTAAATGAATTTGTAATTAACAACATTTTAACATACATTCTTTTATTAATTACCAAAATAAATTAGGTCTTGTTTTAAATTGGTATCTCCCACTATTTTCTTCAAACTATATTACCTCACTTATATAGTTGGCAAAATCTAATTAAAGATTTGCTAGTGAGAATAAGGATCCCATTTCAAATGTATATAGCCTTGTGGTGACACAACAAACTATATATAAATAAATAGGTAGACAACTTTTGTCAATTATATCAACTATGCAACTCCTTTTCTTTTGCCTCTTAGATTATTTTGATCAGTGGTGGTACATCCGAATCAAAATTATCCAAGTTAAGTCCGACCTAGCACTCCATATATTCAAAAAGAAAAATATCATCCTTGTGGTGACACAACAAAACAATATTGTTCAATTTTCTTTATAAGCATCAAATGTGATAAATTAACATCTTAAATACTTAATACTTGCCTTGTGGTGACACAACAAACTCATATTAAATATTTAATACTCTATTAATTTTATCATGCTAAAAGGCTGACGTTCGATATTCCAAATATCTTTGAGCGCTTAGGACTTAATATAAAAATTGAGGGGTTTGTTATTAATTTGTCTCATCTTGTTTAGCGTAGCATTACATATATATATATAAAATAAATAGCGTATATTAATGAACATGCGAAGCATGTTTGCATAATATATAATATATATAGTATAAGCATGCACATATAGAGAACTATATTCTACTCGGATTGATTATGGACTTTTATTCTAGTTTGGTTCACTAGAGCCACCAAGTGAACCAAAAGGTCAAACCCTAGGGGTGCGAGAAATAATATTTAAATATAACTATTACATTTAAACCGGGCTCCATTACAAACGGGTCTTCAAGCGCTCCTTGTTCCTTGATCTCCAATTCTTCAAAATTAATTCTAACTATTCCTATTACAAAACTATTTAAAATAAATAGAAACCTTGATCAAGATCGAGGGAAGTACATAGGAGGAGATAGAATTTACATTAAGAAAAATTAGAGAAGGCAGTACATGAGACCCCATTTAATAAAACCCATACATTCATGCATCCAACTAAAATAAAATCCAATCACATTGGTCGATAGTCCATAATCAATCTCATTTTTATTATCATACACATCATCATATGCATCAATAAATAACATTCATCTTATGAATAATAAACATTTAATATATATATTGATATCATTTAATGGGCAAATTTAGTTAGTATAAAATCTAATTTTGAATCAAAATAAACTCCTTTATTTTAATCCAAATTTAAATCAAAATAAAACAATTTTATTTTAATTTATCCAATTTTGAATAAAATAAACTATTTTATTTTAATCAAAATAAACTCTTTTATTTTAATTAATATGAAATCTTATTTCATATCTAAATAAACTCCTTTATTTAAGGAAAGGCGGTTCTTTTTCCTATTCACAAATAAACTCTTTTATTTTGAATAATATGAAATCTATTTCATATCTAAATAAACTCCTTTATTTAAGGAAACATAGAATTCAATTTCAACTTCAATTAGTTATCATGGAATCCAATTCCAACTCTAATTAGTTAGCATGAAATCTAATTTTAAAATTAAAATAAACTTTTTATTTTAATTATAAAATTATTAAGCTTAAAAATAAAACTTTATATTTTAATATTAAAATAAACCTTTTATTTTAAAATTAAAATAAACTTTTATTTTAATTATATAATAATTAAGAATATATATATATATAAGAATATATATATATATATATATATATATATAATATTTCGTGCATGTCCTTCCTTTTAACTAACCACGAGTGATCCGGAAAAGTAAAAAGTTCACGATGAGTCTTATATATTAGATATATATATATATATATATATATATATATATATATATATATATATATATATAAAGTTATAATCCGTGAATCCTTGAAATCCATAGTTTCACTTCTTTTAATTTTTCAATTCGCATGACCTGCTCCCTTGTTAACATGTTGCCAGCAGCCACGTGATTTAAGTGAAATCAAGTATTTCGCGATTTTTTTTTTATTTATTAAATTTTATACAATAAAATTATGCCCAATTAAATTGTTCTAAACACATATCAATATAGATATTAAATTAAAAAAATTAATAATTTACATAAAGGTTTGGCTCGATGCCATTTATTAGGTTTGTAATATTCAAGAATACAATCAAATTGCAAAATCGGTGAAAGCGTGTAAAAATCGAGTTTAAAATTTTACAAACCATATACCCGGATCACCTTTTTATGCACAATTATTAATTAAGCGAAAAAGATAATAAATAAGAATCATACCCTTGAAGATCGAGCTTCCTCAGGTACAAGTTCACCTCCAATCCTTTTCGCGTTCAACTTGAATCCACCGGGTTTGGTTCCTTCCTTTGATCAACGTTAGCCACCCAAGTGTTTGGCCTCTAGAGGTGATCCACCAAGGAAAAAGAATTTTTCAAGTAGAAGGGGTATTGGCTCAAACCCTAGTTTTTCTTATCTGTATAAAAAGGGCGTACTCTCCAACAATTGGAATAACGTATTTTTAATATCTGATATAAGACTCCTCTTATAAAGATATCAAGTAACCCTATTAAAATAAGGTATTTTTAATTAAACTCTTTTAATTAAATGGGCTCCCTAATCTTATTAGGGATAATTAATTAAACTCCTTTAATTAATTTTCCCTCCTAATCCTATTAGGAATAAATGAGAGTACTTATATTAAATTAATTCCTAAACTCTTTTAGAAATTAAAATAATAATAATTGTAATAATATTAATAAGACTCCTCTTATTAATTTATATTTAATATTTCTAAAATATTAAATAATAAATATTAAGCTATTTAATTTATTCTATCACCATAGATTAAATTAAATATACTTAATATATTATTACGATTATGCAATTAACTTCTTAAATAATTATTCTTCCTTTTTATGGTGTGACCCTTTAGGTTCTCCATATTAAACCGGTTGTGAATAAATCAATTAGAACAATTCTAATCTTATTTAAATAAATAAATTAAACAATTAATTTATTTAAATAAATAATATTTATTCTACAATAGGGATAAGCCTCCCTAGCGATCAACGACTTTCCGAGATAATATAGATTTCAACATTAATCATAAAAGAACCTTTGAGTAAATAATTCTCAGTATAATTCAATCCTTCCACCATACAATGTCCCAATTAAATATAAGACATGGAATTCTTGTCAAGTCTTATTTTATTTAATTATATGTATTTCGAATCTTAAATGCACAACTCAAATAATGCAAATTAGAAACTCCTTTCTAATTTCATTACGCCTTGCCAAGGACTCTTTGGGTTGTCATTTATCGAATCACATAGGACATTTCTCTTCTTTTATTAGAAGTGGTAGATTCTTTATTGATTATATATTACTCCATGTACAACTTGTTATACCCAAGCATACCCTTTGATATACCCTAAGGGTCTTAAGGAATAAGTCAAAGTATAACTCATCATACACAAGATACTATGATGATCTCAAGTCCAAGGATTACTTGTACTACTATCACTCTGAGAATTCCTATTGACGAAGCAAGTAAAACTCCATTAGGTATTTCTTAGCGAGCCACGTTCAAATGAACTTATTCTCTAATAAGCACCTACATACTTGCTTTAGTGTCTCCACACAAATGATCATGAGATCAATCATCCTCATCCAATGAAGCAAGCAACGACGTATGTCAATCTATCCGGATTCACTAATCCCCAATTTAGTAATCCAACGATTGGGAACTATTTTAGTTTTAAGCTTTCTAAGAATTTAGATCTCATTAGAATGATCATCATCATTATTCTAAAAGCATTGCTTAAAACTATGGGTTTATCACATATTATAAAAACGACATCATGTAGATAATTAAAAGCCTTTAATAAATTAATACTTTTTATTAATAAATGAATAAGATTGTTACAAAGTATATGCTTTATCATCAAACATGATTGGCTTGCTTGCATATTACTTTCACTTATTACATACCAATTCATACGAATTGTGCCCAGCTCAAGTACATTTTATTGTGTTTTAGTTGCATTTCATGTTATTTCGCATTGCATTTATTTAAAACTCCTTTTGGTGAATAAGTGCAGGAATTGGCTTAACTTTGGTGGTAATAGAGGCTCGAAGCTAATGGATGTGTGAAGGTGAGGCACAAGCGAGGATGTGCATAGCATGGAGGTGAAATGGAGCAAGGAGATCAAGCAATGAAAGAACATATAGCAGCAGCAGCAGCAGGACATAAACAAATCCAGAGCGAGCACAGCATAGAGTGTAGAGTGCAAGGCATGGCAGCAACATGACATGACTGACATTGGGAACGCTTGCGCATGCATGAAAGTACCTGTCGGACACTATTGACTTTCTACAAGTCATGCGATCGCTGAGCAGCAGACGCTAGCGCCATGAGAGATCTTTGGCCGGACAAAAGCAAACGATACGTAAGTCTCATGGTAGCGAGACCGAGAAGTTATATATAATGGCGTGGCGTGGCTGCGATCTTCGATCTTGTAATTTTGTTTTATTTTTAATTCTTAATTAAATGATGTGTAATGGGTTTTTAAACGATTCTGACTGGTGTCAGACACACACTGGATAATTTTTAGCATATTCTTTTCATAAAAACTAGGGTTTACACCTTGGGAGAGATTCCAACGTAAAACGAAGCCAAAACGTCTACTTCTCTACTTCTTCTTGGAATTCTCTATCATCTTGGATTTTGATTATTATCTATTGGATCTCTATGAGGATTTAATAGTTGATCATTGGTTTCTATCCAGCGATGGGGTTTGATCTTTCTATCTTTCTTACTTCAATTGTTTGTTTATTGATCATGGTTAGCGTTGATCCCATAATGGCTTTTGGTTCAGTCATGAACTAAACTCCATTATGGGATTCTAACGGATTTTAATATGTAGTTTGGTTGTACGCTTAAATGCTAGAGATGTTTTACATATCATATGGAATAACTATCATGGTTGTTTTACATGTATGAATGCTTGATCACCATTAGTTTCAGTATTTGTATGGAATTGACAATGAACATATAAATATTGATTGTAATCATGATAGCATGCGAATATGGGGCTGCTATAATGGCTAGCGTATTTTGTGAACCAGATAGACATATACTGTTTCACCGTATGAGCTAGAATAAGGGCTTGGGCTTAAAATCAATATAATTGCAATTTCATATAGACATATAGTGATTTTTGTTGTATTAGTGATAACATAGAGTCTAACATCTGTAGATGCTGTGTAAGTAGGTTATAGTGCATTAAAAAATGGTTATAACTCTATTCGTGCTCTTGGCTATTTTCCTGTGATATGTGAACACTTCTTGCATGATAGTGGCGATTGAATGGAATATTAAATGAAGTTAGGATCCCATTATTTCCAAATTATATTTATTTCCTTATTATTCTTATTTTCAGTTGTTATTCACAATTAGTTTAATTCAACACTTTTAGTCACCAGTCTAGGCATATAAATTTGGTGAGTTAATTGATGTAGGATAGTTTAAATTTAACAACTTTCTCTGTGGATCGATAATCTACTTACTCTGTATTACTTGTTGACCCGTTTATGCTTGCATGAGTTAGAGCTCTTTTATTAGAATTATAAAAGAGGCAACACCTTCCCCATTGTACTTTTCAAACTCTGGGACTTTGAATTTGGCCGGATAGCGAGCCCCGGGGAATATGCAAAGATCTGAATAGGTGAAACTCCCATAATTTACAGTCCCTTTGATTGAACGGATGGTCTCCTCTATTTGTTGGACTTTCTTTCTTATATCCCCAGTTTCTTGATCATCCCTGAGATTTGTGATTTCTTTATTGGAATGAGGTTTAGGTATCTGGGTTTCCATCTTTTTACCAATACCTTGACTGCCCCCTGGTGTGGATGACTCTAGTTGAGTAGGAATTATTTGGTGCTGGATTCCTCCATGTGCAGAGGATTCTGTGTGGATGGGTATTTGTGGACCCTGAATAGATTTGTGTAGTTCTTTGAGCAGAACAACCAACTCTGTCATTTGATAGCTTGATTTTTTGAACTCTTCGCGAGAGACAGAAGTTGGATCAGGTTGGGCACTTTTATCCATGTTTGACTGTGAGCTTAATGCCCTTTTGGTCTTTGAACGGGAAATGGGATCAATTGCTTCCCTACAAAAAGACTTACGTAGTTTAGCCTTAGGGAATGTATAAATGTTACATGCTATGTGATGTATCCATTTTAGGAATATTATCCTGTAAAACGGATGCAAGCGGTTTATAGCATGTCAGGTTTTAATATGCATGTACACATATTTCTTCATATTTTCCATTACATTGAGATTGACAAGTAATTGAAATTACAAGTAATTTAAATGGGAAAGTATGAAGAGACTTCCCTTCGCGTTTGTTTTATTAGAGGCTGACCTATCTTAGGTTACTCTCGCGGCTTTTTGGCATGAAGGTTCCCAGATCATTGCAATCTACTTGACGGGAAGTTAATCCGGCCTTTCAACTGGAGCGAATCTGGGTGGTGCCTTTCCTCAGCCCCGTTAGAATTATTCTTCCTACGAGTCCAGTAATCAAACACCGACAGGATAGCCTCCTGGTGGAGGAACCACACAACATACATTCACATACAACGTGTCTCACCATTTATGCAAAATGATGACATGTGCGAAGCACTAATATCACAGATAGACATTTAGCAGTGCAGTAAATAAGATGCATTAGTACACATTCATCATAAATGTAGACGTAATATTCACACACAAGCATATAATAGTTTTGAAAAACTTGTCATAGCGGTTTAAGCCCTCTTACTGGAGTCTCCAGCAGAGTCTCCACCTGTTGACGTCGGGATTTTTTAGTGTCCCTTTTCGTTACTTGTTCTTTGGTGTTCTCATGTTAATGTGAGATTTGTTTGAAAAAATAAGTGAAAAAGGTCTGACATGTATAATGTCAACGATTTGACTTTAAGAGTCGCCAGTTGGTGTATTTAACTGGTTGCACCAACGCAACCGAAAAGGTTTGCACATTGACCCAGTGATATGACACAACTAAACGGGTCTGTGAAACCGAGATTCATTTGAGTTCGGGGGCTTGATTATGCGGAGGGAAGGTGTTAGGCACCCCCCGACATCCGTGTTGCCACAGTGACCGCCACTTTTCAAGAAACTGTTATATGAATGTGTGTGTGTGTGTGTATGTGGATCAATGTGCAATTATTTAGAAGTAGTGCTATACCTCATTCGGATCTATATACAAAGGGTTTGAATTTATAGAAAAATTCAGTTTTAACCAGATATAGCAATGAAGTTTTATAAAACGAGGTTTTTTAAACCCTATGCTCAATAGTAATTGAGGCCTTTGATACTTCCATTTTATTATTAAATGTTTGGCTTGTTTGCTTTTATTTTCGAAATGCGACACATCTTCGAGAAAATAATATACAACAACGCTTAAACTCCTCGATAACATAATGACCATCCAAGGAAATTCAGACACTATAAATAATGTACAAGTTCACATACAATTTGGAAAAATGTCCATCATGGAATCAGAATCTAGATTGATGGAGATTGAATCTGTGATCACATGATTTATAGGCTCACATAATCTGCAGTTTGTATGGAAAGCGATAGCGATTATATATATAAAGGCGTAAATATATATATATACGTACATGATCAACCACCACAAAAGAAACTCCATGGGGATCGAAATGTAAATATATAAAAAATATATATATATATATATATATATATATATATATATATATATGGACATGATTAACCACCATGTAAGTAAACTCGGTGGGACGAAATGTAAATAAAGTTGTAAAAGTAATCAAGTGCCACAAGTAAACTCCAGGCAGACAAAATGTAAATAAAGCATAAAAGCAATCAAGCGCCACAAGTAAACTCCAGGCAGGCAGAATGTATATATATATATATATATATATATATATATATATATAAAAGTCATAAATGCATAGGATGTAAATCCGGGCTCATCGGATATGTCCGATAACAATTATATATATATATGTATATATATATATATATATATATATATATATATATAATCAGTAAATGCTTGGATATAAAATCCAGGCTCATCGAGATATGTTTGACAACATGATTATATATATATATATATATATATATATATATATATATATATATAGAGAGAGAGAGAGAGGCAAATAAACGCTCCAGGACATAAGTCTCAGGCTCATCGAATGAGTCGACCACAATTTATATATATATATATATATAAAAGCAAATAAATGCTCGATATATAAGTACATGCTCAATCGAGGCATAACTCGATAATGTTAGTCCATATATAAAATATATACATATATATAAGTATATATATACAGACAGAAATGAAAACCATGGACCGAAGTCCGGGCAAACACACACAACATGACTCTCAATGTGTATAACAGTGTGTGCTAATATGAAAAGAAAGGCTTTATAGAATGTAAGAAGGCTTACAATGGGCTGCCAATGTAGACTTCTATGACTCTATGTGGATAAACACTCAGCTTCCGTAGGATAAAAGTATAGCTATATATGAGCTAACAAATGTTTAAACTGAGGAAACACTTAATATGGGTGTGTACAGAGCAAATTGGACAGGGCTTCCTCGCCTTTTCTCTCTCCTTTTCTCCCTCAAAATGGCTGGCCCAAGGTCTATATTTATAAGTCGATGGTATGTAGGTGTATACCCATGGTACTGCATGATTACACTGCTTGGTGGTCAAGGTGTCCCCGGGCTTCACGGGTCCCGTCATCTCGAAGTACGTGCGCTCATGCACTGTGATGTCCTTCGAACTTCCAAAACTTCAATCCGAGCATCCGAATGAGGTGTACAAGACCATCTTCAGACTGCTTTTGTCGAGAGTTGTGCAATGACATGGGATTTGCCCTTTTTGATTTCAGGATGATGGGTCCATGACCGAAATAGCATTCCTGGGTCTCCATCAGGCAATTCGGTAAGCTGTTTTGCGTAGTTCGCGCTCGAAGTTAAGATATGGTTCTTGTTGGACTTCTTTTGAAGAGATTTGAGTTGAAATGAGTGTATTTGACTTGAAGTGAAGTTGAGTCAGAAAAATAACCATTTTTCCCCTCTCGGGGTTATCTCCGATTTTTGCACAGTTGTAGCGGGTTTTTCCCAGGGTTATCTCTTAGATTGTCATGTTGTTGACTCTGAATGTACTCAGGGATATCTCTGAGGTTGGAATTGATGTTGTGATCCTCCAAGATTACCTTTGGAGTGTGAAAAAGACGCTTTTGCACTCCTGCATAGTTAGTAACAGGAAAAGAAAAATTTCGAGTGTCTACAGGTATCATCTAACATGCTCATAATCATCAGATTCTAACTTTCAAAGTAGCACATCAACATTCATGTTCAAAGTTCGCATTTTCATTAGTAAAGCTTATTACTAAATCCAACATAATCATGCTTCACTATGAAATCCATATACTTAAGTTAGTATGTTCGACACATATTTCAAAACCATACTAACATGCTTGCAAGATCAGAATGTGTATTACTTCAAGTTCATGATTTCTGGTTTTTCGAAATCTTTAAGTTTTCTTGAAAACTTAACTTAAATCAAGCTAAGACAACGCATTATATTCAAAACAATATCTAACCACATGATAGGGTTATTTATATGCTTAACCTAACTATTATAGCATGCTCAGAACAAATCAGAAACATCAACTCAACATCTAAGAACAACACCACATGCGGCCGCGCGATATAAGCCTATAGAAGTGGCACGGCCACGCCACTTTGAGCAGACTGAAAAAAATGGCTCTACAGAAGCAGAGCCTTAACACATGAGATGCTACACCTGCAACCAGACCAGCTACCATGTTCCAAAACATGTGTACCAACTCAAATAACACAATGGCATGCTATTCTACATCAATTAACAGAGATTTCATACAATTGCAAGAATTTAGACAATACTCAAACTAAGAACAAAATTAGGGATTATACTTCCTTAATGCTTAAATTGAACTCTCACTACTCTTATTATACCTCTACAAAGCTCAGCAACTCACACCCTTAATTCACACTTAACAGACAATTCAAGCAACACAAAGAATGATGGGAAGTGTTCAATTTATAGAAAATTCCTTGACCATGCCAAGCCATTATTCAAGAACTCAACCCAAAGGATGGAAGAATTGCATGACGGTTATCAAAGAGTAGGTAATTGGTGGTTGATTTGCATCATGAATGCCACTCCCCCCTAATCATTAGCTAGTAAGCTTTGGAAGAAAAGTGGGCTTAGCCTTTTTGAAACTCATGTGATTGAGAAATGAAAGGTAAAAGGGACAATCATTTTAGGACTAACTCAACCATAATGTATACTTATACAAATTCTCACTCTTGCTATTTTCTTATATACATATCAACTATATACTATAACTTAATGTCAAAACATGTTTTAACATTTCAAGGTAGTAGATGAAATATATAAATATAATATACATATAATCCATGTACATTTTATCACATTGATACATTTATTAAAATACTAGTTTACAGTATGCTCATGGTATATTATTTTAATGCCTACCCACATACATATTGTCACATAGATAATGTATTTATAACATATAGTTCCAATATATTTAATCATAATGCCCATACAATATAGTTTTATAAGACTTAATATATATAGCCACATAAATGTCACATTTGCACCATATAGTATGGTTGTATATGCTCATATGCATATAATCATTAATATAATATTATTATATTACTAACTCACTTATTTATGTTAAATAAATAAATTATGCACTTCCTTACTTAATTAACACCAATATTAATTAATCCAACCATTAATTAATATATTTATGGGTTTCATAATCATTATTCATCTTTATAATATATTGCAAATAATAGTAATCACACATTATTAGTTAATTACTAAAAATTTAATATTCTACCACAACCATCATCAATTATTTAATATAATCATTAATTAATCCTAATTATTAAATAATTAATATACCATACATCAATTATCAACTAATAGTATACTACAATAACAATTAACAATTAATAATTAATATTACTTAATTGGTCATCTTATAATTTCTTCGCCGATTAACATTACTATTAGTATTTCCCATCACTATGCCACACAAGGCTTTCAACGAGTTTACCACAAACTCCACATATTCTCAATTATTCAATTATTTAATATAATTGAGTTATCTCATTTCTTAACACAAACTGTTCATATTCAAATAAATACTTATTTCCATTAACATATTTATTTAATAATACGCAAAAATTCTCGGGTATTACAAGATCACCTCCGGGCATGTAGTGTCCCAGCGTGTTCTGATAAACAGATTTGGCTCATTGGACAGTTATACACAACACTCCAGAGATTTCACCACGTCAGCGGATCAGTGGCGTGTTGCCATAGTAGACGTACTTATGATGTGTGTAGTGGCTTATTTGTACATCCACTGTATATGGATCATCTGGACATCGGTGTTGTTATGGCAGTGAGAGCTCTCAGGAGGGTCATACTATTATACCGATGATTGTGGCAGAGACATTGAGGTCAGCCACGTATTGCCACACCCATTCTGCAAGGGTCTTTACAGTCAGCTCAGTCTTGCTATATGTGTGCTTCATGTCACACTTGAGACCGATTGGCACATTCCGATGTCATGGGTACTATTTCTTCTATGAGATAGCCATGTCTTACTCCTTTCAGCCCACGGAGTGTACAGACGCTGCATCCTGGTCGATGTTCTTGGCAGTGATCAAGGATCCATTTGACATTTTGATGTGCTCAGGGATTAGTTCTCCCTACATTTTCATTACTCATGCACCTGACATAGATTATCTCCCTCTGGCTAGTTTGAGGGGAATGAACACGTATCACCCACTGGCTGTGATGGTACAGTTTGACTAGTTTCAAGATGTTAATCCTTTTGAGGGGGCATCGAGTTAGCGTTTATCTTCTTGTTATTTGTCAGCAAAGGATAGATCCAAGGTGTATTCCTGTTGAGCTCAACGTGAGAGGGCTAAGTTTTTTGTTAGCCATCCAGGTCGTTCTACAGAGTATTCTACATGGATGAAGGCAGAGATTACATCAGTTGGGGTTGTCGGGGATTGATTTTGACAGTAGGGAGCCCATAGAGGACAGTGATTCTCCCACTGAGGAAGAGCTATTTGTTGGGTTGACAGCAGCTCTTATTGATTATCCCACTATGACTGCTACTATGACCCCGCATTCAACAGAGTATTTAGAGTAGAGTCTGCATCTGGCAACATATGAGAGAGATCAGGCTAGGGCCCTATTGTTGAGAGCTCTTGCTGGGAGAGATGTCTCTCTATTAGAGAGAGGTGATGCCTTAACTCATAGAGATACCGCTATTGCTGAGCGGGATGAGGCTAGATCATCTAGAGATGCAGTTATTATTGAGCGGGATAATGCTATATTTGCCCAGGATGTCACTGTTACAGATAGTACTACAGTGAGGTCTCATACTAATGATATCATTGCAGTTGGCCGTGGATCTGTTGGCTCGTGTTGATACCCTTGGGCAGGAGCTCACAACGTTCCTCCCTTCTTTGGAGAAAGATGCTATATTGGTTTTGATAACACGCATATCCACTAGATTATAGATGGCCTTGTATTTTCCTTCACAGACTAGCTTAGCCATTTTTGTCATATACAATACACATTGTATATATCAAACAACATTATATATGGCAGGGAAATATATTTTGATTCACTTCCCTTTTAGTTATGCTTTGTTACTTGCTTGATATTTGCATGTTTCTCTCAAGGCTTATGATCTTGATGTATTCTGAACTCCCCCTTGATGGATGAACATTGTGATGTCTCAGGATCCTTCAGAATGAATAATTGATCTATGTGTATTCCCTACCCTTTGGTGTCTTGGGACTAGTTTTTGTATGTGGTGATGGAGAGGAGTGTGGCTTTCCTCTCTGAGGTTGACTGCACCACAGATGGTCATCGGTACTCTTATGTATGGGGGAGCCCAAGTAGTTCCATCTATTATGGATTGGTGTTTCTCTTTGAGGATTCAACCGCAGCTTAGATGGTCGCCGATTCTCCCATTGGTGTGGGGAGACCATCTATAAGTTTTTTTTGTGTTTTGGTAGGGGGTAAGACCGAACCATGAATGGCAACCTACGTACTCCCATTGAAGAGGGGAGATCAGGGCTGCATAGTTCGAATCTGATGTGAAAGGTTCAAAGTTGTATGTGGTAAAGAAGGTTGTAGAGATGTGTTTGATTTTTTTTTTGTGGTGAGACCGGACCAATAAATGGCTGCCTACGTACTCCCGTGTATTGGGGAGTTCAGGTCTGCGTAGTTCGCCCCATGTACAAGGCAGACTACAGATGAAAAGTTTGATCCCATGTACAGGATAAACTGAAGATGTGAAAAGTTTAATCCCTAGTGGACAAAACTGAAGGTATGAAATATTTATCCCAAGTGGGACAAATAGAAAGTGTGAAAGGTTTTGAAAACCTGAGCTGAGTGAAGGATCTGATGATCCAAAACTAGGCTACTGGTTGAAAGGTATGTTTATCCCTGATGGGGAAAACGGATGTGAAGAAGAGTTATATGCAGTGAAGGGTTTTGAAAACCTGAACTGACTGGGGATCTGGTGATCCAAAACCAGGATGTTAGCTTGCTGGTAACTTCAGACATGGTACCATTTCACAATTTTTGAGTTAATGAGTTGCGAAAATTCATCACCATCCATCTCTTGTAATCTGAGAGCTCCTCCTGTCAATACCTCATTGACAACAAATGGGCCTTCCCAGTTTGGGGAGAATTTTCCTTTGGATTAATCTTGGTTGTCAAGAATTTTCTTCAAGACCAAGTCATACTCTTTGAATTGTCATAGCCAAACTTTTCTGTTGCAGAATCTGGCGATCCTCTGTTGGTATAACTGACCATGGAAGATGGCAGCGGCTCACCTTTCATCTATTAGAGATAATTGGTGATACCTATCTTGTAACTATTGGTCTTCAACCAGCTGAGCGTCTATCAACACTCTGAGGGATTCCATTTCCACTTCTATGGGGAGCACTACTTCCATTCCATAGGTTAATGAGTAGGGGGTTGCCCCAATGGAAGTGTGCATTGACGTTCTATAGGCCAATAGAGTCAGAGGCAATAAGTTAGGCCATCCTTTATGATTAGCGGACATCTTTTGCATGATCTTTTTGATATTCTTATTAGCCGCTTCAACAACACCATTCATCTTTGGATGATAGATGACGGAGTTGAGATGTTTGATGTGGAATTTACTGTATAACTCCTCCATCATTAGGTTGTTGAGGTTTTTAGCATTGTCTGACACAATCACCTCTGGTTGTCCATATCGATAAATGATATTATTTCTGATGAAATTAATGATAACTTCTTTAGTAACCCTGGGGAAGGAGGCTGCTTCCACTCACTTAGTGAAGTAGTTGATTATGGTGAAGACAAATCGATGCCCATTACTGGCTTTGGGCTCAATGGGCCCGATCATGTCCATTCCCCACATTGAGAAAGGCCAAGGAGAACTCATATTGTGGAGCTCCCTTTGAGGGGCGCGGATAGCATTCCCATGGATTTGGCATTGATAACATCTCTTGGTATGATCATCACAGTCATCCCTGAGAGAGAGCCAGTAATGCCCTGTTCTTAGGATTTTCTTGACAGGTTGAGGGCCGCTCATGTGTAGGCAACATACTCCACCATGGATTTCATCCATGAGCCTCTGAGCTTGATCTTTGTCCATACATCTGAGGAGACCTAATCCTATATCTCTTTTGTAGAATGCATCTCCGCTCAGGTAGAATTTCATAGCCATTCGACGGATCCGCTTTTTATCAGCCTGACTCGCCTTAGTGGGTGTAGATCTATCTCACAGATACTCCTTAATATGCTGATACCAAGGGTGTTGGATGGGAGGTAGCTCATCCGATACTTCTCCAATGTAATTCCCATAGGCTGGAGCCTTTTGCAGGGCAAATGTGATGTTTGGCATGTGTTCCTTGTCAAGTATGTTGATCAAGGAGGCCAAAGTTGCTAGCGCATCCGCAAAGTCATTCCTATTCTGAGGAATGTGGAGGAAGGTTATTTCTTCAAACTCCGAAGCCATCTGTATAACCTGCTGATGGTAAGGCATCAAATGTAACTCTTTGGTGTGATAGATTCCCATGGTTTGTCTGATTACAAATTTGAAATCTCCAAAAATACTTAATCTGATGCCCATTGATTGGGCAAGTTTCAACCCCATGATCTGACCTTCATATTTTCGGTTGTGTTGTTGGTCTTTGACAAACTACAATTTGGCTGCGATGGGATCTTTGCTCCCCGTAATGGATACTGTTGGTCAAAAAATCTAATTACGCACAACACGCAAGTATACGTAGTCAACAAGTAATATAATAGTAAGTAGAGTATCGTTCCCACATAGAATAACAAGAAATTAATCTTAACAATTATCAATTTTGTATTAACCCGATTTTATTAAACTAATCAAAATCAAGGATGATAACTAATAACAACTAGAAACTAAAAATATTAATTAATCAACACAACTTAAAAACCTTAATTTCAAACAATTAATGGAGAATTAGGCTTTACAACTTCACTTTAAGTATCATTCCAATTACCACACTTTATTCCAGTTTAATTCATTATCTCAATTTATTAATCAAGAACACTCATGTAGATTTAGCCATTTCTCAAAGCACTAAAACCATATCAACTTAAATCCACAAATTAGATAGAATTAAAACAAACACCCTAAATAACTAATTCACTATATCTCTATGTGAATTACAATTAAAAAGGATTTAATTCCAAGTTCTTACTAGATTACATGCGATGCTAGGCATATATCTACCTTAACATAAATCAAGATTCTATTCAATCACAGAATTCAAGAACACATGCTATTGTGACTAGGTCTAGAATTATACATCATCTCTTAAGTCCATACAATTCCACATAAAATTGGTGATCAAGCAATTCATAAATTAATCACAAATCACAATAGATAAACTAAATTAATAATTTATTAAACTTAAATCAAGGTATAATAATTTTCATTCAACCTCAAAGATCCATCACAAGCCTAAAAAGTAATTTAGTTCATAACTAATGAATTAAATACTGAATAAATAAAATAAATCATCATCCTGATTACACAAATTGAAATTAAAGAAGAATAGTAATACACCACCCTTCTCGCCCTACAAATCTGCAATCTTTGTGAAATCACCTCTTTTCTTCGTTCCTCCAAGTTCTTGCTTTCAATTGTGGCTCTCTCCGTGTATTGTTGATTGTTGGATCTCCAGCACTTAACATAACATAAGTTCACTTCAGCCCCATCAATACAAATTCTAATCCATCTCAAACTCATCATAAAAGAATTCTAATACAAATCAAACTCCTAATTAAACCCAAAAAGTTTTTAAACATAGAATCCTAATTAACATGAATAAACCTCCTTACACACTCCTATTATAACCTTATTACATAAAGAAATCAACTCTCCCAAGACAACTCAACTTGTAGCATCACAAAAGCGTAGCAGACCCGGACACATCGTAGCCATGGCGCCCACGTGTTTTATCTCTATGATATGAGACGGCCCGCGCTATATGATCAGAATGTATCTCGCCTGCAACGCGCCCTGCGCCACTTTCTTTGTCATCACGGCGCACCCCGCACCGGTCATGCAGAATGTTAGACTTCACTTGAGCTTTCTTCCAACGCCCACATTTTGATGTGTTCACTTAATATCCTGCAACAAGAATAAAAACCCATCAAAAGCAACATGGAATACTCAAAAACTAACAATATAACAAGTTAACTAATGATGAATCGTAGGTTAAAAACCTACTCATCAAATTCCCCCAAACTTGAAACCTTGTTTGTCCTCAAGAAAAATGATATGCAATGCAACTATCTATGCTAAACTACGAATCCAGTATTAAGACAGACATAGTCTACTTATACAGCCTCAGAAAAATTAAGCAAACACAACAATACTTCATACCAAAAACCAATCCATAAATCCCATCAATCCTTGAATCTTAACATGTTATTACTGGTATAGTGTGTGTGTGTGTGTGCTCAACAACCCTGCTAACTGATGCATATTCAAATTTAATACATAACAAGTCTCTTAGAAGGCATCATACAACGTAAACTTATGAATTTCAAAACCAGACGAGTTCCAACTAAAACCAAGCAATTACCAATATTAAGGGTCCAAATAGGATACTTATGCTTTATTTTTCAATCATGGGGGCTTTTGCTCTTATTTCCCGTTTTATTCTCTTTTTCTTTCTTTTTTTTAAATAGTGAGTGCGTTTTATGCTCCATCTCACACCTGTGTTTATGGGGAGTGCGTTTTACGCTCCTTCTCGACCCACCAAAAGATTCAATTATTCATCTTGGGAAGGTTCCCCTTTTTAAATATAAGAAGCTTATATACCCCCACTTTTTCCCCCAAACTTAGGTTCTTGCTTAATTCTTCACTTTCACTACCTATCCTTGTCATTCTCTTATTTAAATTAGTATTATCCTTTAGATATCCTTTAGAGATCCTTTATGTATCAATTTGAACTACATCCGTCAACATAGGTGTTATTACGTGCTAACCTTATTATACCAATTTTAAACAAGCAAAAGATCTAATTCATAACAAAAAAATATATAAAAGTTCTAATATTTGGTACTGTATTTGTCTACATAATTCCAATCTCATCATTGGCCAAGAATAAACTTTTACTATCTAATAACTGGATTCATGCAATTTAAACTACATGCAAATAATTATTTTTTTAAAAAGACATGAAAAACAAGCAAATATAAAAGCTAAATAAACTAATTAACATGATTTTTTAAATTTTCACAAATTAACCAGACTGAAACATAACCCCCAAACTTAAAGCAAGTAATGTCCTCATTATGACAAAATAAAACAAATGAAAACATGACGACATCCCTGAAAGACGAGTCACTACTCGTCATCATCCGAAGGAGGGTATGCTAGATGGATAGGAGGAACATGCATGGCCACTGGATTTGCATTAGGATTGCAGCGAGAAAATGCATTAGCAAGCGTGTTGTAAGAATTTGCATTATACTGATGCATTAAATCTTGTCGTTGAGCTAGCCAGAAAAATTGATTCCTTGAACCACGAGTTGGTTCCTCTTCTATTGGTTTCTCTTCAACCGAGGTGAGGGTTGGCGAATCATAATATAACCTTCTCCTCTTAGATGTGATCTTGCCCCCACCCATGCCTTATACTTCTCAATTATAGCATGATCAATTATAACATTGGTTGTTGAATGGGTTCAGATGGATGCCATTGCACCCCAGCTTTGCGGCACAAATCAGTTATGAGAAATTCGTGAAAAAGGCCCCCCGTAATACTTCTCCGTAGCAACTTCTCAATTAATGCTTAAATACATTCACCCACATCCACATTGTAGAATACAACAAAATTATTCACCCGGTAATGGTGGTGAACAATCCCATATAGCAGTCGTGCCCTTTCTTTAGTCACATCATTCTGGTGGCGTGTGGGCATCAAATGGGCACATATGAATGCATACCATGCTTTGACATACCTACTTAGTGCTGAATGAGGAAAACTTATCTTTTCATTTGTGCCAGCTCGGGTAACCCATTTGTTCCTAGTTTGCATAATCTTATAATCAACTCATCCAGGTAGGGAAAACCATCTTCATATCGTCTGTCAGTTGGTGTTTCTAGCCCAAAATACTGGTTGATGGCATCGGCATGATAAGACACCGGTTTACCCCAAACCATGACTACGTGATTGACATGCTCCATTGCGTTGGCATAAAATTCTTTCACTATGCAGTGGTTGCTCCACTAACTGAAACCAATTTCGCTCCACAATCATTAGATCTATATCACCATATAAGTTAGCGTCTGGCTTCAATCCTTGTTCTAACACCAAAGTCTTCTTGTCTACGGATGATTTGAACCTAGCCTAGGCCCCCTTACTGACAAATTTTGTGTGATCATACTGAGTCCGAGAAGTAGAGGTTGATGGACGTGGTCTCTTGTATGAATACATGGTGGTTTTGGTGACGCAAAGGCCAAAATTTTGGTTCAGGAATTTTGTAGAACAGTTGGTGGGCGTAAGGGCTAATTCCCCCAAACTTGGCTTCTTAGAGCTATCTCTCTAACCAAAGTATGAAATAAGGCAAAACAATCCTTGGGCAACAAATTCCCAAGGTTTTCCAACCAAATTTTAATCACAAGAGAAGAAGAACGAGAATGAAGAAATTTGGGGGTTACCTTCAATAATAATTTGTGTTTCCCCCTTTGTAGTGATGCCCTAATTTGTAAGAATTTATGAAGAAAAGAAATTGGACTTAGTGTGGGAGTGTGTTGCTTATATGTAGATGGAAATTGGCTACTTGAAGGAGTTGAGTTCATATAGAAGATGAAAACCAACGTGTATGGGGAGTTAGAAAGTTTGTTGTTTAATAGGTGAAGAAGTTGGGAATGAGAAGGAGAAGTGGTGTAAAGGAGTTGTGGGAGTTCTGGGATGTTATTGGAGAGTGGAAGAGTTTGTGTGGGAAAATAAGTTGAGGAGACTAAACGTAAATAGGATAATGGGAGTTATGTTTGAGAATGATATGATAAGATCACGTTTAGTGTCTGGCATCTCCAAAGGTACTACCACATGAGAGTTTAAGCGATATGGCGTGCCTGCCGCGATAAGGGACGGTGAGTTACGATGTCGTAGTACACCCCGCGCCATGTCTAAGCTTATAATGGCGTGACCCACGCTAGGTGGACATAAGATTTACTCCTAGGTGGCGCGCCCCGCGCTATATTTTAATATACCATAGCACGCCCCGCGCCGTAAGGACATTAAATTTTCTTAGGTTGGCGCGCCCCACGCTACATGAGCAGTATCTTCATGCTCGATAGCTCCCCCCGCGCTGTTTGCATATGTAGGATGGTACGGCCCGCACTATATATGCAGTGACTTGGTGACGCCATTTATCCTTGATTTCCTATAAGCATAATACAATGAATTCATTATTCTTTGAAAAAGAAATATCTAAGCTATACTATAAGCTAAAATGTACTTAGTAAATAAAATAGAAAAGGTTTAGAGGTTGGGTTGCCTCCCAAGTAGCGCTAGTTTTAACGTCGTAAGCCCGACGGTGCCTCTTATTTCAAGGTGACTCGACAAGTGTAATTGTGATGGCTTCGTTGTTGATGTCGCCACCCCAGTAGTGCTTTAATCTTTGCCCATTGACTTTGAAGGTTTTGAGCGGATTTCTGTTGTATAGCTTAATGGCATCATGTGGAAAGACTCGCTTAATAGTAAATAGACCTAACCATCTAGATTTGAGCTTTCCGGGAAATAGTCTCAATCTGGAATTAAACAATAGTACTTATTTCCCTGATTCAAACTTTTGTTGCAAGATTTTCTGGTCGTACAATTTCTTGACCTTCTCTTTATACAACTTTAAATTCTCATAGGTTTGTAGTCTAACTTCATCAAGTTCATTCAATTGAAGTAGCCTCTTTTCTCCTACTGCTATTTGGTCGAAGTTTAGCTTCTGAATTACCCAGTAGGCTTTGTGTTGTAACTCCACAGGTAGGTGACATGCTTTACCATAAACCAATTGATATGGTGACATCCCAATTAGTATCTTATATGTTGTCCTATAAGACCATAATGCGTCATCCAATTTTAGAGCCCAATCTTTTCTATTTAGGTTTACTACCTTCTCTAAAATTTTCTTCACCTCCCTGTTGGAGACCTCGGCTTGCCCACTTGTCTGGGGATGATATGTTGTTGCAACCCTATGATTAACTCTGTATTTTTCCAAGAGAGCTGTGAATGCTTTATTGCAGAAGTTACTTCCCTCGTCACTTATGATTGATCTTGGTGTGCCAAATCGTGTGAATATGTTCTTTTGTAGGAATTTTAGGACCACTTTGGCATCATTTGTAGGGAGTGCTATGGCTTCCACCCATTTTGTTACATAATCCACCGCAAGGAGAATGTATAAGTTATTGAATGGGGGAGGAAAAGGCCCCATAAAGTCCATTCCCCATACATCAAAGACTTCTACCTCCATGATTGTGTTGAGTGCCATTTTGTTCCTCTTTGAGATGTTGCCCATCCGTTGGCATCTGTCACAACTTTTCACGAACTGGTGAGCATCCTTAAATATAGTAGGCCAATAAAATCCTGCTTGAAGTATTTTGGCCGCTGCCCTTTCACTCCCATAATGTCCCCCATATGCAGATGAATGACACTCATACAAAATATTCTTTACTTCGTTGTATGGCACGCATCGGCGAATCATTTTATTTGCGCACTGTTTGAATAAATACGGCTCGTCCCACATGTACCATTTGACGTCATATAGGAACTTCTTCTTTTGTTGATGTGTAAGGTCAGGGGGAAGGATGTTGCACACCAAATAGTTTGTAAAATCTACATACCATGGAAATTTTGCGTTAACTCCAAATAGTTGCTCATCCAAAAATGACTCGTTAATTAAACACTTATATGCCCCATCTTTGTCCGAATTTTCTAACCTTGAAAGATGATCTGTAACTTGATTATCTGTCCCTTTTCTATCTTTTATTTCCAGATCAAATTCCTGTAGAAGGAGTATCCATCTGATAAGTTATGTCTTAGCATCCTTCTTCGAGATTAGATACCGAATTACTGAGTGATTTGTATAAACCACCACCTTTGTCCCAATCAAATATGCCCAAAATTTGTCAAAGGTATATACTACAGCAAGTAACTCCTTTTCTGTAGTTGTATAATTCATTTGTGTCTTCGTAAGTGTCTTACTTGCATAGTATATGGCATGGAATATCTTCTCTCTACGTTGACCCAAAACAGCCCCTACCGCATAGTCACTTGCATCGCACATTAACTCAAAAGGCATATTCCAATCTGGTGCGATAATAACTGGTGTTGTAGTCAACTTTTTCTTTAATAACTCAAATGTTGACTTACAATCCTTATCAAACTTAAAAACTACGTCTTTCTCTAAGAGACTGCATAATGGTTTTGCAATCTTAGAGAAATCTTTAATGAACCTTCCGTAGAATCCTGCATGTCCCAGAAAACTGCAAATTCCCTTTACTGTAGTCGGTGGTGGAATATTTTCAATTGTTTTCAACTTAGCTCTATCAACCTCTACTCCCTTCGCTGAGACCTTATGCCCCAAAATTATTCCTTCTTCAACTATGAAGTGACACTTTTCCAAGTTAAGCACCAAGTTTGTCTCCACGCATCGCTTTAAAACCATCACTAAGTTCTCTAGACAAGCATCAAAATTATCTCCATAGACAGAGAAGACATCCATGAAAACCTCCACATTCTTATCCACCATATCCAAGAAGATGGCCATCATACACCGTTGGAAGGTTGCGTGTGCATTACACAAGCCAAAAGACATTCTCCTGAAAGCAAAGGTGATGTATGGGCACGTGAAAGTGGTCTTCTCTTGATCTTCAGGAGCAATGACTATTTGATTATACCCCGAATACCCATCCAATAAACAGTAAAATTTGTGTCCCGCCAACCTGTCCAACATCTTATCAATAAAAGTCAAAGGAAAGTGGTCTTTGCGAGTTGCCTTATTCAACTTCTTGTAGTCCATGCAAACCTTCCAACCGGTCACTGTCCTCGTAGGAATTAATTCATTGTCATCATTCTGTACTACGGTCATTCCTTCTTTTTTTTGGCACATATTGAACCGGACTGACCCATGTACTGTCTAAAATTGGGTAGATGATTCCTGCATCCAACCACTTCAGAATTTCTTTCTTCATTACTTCTTTCATGATTGGATTGAGCCGTCTCTATTGTTCCACTGTTGGCTTTGCATCTTCTTCCATAAGGATTTTATGCATGAAAAAAGATGGACTGATTCCCTTGATATCTGCAATTGTCCATCCTATAGCCGATTTGTGTTCTCTAAGCACTCTCAGCAACTTATTTTCCTGCAATTCATTAAGCACAACAGAAATAATAACAGGTAAATTATTAGAATTGCCTAAATGTGCATACCTGAGGTGTTTAGGGAGTGACTTAAGCTCAAGTGTAGGTGGCTCCTTCAATGAAGGTTTCATCCTTGTTGTAGCTCTTTCCTCTGTGTGCAATGGTTCAAATGGTGCTTTGAATCTGCTAACTTGTGGCAAAGAGTCCAACATTTGCAAATAATCCACAAACTCTGGATTATCCAAATCTTCATCTCCCAATAATGTAGTTTTCAATGGATCATTAACCAAACTCTTTTTCATGTCTTCATTAACTATCCGATCAATGAAATCCACTCAATAACACTCTTCTTTATCCGTAGCAAACTTCATGGCCTTGAACACATTGAACTTGACTTCCTGATCTTGAACCCTCTTAGTTAGTTCGTCTTTTTGCACATCGATGAGAGTTCTACCCGTTGCCAAGAACGGTATCCCTAGGATGATTGGGATATTTTTATCTTCCTCGTAATCCAGAATTATGAAGTCTGCTGGAAATATAAATTTATCCACTTTTACTAGAATGTCTTCCATAATTCTTCTTGGGTACATTACTGACCTATCTGCCAACTGTAAAGAAATATTGGTCGGTTTCGGAGCTGGTAAACCCAATTTTGTGTATACTAATAACGACATGAGATTTACATTCATCCCCAAATCACATAAACACTTTTGAAATGTCATATTCCCAATTGTACACAGAATAGTGAAACACCCCGGATCTTTCAACTTTGGCGGTAACTTCTTTTGTAGTACTGCGATGCACTCCTCCGTTAATGCCACAGTTTCATAATCTTCCCACTTATTTTTCCTTGACAGAATTCCCTTCATAAATTTGGCATAACTAGGAATTTGCTCTAGGGCTTCTATGAATGGAATATTTATTTGAAGTTTCTTAAAAACTTCTAAAAACTTGCTAAATTGCATGTCTAACTTCTATTTTTGAATTCTTTGCTGAAAAGGAGATGGAGGATACACAACTGGTTCATTATCTGTTTTTCTTTTTTCACCTGCTTTCCTTCATCTTGTTTGTCCTCAACCACATTATTTTTATTTTCTTTGTTATCCTTTTTTGCAACCAAATTTTCTATTTTCTATCCCTCAAGCTGTTTTCCACTCCTCAACATATTGCCTGACATTGCTCATGATTTCCTTTCGGATTTTTCTCTATATCACTGGGTAAAGTTCCTTGAGGCCTATTTTTCAATGCAAAAGCTATTTGTCCCATCTGATTTTCTAAATTCTTGATGGCTACTGCATGTGATTTCATGGCCGCCTCGTTACTTGTTATATACTTTGACAACAACTCTTCTAAATCTGTCTTTCTCTCTTATTGCTGAGTTGTTTGTTGATGTTGATTTTGAAATTCTTGGGGATAAGATGGTCGTGGAGCTTGCTGATGATGATTATTACTCCACGAAAAGTTAGGGTGATTCTTATTCCCCGGATTATATGCATTCTGATACATGTTTTGTGGAATCCTATTGTAACTACCCAAAAATTGCACTGACATTGGGTTGATTGCACATTGTTCTGTAGGATGTTCACCCACGCACAATTCACAAATAACTGCAACCTGCTGAGTCTATACCCCCGACAAAGCATCCACCTTCTTAGATAGCGTTGAAATCTGTGTTGCTAATGTTGTCACTCCATCTACCTCTAACACTCCAGCTGCCTTATGTTGTGTCATTCTTGCCGTGGGCCACTAGTAATTGTTAGCCGCCATTGTTTCTATCAATTCATATGCCCCCTCATAACTTTTGGCAATAAAAGCTCCACCCGATGCTGCATTAATACTGGTCCTGATATTCCCATGTAACCCATTGTAAAATGTGTTCATTTATAGCCATTTAGGTAATTTGTGATGCGGGCACTTTCTGACCAATTCCTTGTATCTATCCCATGCCTCATACAATGATTCCATATGCTGCTATTCAAACATGGTAATCTCGTTTCTCATTTTTGTCATCTTTGCTGGTGGGAAAAATTTGGCTAGAAATTTTTGAGCGAGATCTTCCCATGTAGTTATTGATCCCGGCGGTAGAGTGTAACCAACTCTTTGCCTTGTCCTGCAAAGTGAATGGGAACAAGCGAAGCCTAACTGCGTCATCCGACACCCCATTATACCTGAAGGTGTCACAAATCTCCAAAAAGCTTACCAAATGTTCGTTCGGATCATCATTTGCTTATCCCCCAAACTATACCGAGTTCTGAATCATCTGAATAGTCCTAGGCTTAATCTCAAATGTATTCGCAGCTATAGAAAGCCTGGTGATACTCGACTGAAGCTCAGTCACCTTAGGTGCAGCAAAATCTCTCAACGCTTTCTGGTCTTCGGCAGCCACTGCTTCTTTTTCCGAATTCTCGAAGTTTTCCCTTATATCCTTGATTCACTTACTTAGCCTTTGAAACCGTTGCTCAATGTCGTCCTCAAAAGGAAGCAAGTCTGGGTTTTTGGACCGAGTTTGCATAAACCGACTTCAAGAACCTGAAATAGAAGAACAAAACAAAAGAAAAAGTGTTCAAGTAAAACTAGACTAATTAAACTGATATTACAAAATTATTAAAATCTATACTTTTTCTCGGCAACGGCGCCAAAAAACTTGTTGGTCAAAAAAATCTAATTACGCACAACACGCAAGTATACGTGGTCAACAAGTAATATAATAGTAAGTAGAGTATCGTTCCCACACAGAATAGCAAGAAATTAATCTTAACAATTATCAATTTTGTATTAACCTGATTTTATTAAACTAATCAAAATCAAGGATGATAACTAATAACAACTAGAAACTAAAAATATTAATTAATCAACAAAACTTAAAAACCTTAATTTCAAACAATTAATGGAGAATTAGGCTTTACAACTTCACTTTAAGTATCATTCCAATTACCATACCTTATTCCAGTTTAATTCATTATCTCAGTTACTCATGTAGATTTAGCCATTTCTCAATGCACTAAAACCATATCAACTTAAATCCATAAATTAGATAGAATTAAGACAAACATCCTAAATAACTAATTCACTATATCTCTATGTGAATTACAATTAAGAAGGATTTAATTCCAAGTTCTTACTAGATTACATGCGATGCTAGGCATATCTCTACCCTAACATAAATCAAGATTATATTCAATCACAGAATTCAAGAACACGTGCTATTATGACTAGGTCTAGAATTATACATCATCTCTCGAGTCCATACAATTCCACATAAAATTGGTGATCAAGCAATTCATAAATTAATTACAAATCATAATAGATAAACTATATTAATAATTTATTAAACTTAAATCAAGGCATAATAATTGTCATTCAACCTCAAAGATCCATCGCAAGCCTAAAAAGTAATTTAGTTCATAACTAATGAATTAAATACTGAATAAATAAAAGAAATCATCATCCTGATTACACAAATTGAAATTAAAAAAAAATAGTAATACACCACCCTTCTCGCCCTTTAAATCTGCAATCTTCGTGAAATCACCTCTTTTCTTTGTTCCTCCAAGTTCTTGCTTTCAATTATGGCTCTCTCTGTGTATTCTTGATTGTTGGATCTCCAGCACTTAACATAATATAAGTTCACTTCAGCCCCATCAATACAAATTTTAATCCATCTCAAACTCATCATAAAAGAATTATAATACAAATCAAACTCCTAATTAAACCCAACAAGTTTTTAAACATAGAATCCCAATTAACATGAATAAACCTCCTTACACACTCCTACTATAACCTTATTACATAAAGAAATCAACTCTCCCAAGACAACTCAACTTGTAGCATCACAAAATAAAAGCAGACTAAACCCGACTTTGCGCCCCACACCGGTTTTATACTCTGACAGTATGACCCCGCCATATGATCGAATGTATCTACTTTACTACCTGCGCCCTGCGCATTTTTTTATCATCACTGCCGCATGCGTCGGTTATCTGAGAATGTTAGACTTCACTTGAGCTTTCTTCCAACGCCCACATTTTTATGTGTTCACTTAATTTCCTGCAACAAGAACAAAATCCCATCAAAATCAACATGGAATACTCAAAAACTAACAATATAACAAGCTAACTAATGATGAATCGTAGGTTAAAAACCTATTCATCAGATACTAGAACTGCTCCATCCCAGAACCTTCTATGTTTACAGCTCTATCAAAATACATCTTCTATGGTTGGTGTGTATCGTCCTGATGGTGTAGCTGGACTGTCATTATCCCTTCATCGGGGAAGTATGTTTCCAAGGTTTTGAAATCCCCTGAAGGTACAGTGGCCAGTTGATCCGCAATTCCTTGACCTTTGACAGATTTTTGAGTCATGTAGACTATGTCAAATTGCTGTAGGATCAACTGCCATCTGGACAGTCGACAGTTCAACATGGGTTTGTTGAACACATACTTGAGAGGATCCACACGGGATATGAGATGGGTTGTGTGACCATAGAGGTAATGTTGTATACTCATGGAAGCCTATGCTAAAGCACAACAAGTTTTCTCAATCTTTTGCTAAGGTAATAGATAGCTCGTTCTTGGCCTCTGTCATCTTTCTATCCCAGCATAAAGCCCATAGCGTTGTCATTGATTGATAGGTACATGAACAGAAGAACACCATCCTTAGGAGGTACTAAAACAGGAGCGTTGACTAGCTACTCTTTGATTATAAGGAAGACTTACTGACACCCATCATTCCATTTCATGGAGGAGTTCTTCCTTAAAAACTTAAAGATAGGCTCACAGGTTGCTATGAGTTGGGAGATGAATCGGCTGATGAAGTTAATTCTTCCCAAAAATCCCTGTATTTCCTTCTCTGTCTGAGGTATGGGCATTTCCGTGATGGCCTGGATTTTTGTAGGATCTAGTTCAATCCTTTTGTGGCTGACTAGGAATCCTAGTAACTTGACTGATTTCACACCAAAGGCGTACTTGGCTGGATTCAACTTCAAGTTATACTTACGCAACCTGTTGAAGAGCTTTGTGAGATGATCTAGGTGGTCTTCCTCCCTTCGGGACTTGAAAATAATGTCATCCACATAGACTTCTATCTCTTTGTGCATTAGATCATGAAAAAGAGCCATCATGGCTTACTGGTAGGTAGCTTCGGCGTTGATGAGGCCGAATGACAACCGTTTGTAGCAAAAGGTTCCCCAAGGAGTGATGAATGCAGTTTTCTCATGATCCTCTTCAGCAACCATGATTTGATGTTAGCTCGCAAAGTAATCAGCAAAGGAGTACATGTTATACTGAGTTGTATTGTCAATGAGTATGTGGATGAATGGCACGGGAAAGCTATCTTTGAAGCAAGCTTTATTCAGATCCCTTTAATCCATGCAAAATCGCACCTTCCCTCCAGGTTTAGGCATGGGGACTATGTTGGATAACCACTCAGGGTATGTTGATACCATTATGATGCCGGCTTGAAATTGTTTCACAATTTCTTCCTTAACTTTTAAACTCCACTCAAGTTTTAATCGCCTGAGCTTCTGCCTGACTGGCTTGAATCCCTCTTTAATGGGGAGACGATGAATGACAATGTCAATGAAAAAACCGACCATGTCTTCATGAGACCATGCAAACACATCCTGGAATTGGGTCAATAGAGTAACCATATCATTACTTTGGTTTGGAGTAAGGTCCGTACCAATCTAGATTTTTTTGGGGTTTTTTGAGGTTCCGAGGTTAAAAGAGGTGGTTTGATCAAGATTTGGCTTGGGTTTATCTTTGACCCATTCTTTGATCTCCTGAGGTATCTCATAGTCCTCTTGTATTTCCATCAAGTCTGAGTCCAACTTTACATAAAAGTTACAGTCCTTGTGGAGAATAGGCACCTCATCAACAAGTTTAGGCATATCTACCTTTAGAGTCCTGAAACAAAATGCTTTCACTTAATATATGAAACTTTTAAATCATATAAAATGTTCGCATGTAATGATAAAAACAATTGATAATACTATATAGCAAGAGTAAGCAATTATTGTTATCTATAGGGAAGAGGGAGTTTCTTCCCTTTTTACCCTTATCGACAAATGTAAGGAGTGTTGCGCTAATTGCCAAGGGTGAAGTCCTGGTGGATAGCAATGGTGAAGGGGCTATTGTCGTCCTCCTTCTCTTTAATGATGACAATGATGTCTGGACAATCATCATCAGAGATGTCTCTGTTTGTTTCCTCTGTATGAACTATGACGCACATGTTTGATAGATGTTTATATATCTCTTCTTTACGCCTTTGATTCCTTTCTTCCACCTTCGGATCTAGAATCAAGACTTCATTTTCCTTGATCGGTATCGGCTTAGGAAACAACATAGCTACCACATGGGCAGGAACCTTTAATGAAGGTCGTACAGGCTCAGCATCTGTAGGTTTAGGCAATCATCGTATGGCTGAAGATGAAAGAACCTGTTTGTGCTTGTGAGGGTTCCTGTGATTGGACCCAGGAGAATAGCCTAGTCCGACTGTCCCTGTTTGACTAGGAATTTAAATTGGGCGCTTGATGCCCTGATAATCCTTTCCTAACCCTTGTCCAGCTTGAAAACCCAAAGATATCATCTCTTAACTTGCCGACATTACCTCGGTAGAAACTCTGGGTTTCAGAGGTGGCGCCCCAATGGGTTGATAGTGAGTGTTGCTCACCTCAAGGGCCTGGAAGCTGACATGCTCAACTTTCTCATTGAAATTGATGAGTGGTATGTCACCTTGTACAGGACATTCTGGCTCAGCATTAACAGTGACCAAGCTACTGTTAATGAAGTATTTTAGCTGCTGATGGAGGGTGGAAGGGACGGCTCCATCATGTGAATCCACAATCTTCCAAAAAGTAGGTTGTATCCCATAGCTATTTTGAGAACATGAAAGGATACGCAGAAAATATGTGGACCAATCTCCACAAGTTGTTCAATCTCTCCAACAACATTTCATCGGGATCCATCATAAGCTTTGATAATTGTATGGATGTTTCAGATCCTATTGAGATTGATGTTCATTTTCTCCAAGGTGGCGTAGGGTCAGATGTTTAAGGACGATCCCCCATCTATAAGCACTCCTCTCACCATATATCTGGAGGACATAACCGCTATGTGTAACGGTTTGTAATGACATGTCTCTTAGGGAGGTATGTCATCATCAGTGAAGGATATCACATTACTGTTGAAGATGTGATCAACCAGATGATGGAACTTTTTAACATCCACTATTTTTGGTAAGTGGGCTTCTTCTAAGACTCTCAGTAAGACCTTCTTGTGATCTTCTGAAGAGAAAACCAAATCTAGTATAGAAATCTATTGTGGAGCTTCTTTCAAGATTAAAACCACCTTGGCTTCATTGTGTCCCATAATACAGAGGAATTCTTTAATCTTCTCCATGGGAACTTTCCCCTTTGACTTGATGGTAGGCTTCATCACCCGTTGGGGAAGATAAAGTGGATTTTCTTTCGACACTGCAGCAGTTGTATTGGATGTTTCAGCCTCTCCATAATTCCATGGCACTTTCTTGAGGCTGACAACAGGATATTGTGGCCTGAATGGCAAGATGATTGGCTTTGGCGCAACCACTTTCAAAGGATTTTCAACACCTTTGAGTTGAATTGGTTGTATTATACGTGGTGTGGCAGCCAAATCTTCCTCGGAGGATATAACTGCTACGACATCCTTCCATTTTGTAGGAAATGTGTCCCCACTCTCAAGTAATACAGCGTCATTGTCTGCCATCTGCAGAACACCGCTGTCAATCATGTTCTGAATAAGATGGCGGAGTGCCCAATATTCTTCAGTGTTGTGACCGCGAGAGTGGGAGTGGTATTAACATACTCCATTAGAATCAAATCATCTTGAGCGTGAGCTGATTGGAGGTACCAAAGCTGTGATTCTTCCCTCATTGATCAGCATCTGTAATATCTCTTCCATCAGTTGGCCTAAATAGGTGAATTCCCTTTTATTAGTGAAGTCCCAGTTGGCTTTAGATTTTGATCTTTTTGCAATTTTATCCTCCAGTGTTTCACCTTCTGGAGTAAGTGGGGGAGTACTTGTAATAAGAGGAAGGAGGCTAGCATTCTCCTGGCAGAATAATTGATGTGTGACTTGGTGCTGATGAACCACCAGTTCTGCCAATTGGTTGACTTGCTCGCTAAGAGCCTTCATTTTTCGTTCCATCATAAACTAGAACTATGCATAATCCCATTTGTCAACATTATCCTTACTGGTTTGGGATGATCCACCAACATAATGGGAGCTCTGTCCACTACTCCAATTAATCATGTTAACCTCCTCTTCCTTGTGTTGAGGGAGAGGGTTGTCTTGCACATGGGGTTGGTCGGGTTTGGTCACCACGATCTCACCATTGTCAATTAAATCCTGGATTTTATGCTTCAGGGCCCAATAATCCTGAGTGTCATGGCCAGGAGCTTCAGCATGGTAAGCGCACTTCCTGCTAGCATTAAAACCCTTTCCACTCAGGTTGGCTGGTGGAAGAAGATGGGTAAATTTCTTTTGAGTTATCAGAAGTTTAAGAATGTTTTCGAGTGAGTCCCCTAAGGGTGAAAACACTCGAGTACGTCTGACTTCTCCATTTTTCGGTAATGGAGGATTTGAAGACTATGCTTGGAAAGGGGAATAATTTCTCCTCTGAATAGGCATGTTTTAATTGCCTTTTTGTCCTTGTAGTATCAAGGAAACATCCTCCTCTTTCTTCTTATGGACCCTCTGGGGGTTATTTCCATAACTTCCAGACTGGATGTGCTCAGCTACAGCTTTTAGAGCGGCAAGGTCTTGAATCTTTCCTGACTTCAATCCCATTTCAGTCATTTCTCCATGTTTGATCATTTCAGAGAATGGTTTACCTATGCCAGCTAAGACCCTCTTATAGAAGGGAGTTTCTTAAATGTCTATGAAGGTCATCACCAATTTAGACTCAGTCATAGATGGAATAACTTGAGCATCCAGACACCTCCATCTTTGGGCATAATATCTGAAAGACTCATTGACTTATTTCTTGACCTTGGTAATTTGATACCGGTCTGGAGCCATCTGAGTTTTGAAATTGTACCTCCCAGCATGGGCTAGTTCCTCCCAGCTATGAATCTTGTAGTTGTCTAATCTGGTGTACCATGCTCTAGCTTCTCCAGTCAGACTTTTCTAAAACAACTGCATTCTGAGATTTTCATCCTCGGCATAAGATCCGAGCTCTCCAATGAATACCTTTAAATACATGTAAGGATCTCCCAATCCATCATACTTTTCAAAATTAGGAGTCTTGAATTTCTCTAGATAATGAACCCCGGGGAAGATGCAAAGGTCTGAATATGAAACACTCTCGTGTGCTCCAATCCCTTTGATACACTGAATGGTCTCTTCCATTTAAAGTACTTTTTTCCTAATATCACCGGTGTCTGGATCTTCTTTGAGATGGGTGATTTCAGGGGTTTTGTTGGTTTTGTCCAACTGAGACTCAGGTACTGGAACTTCTTTGTCTGGACCCTGGGTTCCTCCATGAGCAGAAGATTCTGTATGTATGGGTATTTGTGGACCCTGAGTGGAATTATGTAGTTCTTTGAGCAAAATAGCCAACTCTGTAATTTGATTGCATAATCCATCGAACTCTTCACGAGAGACAGGAGTAGGATTAGGCTGACCAGATGTAGCCATGCTTGGCTGTAGGCTTGTTGGCCTTTTTGATTTGGAACGGGTTACCGGACCAATTGCTTCCCTACAAAAAGACTTATGTAGTTTAGTCTTAGGGAATGGAGAAATGTTGCATGCTATGTAATGTGTCCGTTTTAGGAGTATTATCCTGCAAAACGGATGTCAGTTATTTACATGACAAGATAGCATTACAGATTTTGATATGAAAAGGAATGCATGTACACATATTCCTTTATGCTGTCCATTACATTGAGATTGACATGGAAATGAAATTACAAGTAATTAAAATGGGAAGGTATGAAGAGACTTCCTTTCGCGTTTGGTTTATTAGAGGTTGACCTATCTTAGGTTACTCTCGCGGGTTTTTGGCATGACGGTTCCCGGATACCTAGTGATGTGACTCTTTGTTGGTTGATTTTCGTGCAAGTATACATGTTGATCGATTTAGCAATCAATATATACGCGTACGCGTATACGGTCAACAAGTAATAAAGTGAAAGTAGAGTATCGTTCCCACGAGGAATTATTTAATAAAATTACCAAATACTAACTCTTAACCAAATCAATTTTATTTAAACAACCAATAATTGTGATTTCTAAATTTAAGAAAACTAAATTAAACAAAACAAAAAGATTATTCTAAATGAAAGCAAATAAACAACTAAGAATTGATGGAATTCAGATAAATAAGAATTAAGACTCCAATATCCCCAATTATGAATTATAAATCAATTATTCAACTATTCCAATTATTATGTCTACTGAATTGTTAATAGGAATTCTCAAATGCCAAAAGCCCTTTCTCAAGTGATCCTTTGCCTTCTATTTAATCCAAGTTAATTTTGCTATATCCCTATGCAAAACAATTGAATTAAACTCACTACAATCCCAATTCCTTATGTGTTATATGCGACAAACTGATATTCTCATTCTATTCACAAACCTAATTATTCATTTGTGCAAATAACTAAGTCACATGTCACCATGCCCAGTTCTAAACCCTAGAATTCCTTTCCCAATTCCTTCTAGAGTAACAAGGTAATTACTGATCAGATAATTAATCAATAAGCATAAGGCAAGATAAACAACTCACTTTGACACAAATAATTGGAATAAATTAAATAACTAATTTATAGCCATAAAAGGTTCAATTGAAATCTTAATAAAAGAGTTAGTTCATAATTAATGAATTAAAACCAAGAATCCACAATTGAATAGACATTAAAAGATAAAAGTATGATAAGAGAAGAGAATAGAATTTGTTGTCAGCAAATCTGATGCTCCCCTCTTGCTCTTGCTCTTGATCTTTAGTGTTCTTCAATTTGCTTCAATCTTCAATGGCTAATTAAGAACTAGGGTTTAGATTCTAATCTAATGGAGTGTTTAATCTAGTCTAATCTATGTATTCTCCCTTTATTTTATGCCTTACATCATGTATTTATAGGTTACAAGTCCAATTTTTAGCTTAGGAACAAACCCAATCCAATTTGGAGTAAAAAAGGTGTCAAAATTCGCTCAAAAACGCGTCCAGGCCCAACCAACCTCTTCCTCAGCGCCCCAGCACCCTAGCGCTGGGAACGACTCTCAAACCCTGCTCCCCAGGGCCCTGGCGCTGGGCATAGGCTTAAAATGGGCGCCCCAGCGCTGGTACATGTTCTGACATTTTCTGCTCCGACGTCCTTTAGGAAAATGGTCATAACTTCTTCGTCCAAACTCCGATTTCGATGATTCAAGATATTCCGAAAAGATGAGAAGTAGATCTACAACTTTCATTCTTTAAGTGTTTCGAAATAAGGTCCGGAGAAATACTCAAATTGGCTCTGAAGTGACTGTTGTGTAATTGGCAAGCCAAAAACGCGAATCTAGCCACCCCAAACGTCGATCCAAGTAACTTTTGTCCCAATTCCTACAAAACAACATAAAAAATGCTTGAATAGACACAAAAACTTAAAAACTATTCTAAAAGACTTAAGAACAACAATAAATTAAGCCCGAATGTATCTAATTCATGTGTATAAAACTCATTTCATCAAATACCCCAAACTTAAACATTTGCTTGTCCTCAAGCAAAAACACAAAAGAACTAAAAATAAACAAAATAACTCAACTAAATGAATGCATATGCATGATCTACTTTATAATATACCTACTGAACCCAAAGTAATAAATCAATTATGATATATAGCAACAGGCCTCAAAGATACCAGTGATACTCAAACAAGATATCCAATCAAGTTAAAATCCATAACTCTAACCAATTAGTCAATCCAAACCTATCATCACCCATGTTGTGCGTGTGTGCTTGTTAACCATTCTAACCAACCACAATTCAAGATAATCACATAACAAACTTCTTAAAAGGAAAATTTCAGTTCTAATTCAATTACTTTTGTGAACATGACAACTCCGGTTAAAACTAAGCAATTACCAAGTCTTAAGGTAAATACATGATTTATTTATACTTTTATTCAACCACGAGGGCATTTTTGCTCTTTCTCGTGTTTTTATTCATTTTTTTTTTTTTTCTCATGGCTGTGCAATGTCTTATTCCTTTAGGCTTTTCAGTGCTACCTTAACGAGCTTTCGACCAATGACTCCCAAGCCATTAAGACCTCAAGCCGCTAGGTGTAAAGACAAATCCCCTCGGGCTTACTTACTCAAGTAACAAAGGCCACAAAACTAGACAAACATGCCACGGAGTTTATTCTTTTTTTTTCTTTCTGGATTTTTTTTCTCTTTTTTTTTTCTTTTCATCATTTTTTTTTTTTTTTTTTTTTTTTTAATATATATATCCCATAGATTCTCCCAAACTCAAGCTTTTACATCATTCCAACCTTTACCGCCAGTACACTAATTTCCATAAATTTTAACAAAGATTTTCCCTCAGAAACAAATTATGAAACCCTTGAACCAAGTGGATTAAAACAGTTAAACTTTAAGTGCTAACCGGTTACATAAGTTTCAGACAGGCTCAGATTATCATCATTATTAAAATTAGAACTCATCATCAATTATCAACACTTTGCTCAAGTTAACATTTAATACCAATCTTATCATAAGTAGAGCTAAGACCACACCAACCGATCACATGATTCATGCAAAAAAAAAAAAAAAAAAAAATTATATACTATATGAACACATACTAATGCAACACATATATGAATATGCAAATAACTACCATGTATTATATGCAACCTAAAAAAAAACAATGCTAACACACAAAAAAAAATGAACTACTATGCAGATAACTAACTATATATATGCAATACGACACTAAAATGCCCCCAAACTTAAACTAGACATTGTCCTCAATGGCTGAAATAGAAAAAATTAAAGCAGAGGACTTCCCTGAAAATATAGCAATCTTCCTCCTTGTCAGTTAAGTTTGGAGAATATGCTAGGCACATGGAACAAATTGGGCACCACACTTGAATTTGACTTGAATAACTTGTAAACCATGATAGAAACATATTTATTAAATTTTAAATAAATGCAAATTCAAAACTACTAATATAAAACTTAATAAAAACTAAAAATAAAAATTAAACTTGGGTTGCCTCCCAATAAGCGCTTGTTTTATAGTCTCACCTGACTTCTTCAATTCTCTATCCAATTTCCCCTACGAAAATTGAGGAACCCTCCATCCATCAGAAATAATGTCTCTTTTGGGAGGTTCCCATTAGCAAAAACCCTTGAATTGAAGTCACCTAGCATGCTCTTTGTAGATAGGTTCCCTATTAAGAACGTCCAACAACTAGGTGTTTTCTCCATTATGTCTATGATTAGATTGGGGCATTGAAGCTTAATAAACATAATGGAGTCTTCCTCTATCTTCTCCTTTTCATCCCACCATGACTCCACTAACCTGTATTTAGCTCTTATGTCACAAAGAGCTTTGCCGACGACATGACTTCCAATTGGGCATGGTTTTGCAAAATTGCCCGGATTCTTGAACTTTGGTGGAGAAGGTACATGGGACACTATCAAAATTGGCTCATCTTCGTTGGTACTCAAAGTTAGATCTTTGCCGATCTCCTTTTGTTGGTCTCCAAGTCTTTCCTCTCTTTCAACATCTATATCATTTGGCACATCCGGTTGCAGATTTGGTTCGGGCTCATCATCAGTCTCGTCATCCATGTCATAGAGCCAAGTGTATTGAGGACAAATGTTCGAGGCATTGGTTAGTTGTTCTGTTTGGTTCGTAAAATTTTGACTCAATATCTCTTGATTAATCCTCCTCTCCTCACATGAAGCTATGTACTTGGACAAAGTTTCCTCCAAATTTTAATGTTCTTCCTGTTGTAGTGGAGGTGGACACGAGAAATCCGGTGGGTATGTTGGACTTGGAGCATAAAATTGATCTTGATGAGTATGGCTCCATGAAAAATCCGGGTGATACCCCCAATCCTGATAATAGTTGTTAGGATAGACATAATTATTGGGGTAATCACCACCGTACTGTACCGGCTCGAAACTGATGGCGCATTGATGACTCATATGATTTCCAGCACAATAATCACAAGTAACCGCCACACTTTGACGACGTTGAGCTTCAAAAGCTTCAAACATCCTCGAAAGTGTCTCAATCTGTGCTGACAATGCAGAAAGTTTCTCGAGTCTGTCAATCTCCTCTCCCCTTGGCTGAGTCATTCTTGCCATCCTTCGACTCCGTATGGCTGCGCAAACCTCCAACGTCTTCGAAGTTGCCTCTATAGAAGATGTATTAAGTCCATCAATCCCTGTTTCCCTTGGTTGAGCCAAGAACGTGTATGGCCATTGATACTCAAACTCATCCATGGTACCTGAAAAGAGAGAAATATAGGAAGAGAATTAAAAATAAAAATAAAAATGTTTAAATTAAGACTAATTTGATTGAAATTAATATTGGTAAATAATTATTAAATTAATTCCCTAAGAATGGCGCCTAAAAACTTGTTGATCGATTTCATGATCAATGAATACGCAAGTATACACTATCAACAAGTAATAAAGTGAAAGTAGAGAGTATCGTTCCACGAGGAATTATTTAATAAAATTACCAAATACTAACTCTTAACCAAATTAATTTTATTTAAACAACCAATAATTGTGATTTTCTAATTTAAGAAAACTAAATTAAACAAAACAAAAAGATTATTCTAAAAGAAAGCAAATAAACAACTAAGAATTGATGGAATTCAGATAAATAAGAATTAAGACTCCAATATCCCCAATTATGAATTATAAATCAATTATTCAACTATTCCAATTATTATGTCTACTGAATTGTTAACAGGAATTCTCAAATGCCAAAAGCCCTTTCTCAAGTGATCATTTGCCTTCTATTTAATCCAAGTTAATTTTGCTATATCCCTATGCAAAACAATTGAATTAAACTCACTACAATCCCAATTCCTTATGTGTTACATGCGGCAAATAGATATTCTCATTCTATTCACAAACCTAATTATTCACTGTGCAAATAACTAAGTCACATGTCACCATGCCCAGTTCTAACCCTAGAATTCCTTTCCCAATTCCTTCTAGAGTAACAAGGTAATTACTGATCAGATAATTAATCAATAAGCATAAGGCAAGATAAACAACTCACTTTGACACAAATAATTGGAATAAATTAAATAACTAATTTATAGCCATAAAAGGTTCAATTGAAATCTTAATAAAAGAGTTAGTTCATAATTAATGAATTAAAACCAAGAATCCACAATTGAATAGACATTAAAAGATAAAAGTATGATAAGAGAAGAGAATAGAATCTGTTGTCAAAGAAATCGATGCCCTCTGCTTGCTCGATCTTGATCTTTGGTGTTCTTCAATTTGCTTCAATCTTCAATGGCTAATTAAGAACTAGGGTTTATATTCTAATCTAATGGAGTGTTTAATCTAGTCTAATCTATGTATTCTCCCTTTATTTTATGCCTTACATCATGTATTTATAGGTTACAAGTCCAATTTTTAGCTTAGGAACAAACCCAATCCAATTTGGAGTCAAAAGGTGTCAAAATTGCAAAAAACGCGTCCGTGCCCAACCTCAACCTCTTCCCCAATGCCCCAGCACTGGGCACGACGCTCAAACCCTGCTCCCTCCTCCCCGTTGCCCCCAAGGCTGGGCATAGGCTTAAAATGGGCGCCCCAAGTGCCGCTGTGGTACATGTTTCGACATTTTCTTGCTCTCGACGTCCTTTGGGAAAATGGCCATAACTTCTTCGTCCGAACTCCGATTTCGATGATTCAAGATGATCTAGAAAGAGGAGAAGTAGATCTACAACTTTCATTCTTTATGGTTTTTGAAATAAGGTCCGGAGAAATACTCAAATTGGCTCTGAAGTGACTGTTGTGTAAATGGCAAGCCAAAAACGCGAATCTAGCCACCCCAAACGTCGATCCAAGTAACTTTTGTCCCAATTCCTACAAAACAACATAAAACATGCTTGAATAGACACAAACACTTAAAAACTATTCTAAAAGACTTGAGAACAACAATAAATTAAGCCCGAATGTATCCAATTCATGTGTATAAAACTCACTCATCAAATACCCCCAAACTTAAACCTTTGCTTGTCCTCAAGAAAAAACACAAAAGAACTAAAAATAAACAAACTAACTCAACTACATGAATGCATATGCATGATCTACTTTATAATATACCTACGAACCCAGTAATAAATCAGTATGATATGTAGCAACAGGCCTCAAAGATACCAATAATACTCAAACAATATATCCAATCAAGTTAAAATCCATAACTCTAACCAATTAGTCAATCCAAACCTGTCATCACCCATGTTGTGCGTGTGTGCTTGTTAACCATTCTAACCAACCACGGTTTAAGATAATCACATAACAAACTTCTTAGAAGGAAAATTTCAGTTCCAATTCAATTACTTTTGTGAACATGACAACTCCGGTTAAAACTAAGCAATTACCAAGTCTTAAGGTAAATACATGATTTATTTATACTCTTATTCAATCACGAGGGCATTTTTGCTCTTTCTCGTGTTTTATTTATTTTTTTTTCTCATGGATGAGCAATGTCTTATTCCCTTAGGCTTTTCAATTGCTACCTTAACGAGCTTTTGACCAACGACTCCCAAGCCATTAAGACCTTAGGGCGCTAGGTGTAAAGACAATCCCCTAAGCTTACTTACTCAAGTAACAAAGGCCACAAAACTAGACAAGCATGCCATGGCATTTATTTTTTTTTTTTTCTTTACGGATTTTTTTTCTTTTTTTCTTTTCATCATTTCTTTTTTTTTTTTTTTTTTTAATATATATATCCCATAGATTCCCCAAACTCAAGCTTTTACGTCATTCCAACCTTTATTGCCACTTCACTAATTTCCTTAAATTTTAACAAAGATTTTCCCTCGTAAACAAATTATGAAACCCTTGAACCAAGTGGATTAAAAGCAGTTAAACTTTAAGTGCTAACTTAGGTTACATAAGTTTAAGACATGCTCAGATTATCATCATGATTAAAATTAGAACTCATCATCAATTATCAACACTATATTCAAGTTAACATTTAATACCAATCTTATCATATAAGTCGAGCTAAGACCACACCAACCGATCACACAGATTCATGCAAAAAAAAAATGCAATTATACTACATGAACACATACTAATGCAACACATATATGAATATGCAAATAACTACCATGTATTATATGCAACCTAAAAAAAACAATGCTAACACATAAAAAAAATGAACTACTATGCAGATAACTAACTATATGCAATACGACACTAAAATGCCCCCAAACTTAAACTAGACATTGTCCTCAAATGTCTAAATAGAAAAAATTAAAGCAGAGGACTTCCCTGAAAATATAGCAATCTTCCTCCTTGTCCGCTAAGTTTGGAGAATATGCTAGGCACATGGAACAAATTGGGCACCACACTTGAATTTGACTTGAATAACCTGTAAACCATGATAGAAACATATTTATTAAATTTTAAATAAATGCAAATTCAAAACTACTAATATAAAACCTAATAAAAACTAAAATAAAAATTAAACATGGGTTGCCTCCCAATAAGCGCTTGTTTTATAGTCTCAACCTCGACTTCTTCAATTCTCTATCCAATTCCCCTACGAAAATTGAGGAACCCTCCATCCATCAGAAGCAATGTCTCTTTTGGGAGGTTCCCATTCGCAAAAATCCTTGAATTGAAGTCACCTAGCATGCTCTTCTTTGTAGATAGGTTCCTATTAAGAAGCGTCCAACAACTAGGTGTTTTCTCCATTATGTCTATGATTAGATTGGGGCATTGAAGCTTAATAAACATAATGGAGTCTTCCTCTATCTTCTCCTTTTCATCCCACCATGACTCCATATTTGTATTTAGCTCTTATGTCACAAAGAGCTTTCTTGACGACATGACCGCCAATTGGGCATGGTTTTGCAAAATTGCCGGATTCTTGAACTTTGGTGGAGAAGGTACATGGGACACTAATGAAATCGGCTCATCTTCGTTGGTACTCAAAGTTAGATCTTTGATCGATCTCCTTTTCTTGGTCTCCAAGTCTTTTCTCTCTTTCAACATCTATATCATTTGGCACATCCGGTTGCAGATTTGGTTCGGGCAAATCATCAGTCTCGTCATCCATGTCATAGAGCCAAGTGTATCGAGGACAAATGTTCGAGGCATTGGTTAGTTGTTCCGTTTGGTTCCTAAAATTTTAACTCAATATCTCTTGATTAATCCTCCTCTCCTCACATGAAGCTATGTACTTGGACAAAGTTTCCTCCAAATTTTAATGTTCTTCCTGTTGTAGTGGAGGTGGACACGAGAAATCCGGTGGGTATGTTTGACTTGGAGCATAAAATTGATCTTGATGAGTATAGCTCCATGAAAAATCCGGGTGATACCCCCAATCCTGATAATAGTTGTTAGGATAGACATAATTATTGGGGTAATCACCACGCATCTGCATCTGAAATCTAAAAAAGCGATGGGCGCATTGATGACTCATATGATTTCCAGCACAATAATCACAAGTAACCGCCACACTTTGACGACGTTGAGCTTCAAAAGATTCAAACATCCTCGAAAGTGTGTCAATCTGTGCTGACAATGCAGAAAGTTTCTCGAGTTTGTCAATCTCCTCTCCCCTTGGCTGAGTCATTCTTGCCATCCTTCGACTCCAGTATGGTCACAAGAAACTCCAACGTCTTGAAGTTGCCTCTATAGAAGATGTATTAAGTCCATCAATCCTCTGTTTCCCTTGGTTGAGCCAAGAACGTTTATGGCCATTGATACTCAAACTCATCCATGGTACACAAAAGAGAGAAATATAGGAAGAGAATTAAAAAATAAAATAAAAATGTTTAAATTAAGACTAATTTGATTGAAATTAATATTGGTAAATAATTATTAAATTAATTCCCTAATAATCTAGCGCCAAAAAACTTGTTGATCGATTTACATGCAATCAATGAATACGTGCAAGTATACACGATTCAACAAGTAATAAAGTGAAAGTAGAGTATCGTTCCCACGAGGAATTATTTAATAAAAATTACCAAATACTAACTCTTAACCAAATCAATTTTATTTAAACAACCAATAATTGTGATTTCTAAATTTAAGAAAACTAAATTAAATAAAAAAAAAGATTATTCAAAAGAAAGAAAATAAACAAAACTAAGAATTGATGGAATTCAGATAAATAAGAATTAAGACTCCAATATCCCCAATTATGAATTATAAATCAATTATTCAACTATTCCAATTATTATGTCTCTTTGAATTGTTAATGTGAAATTCTCAAATGCCAAAAGCCCTTTCTCAAGTGATCCTTTGCCTTATATTTAATCCAAGTTAATTTTGCTATATCCCTATGCAAAACAATTGAATTAAACTCACTACAATCCCAATTCCTTATGTGTTACATGTGGCAAATAGATATTCTCATTCTATTCACAAACCTAATTATTCATTGTGCAAATAACTAAGTCACATGTCACCATGCCCAGTTCTAACCCTAGAATTCCTTTCCCAATTCCTTCTAGAGTAACAAAGTAATTACTGATCAGATAATTAATCAATAAGCATAAGGCAAGATAAACAACTCACTTTGACACAAATAATTGGAATAAATTAAATAACTAATTTATAGCCATAAAAGGTTCAATTGAAATCTTAATAAAAGAGTTAGTTCATAATTAATGAATTAAAACCAAGAATCCACAACTGAATTGACATTAAAATATAAAAGTATGATAAGAGAAAAGAATAGAATCTGTTGTCAGCAAATCTGATGCTCCCCTCTTGTTCTTGCTCTTGATCTTCAGTGTTCTTCAATTTGCTTCAATCTCCAATGGCTAATTAAGAACTAGGTTTTATATTCTAATCTAATGGAGTGTTTAATCTAGTCTAATCTATGTATTCTCCCTTTATTTTATGCCTTACATCATGTATTTATAGGTTACAAGTTCAATTTTTAGCTTAGGAACAAACCCAATCCAATTTGGAGTCAAAAAGGTGTCAAAAATCGCTCAAAAACGCGTGCAGGCCCAACCAACCTCTTCCCCAATGCCCCAACGCTGGGCACGATGCTCAAACCCTGCTCCCCAGCGCCCCGGCGCTGGGCATAGGCTTAAAATGGGCGCCCCGGCGCTGGTACATGTTCTGACATTTTCTGCTCCGACGTCCTTTTGGAAAATGGTCATAACTTCTTTGTCCGAACTTCAATTTTGATGATTCAAGATGTTCCAGAAAGAGGAGAAGTAGATCTACAACTTTCATTCTTTAAGTGTTTCGAAATAAGGTCCATAGAAATACTCAAATTGGCTCTGAAGTAACTGTTGTGTAAATGACAAGCCGAAAATGCGAATCTAGCCACCCCAAACGTCGATCCAAGTAACTTTTGTCCCAATTCCTACAAAACAACATAAAACATGCTTGAATGGACACAAACACTTAAAAACTATTCTAAAAGACTTGAGAATAACAATAAATTAAGCCCGAATGTATCCAATTCATGTGTATAAAACTTACTCATCAATACACGGTCAACAAGTAATAGAGTGATAAGATAGAGTGTCGATCCCACAGAGAATTATAATTAATAAATTCCAACTACTAGAACTATATCAATTCAATTTTATTTAAACAACCAATAACTGTGATTCTTCGAATTAAGAAAATTAAATTAAGCAATTAAAAGAAATTAATCTAAAAGAAAGCAAGTACGCCAAACTAAGATTTGATTGAATTCAGATAAATAAGGATTAAGACTCCAATATCCCCAATTATGAACTATAATCAATTATCCAATTATCCCAATTATTATGTTTACTGAATTGTTAACAGGAATTCACAAGTGTCAAAAGTCTTTTTCCAAGTGATCAATTGCCTTCTATTTAACCCAGATTAATTTTGCTATATTCCTATGCAGAACAATTGAATTAAACTCGTTACAATCCCAATTCCTTATGTATTATATGCGGCGAACAGATATTTCCATTCTATTCATAAACCTAATTATTCACTGTGCAGATAACTAAGTCACATGTCACCATGCCCAGTTTTAACCCTAGAATTCCTCTTTCAATTCCTTCTAGAGTAAAAAGGTAATTATTGGCCAGATAATTAATCAATCAGCACAAAGCAAGATGAACAATTCACTTCAACATAAATAATTGAAATAAATCAAATAATTAATTCATAATCATAAAAGGTTCAATTGGAATCTTAATTAAAGAAATTAGTTCATAACGAAAATTAAAACCAACAATATTTGAAAAATCATCCTTAAAGAATTACACAAATTAAAAGAATAAAGAAGAAGAAGAACTCCAAGTGAAAATCTTCAGAATCTCCTCTTGCTCTTTGATCAGCCTTTAATTGTGTAGAATTCGTCCCCTCTTTCAATTAAAATAACCTTTATATACTCCTCTTATCCACACTCTAGCAATCCAAATCCAATTTGGCTTCAAACAACCTCCAATTGAGAAGTCAAACGAAAAGTCAACGCGCAAGCCTGGTCAACCAACTTCCCGGCGCTGGGATTAGTACTGGATAGAGTGCCCCGGCGCTAGGGAGCAAAAAGTGGCCATTATGCCCTTTTTCAACTCAAAATTCCCCAAGTGTTCTTACAACTCCCAAACCTGCAAATCAAAACATAAACACAGTAAAAATGCTACTAAAGGACTCAAGAATACACAAATCTAAGCCCAAGTATATCCGATTCATGGGTATATTACCCAATCATCAACTACTTAACTGGTCTATGAAATCGAGATTCATTAGGATCTGGGGGCTTGATTAAGCGGAGGGAAGGAGTTAGGCACCCCCCGACTTCCGTGGTGACACGGTTACCTCCACTTTTCAATTTACACTTTTATCTAAATATGTGTGTGTAGGTCAATGTGCAATTATCTGGAAGTAGTGCTATGCCTCGTTTGCACCTATATTCAAAGGGTTTAAATTTTGTATAAAAGTTCAACTTTAACAAGATGTGGCAGTGATGTTTTGTAAAATAGGTTTCTCAAACCCTTGTGCTCAATAGTAATTGAGGCCTTTGATACTTCCATTTTATTATGCGTTCGGCTTGTTTGCTTTTATTTTCGAGATGCGAAGCATCTTCGAGAAAATAAAATACATAGCAGTGTCAAACTCCTTGTGGGCATGAAAGCCATCTAAGGAAATTCAAACAGCGTGAATAATTTACAAGCTGGTTGCAGCTGAAAATGTCCATCACGGGAACCAAATCTAGATTCAAGAACTGAATCTGTGCTCACATGATTCATAGGCTCACATGATGATGCAGTATGTGTAAAAGTTGTAAACAGTTATATATATATATATATATATATATATAAAAGCTGTAAATATATATAATGAACAATCAACTGCCACGAAGTAAACTCCAAGCAGGACGTGAAATGTAAATATATATATATATATATATATATAGAGAGAGAGTCCGGATCAGGTCCGGACTCCTGCATTTTAACAAAATCCGGACCTTTTTTTTTTGTTTTTGCTTTTTTTTAAAAACAACTAAAAATAAAATAAAATTATGGAACTTGAATTTTTACATAATAAATTGTTTTGGGTGTGATTTGGATACATATATCAAAACATATCATCATGCATACCATGCAATGATCGTATATATATTTTTGGTATAGGTATCCAAATCATGCCCAAAACATTATATTATGGGAAAAATTTAGTTCCATAATTTTTATTTTTTTTTAGTTGTTCTACAAAAAAAATAATAATAAATTCAGGGTCTGGATTTTGGACTGTCCAGAGAATGGGGACAGATCCATTGTCTATATATATATATATATATATATATATATATATATATATATATATATATATATATATATATATATATATATAAGCGAGAACGCATCGAATGTATCTATCCGTGCTTAATGAAAGTGTTCGTATGACACCCCCAAATCCTAGTACTTCATTCTCTCAAGATTTGGTGTTCACTTAATCAAAAACATTCATATCTAACTACCCAATCAAAATAAAATTGAATAATAAACTTTTCCATAAAGGATTACATAAATAAAAATCTCCCAGGTTGTCTAACCTTTAAATACAATCATTCAAATGCGAAAAATAAATAAACTTCATTACAATCATTAAAATAAAATCTGATAATAAAATATCAACATGTTACAAGTCTTCAATCCTTGTTCATCTTTCCCTTTCCCTTACTGGTGCTAGGTACATCGACCTTCTCAACTTTAGCTGTAAGGTTTATATAAGCAAGAGTGAGCAAACAAAGCTCACTTGAAATAATAAGGAATAAACTCTACAACAATTGCCAAATAATAGACTCAATAGAACTGAACAAAATGTTCTATCAACATTCTGAAATATATAACTAAGGGTCCTAAGACCACGAACTATGTCAATAGTTATAAGTAATCTTTCAACTTAAACTTTAACAGTCATAAGACTATAGGGACTCCTCGTACTTAGGGGGATCAGCCCTTCGTACAATGTATTGTGCACAAACATTTCAACGTTAAGCGTAAATTATCCCCTAATACTAGGGTTGTTCATCTCAGTATTTAGAGTACAAGTCCGCACCAAAGTAAGTTTAGTTTGGATACATTTCAAGGTAATTTGGAATTCAACAAACATCAACTAAGGATTAGTTGAATAAAATTAATAACATCATGCTATGGAATAATCATAACTGAATCGACATTGTAGATTAAGGTCATGCTTTAGGAATAATCTAATAGCATACATATTTAATAATATAACCTACCTTACTTGAACAACGTTAAGCTAAGGTTAAGATCTTATTTAGAATTGAGCATTGAGCATGCATACTAAATAGTAATTTGAACGATAAATTTACTTAACGAAACAAGTTAAAAATAAGAATAACTTGCTCCATATAATTAAAATAGGATAAGTAAAATTGCTCAATGTAATAAACAACTAGCTCAACAAAAGTGTAGAGTTGGAAAACTTGTGTAATGTAATCGAATTAGAAATAATAATTTACTCAACGAAATAATAGATTTAGAGAACTTGCAAAATCGTAAATAAACTAACTCAGCGAAAGTGTGGAGATAGAAAACTTGCCTTGCTTGTAGACTAAACCGTAACAATTCAATTCACAATATCCTAATCATATGACATTAGGACACAATTACCCACTACTCATAATACATATTTATTTCATGTATGGTTTGATGTTTAATCACATAATCAAGTTATATCGCTTAAAATAATAAAAACACTCGTTAAATGTTAATCTATGCTCATTCTTGGCACTATCATACCACAATAACAAAATTACATGTTTAACCATTATCATATTGCATTACATTAACAATTACAGACTTTTGTGAAAGATAAAAGTCATTCCTGGATCTACTGCTAACTGGCGATACGGCGCGGAAGTGGCGCTGCGAAGCGAGGATCAAAGCCATTGGTTCATGATCTGCAAGTGTGAAAGTCGAGCCGGCTCGACTTTTAGCGTGAAGCGAAAATTAGAGCTGAGGCGCAGATTTTGGTGTTGAGGCGCCAAAACTTACAGAACCCAACCACGAAGAACAAAATAACTAAATTCTGGACTAATTAATACTGCTAACATCCAAATTAAGACGTAAAACTTACATAGATTACTTATAAACATTTACTTATCATACATATGCCAATTTAAAGCAATTAAACAACAATTTCAAAAAATTTAAATCCTTGAAACCATAGTTTAAATGTGAGAGCCCCGAATCCGGGCCCCAAATCACCGCGGATCCGGTTCAATCATTCTACTACTATTGCGGAAGATATAAACATAAATTGTTTATACATTAAACATTATACACTATCCCCAAGGTCGAGTAACCAGAACTTATACACAACTCATAACTTATCTAACATATGACATCATTATCATACAAGACTATTACAAAACTAATAGCGCACATTAACTTTAAGCTGGAACTGTCTTTAACTTTCCTTGTATCCAACGCATTCACCTTAATCTGCAATGTTTTATCATGATATAGCAAGGGTGAGCATGAAAGTTGCCCAGCAATTTTAACATATAATTTAAGGATATATCATGATTGAAAGAATCAGAATAATGAGCTGGCTATAATTCACAATGTAGTTATGAATTAGCATGAACAAACTTTTAACTGAACAAGTATTACATGAACAATATATATCTGGACCAACTGGTAATGAAGGTGATCAGCCTTTCATACCTGACTTATACATGCAATATGTACAGAGTACAATTCAACATGGAAATCAGTAATGATTAACCATAAGCTTATCCGAATGAAACAACTCTTAATAGAGTTAAGAAAAACAAACTTGCCTGTTCCGTTGATTACCGATACGAAATATAACTTAGCTTTATCCGAAGACCTGTGCTTTTCTTTTCTTCTTCTTCTTCCCAAGTTATGTGATAGATTTTAGATGGCATGGAAGATCAAAATCTCCCCCCCCCCCCTCTACCTCTTGTGGCTTTCGAACTCTCCTCTTCTCTCTCCCTTTCTCTCTTTAGTTCTTGTTAGAATAATAAAAGAGATAAGATAGATTTTCATTAGATATAGTTATATAACAAATATCTATAATCACCCTCATTTTCCTCCTACATAAACCGGCCAATGTGGCCCTTATGCACCCACATGTTGGTTTTATTTTATTGCTTGCAAGCTTAGTAATATGTGATAGATTTGTTAAAGAAATGACACATGTGGTAGTTGGTGGGAGTGGTTGAACCACTTTATCCACTAAAACAAGTTATCAACAACCCTCACATGTTATCTCCTTTTTCTCCCACCTTACCCGGCCACATGTCACTTCTTTTAGCCCATTTTGATTTAATTTAATTGCTTTTATTTTACTTAACCAATGACCAAAAAGTCCTCCATACTTGGATCAAGTTTTGGGCTTTTTAGTATTATTGATTGGGCCTCCACTTGAAGCTTAACCCTTAAGTCATTTGGGCTTTCTAATAAAAATATTTGGACTCCTAAATAATTATTTGTACCATGTAAATAACCATAGTCCAACACTTTTTATTCTATCCTACCCTAACTTATTTAATTAGGGTTTTATTTCCTCAATTATAAATTAGATCCTTGTTCATGTACCCTTAATTTCTTAACCCAATTAGACATACTATAATTAGGTTATAAAATTAATAAATTTCTTAGAATTAGAATATATTTACATACTAATATTCTACCATATCATAACCTCTTAGGTTATTTAATTATCACACCCAATACATATATATTAGGTTGCATAACTTAATTCTTTTATTTGTTTATATTAATAACAAATATAAACCATCACATAATACTCATATTCATTACACACACAACTTTTAATCCCTTAGGGTTTTATACAAAACACTAGGGTTTCTAATTTAGCAATTAGAGTTATCCCTAATATATAATCAAAAATACTTAAGCCATTATATTTTGCCTTTGATTTCCCAAATTAGGGTTTTGAATTCTCGAAACTGAACATAGGGTTTCAGAACCGATTTCTACGATTTCTTATCCATTGCTAGGGTTTTTTTCTAACAGAACGTTGACGTTCTTAATATATGATTAGGGTTTGACACATATATAATTTGTCTGGTTAACTCTTGACCCTTAACCACATTCTGAACACATACCTAACCATATACACAGAACATATTCACAAAATCCTTAATCCTGAATAATTCACCTAAATCCTTCACAGAATTTTGAAATCCTCAAAATTCCATCCCAATAATATCAAACGCATACACTTATTTTCTGTCTAGGTCAATTATTTGACCTTAAATCAATCATTTATGATTTTAATAAATTGTCTAAATTCTCGGGTTGTCACATTAAAACCCAAAACTTCATGTTTGTTATTTCTTTGACACACTGACACTGTAAATGCTAATGATAAACCAATTTGATATCTTTAAACTATGTTCTCTGTATTTCTTACCCAATTAACTAACAATTAGTATATACTTCAACCATCAAATTTGTTACTATCATAATCCATGTATAAGAACATACACTGAAAAAAATAGTTTGTCTTTCTTTTTAAACGAAATTAACATAATAATTCTTGTTTAAACACTAGTTCTAACATCATGAACCCATATAATCACCATAGTTCAGTTATATAACAACAATTACAGAAATTTTGTAAAAACTTTATATTACAATCCAATTCAAAAACACAGAGACTTTAGGCATCATGAAGTAAAACATATATACGTACATATATTAAGGTTATAGAAACATACCTTTTGTTGCTCAAACAATCTTTGCTAAACACCACAGATAATTGTTAGCAACCTCAGGAACTCTCTTTAACTTTCTGAGAACTCTTTTCTTCTTTTCTTTTGTTAGTTATCAGTAAGCCAATACTCTATACGTAAAAACAAAATAAAACCAACGCACACCCGTTTAAAAAAAACGACGCCTACTAATTACCCCTATTCAATTTATCAGTTACCAAATTAATATATATATATATATATATTATTCATTTAATTTATATTATTATACATCAAAATTCAAAAGAAATCCAAAAGCCATAAGGCTCCGTTTGGCAAAACCCTTTTAAAATTAAACACTTAATATTTTTAAGCCTTGATTGGAAAAACTAAATTAAATTCCTTTATAGTATAGTTATTTGTCATACTTTATTTAATTAAGTTTTCATACTTAATTTAATTAATTCTAATAATAATTTATTGAATAATATAATAATTCATTTAATCATTATAAATTCTCTAACTTAATAATTAAATTAAATTAGAAAATTTCCTCATAATAATAAATTTCCTTCACACATTCATTATTTATTTCATAAATAATTAAACAAGTATTTATTCAACGATAAACACATCCATTAAATATTTATATAATTCAATAAATATTTAAAAAATTACAATTAAAATTCTGGATTGTTACAGTTCGAATTCGAGAATAATATATATATATATATATATATATATATATATAAGTAATAAAAGCCACGGACTGACGGTCCGGGCATACGCACACAACACGACTCTCAACGTGAATAATTGTGTGTGAATGAAAGTGGAGAAAGGCTTTAAGAAATCTGAGGTGTCTTACAGTGGGCTGCCAAGAAGACTTCAGATGGCTTTAAATGAATGAATACTTGGTTTCTATCGGTACAATATAGCAAAACACATGCTCACTGGTGTTTGGAAACAGAAAAGCACTCAATGTACAGAGTAAAATGGACAGGGTTTCCTCTCCTTTATCTCTTAGAAGTGTGTATGGAGTGAAATGGACAGGGCTTCCTCGCCTTTTCTCTCTTAGAAATGGCCACCCCAAGCCCTCTATTTATAGAGGGGAAGCAGCAGGTGTACTTGAGGCTACCCGGGGTTCCCCGGGCTCTGTGGGCCCCGCCATCTCGAAGTACGTGCCCTCGTACAATGCATTGTCCGCTCGAACCTTCATAACTTTCAATCCGGGCATCCGATTGAGGCGTATAATACATTTTCGGAATGTTGTTGTCGAGAGCTACACAATGACATGGGATAAGAGGTTGTACGAAGCCGGTAAGATGGGTCCATGACCAGATCTTCAGGTCTTCAAATTCCATCTGGTGTGCTATCTTGTGCAGTAGTCACTCGGGATTTTGAGCTATGGTTCTTGTAGGACACTTCTGTGTAGAATGTGGGTTGAATTGTTGTTGAGATGGCGCAAATGTAGTATCAAGGTGGTAAAATGATGTTTTTACCCCTCACCAGGTTTATCTCTGCCTCTGGGTTGATTTAGCAGTCGTTGCTCAGGGTTATCTCTGAGATTGGGCTGTTGTGAGTACTGAAGGTCCTTAGGGTTGTCTCTGAGGTATGTCTGACCTCCCGGGGTTTTCTTTGGGGTTGGGATTGCATGCCTCGGGGTTATCTCCGAGGTTGAAGCTAACTTCTGGGGATCAAAACGAACTTCTTCGAGGTTATCTCCGAAACTGCAACTGCATTCCTCGGGGTTGTCTCCGAGGTTGGAATTGAAACTCCCGGAGTTATCTCCAGGAATGAAACTGAGTATCTTGGGGTATACTCTAAGATAAAAAACCGAGTATCTCGGGGTTGCCTTCGGGATTGAGCTGATTTGACCTCCGGTATTATATATGGAAGACGATTATGCCCTCCTGCAAGGTTAGTAACAAGAATGCAAAAATTTCAAGTGTCTACAGTCATGATTATACCAAATAATCCCTGGTCATAATCATACCAATCAACAGTTCATCTATGCACTACGGGCCAAAGACGACTTTTATCACAATATAAGTATGAGGATTTTGACAATGATATAAGAATTTAATTAAATGAGAGCAATGATAAATTTTAAAGATTTATAGTTCAATTTATCCAGAATTCAATAATGTCCAAATTGTCAACATGATACTGCTTTGTGGAGTAAAATTCAAGAATAATAATGTATCAAAAATAATTTGGACAGAAAAGAAATCAGTTTGGGTTAAGAATAGTACTCTGGGTGAATAATACCCAAGTGAATAGTATCCCGTAAATATACTTCAGGAATAGCACCCCGGCATGAAAAGATTAAAAGTTATCAAGAATGTTCAGAATAATATTTTCGTGAAAAGATACTAGATGAAACGCAAATTTCAAGGATATTCTACTAATTTCAAGGAGTATAGAAGCAATACTTTAACAAAATGAGTGTAGAACTCAGAATCTGAAATGAAATAATATTACTTACATACTTTAGAGTATGGAAGAAAATATTATTTCTTACGAATATTGAACAAAAATAATATCTCTTATAAATATTGAACGCAAATAATATTCCTTATGAATATTGAACGAAAATAAAATTCCTTACAAATACAAAAAATAATATCGTAAGCGAATATGAAATAAATAATACCCCTTACCTTAGTAGAAGACTGGATACTGCAATAGTGAAGTAGTAGAATACTCTTCTTCTTCCTCTCTATAGTTTCTCTCTCTATAGTTGATCTTGTGAGTCTTAGTGAATTGGTGAGAATGAAAGAAGAAATGAGCTTCTATTTATAGGAAAACATAATTTTGATAATTGCACGTTTAGGGCCTCGACTTATTACAGTTTAGTACCTTCATCTTAGCATCTATGTTTAATTTAGTCCATCGAGTATTATCAGTCTTGCACAACCTCCCCTAATAGTACATGCATGTAAACCAATAGTTTCATGCATTTGAACTAATAGTAATTAATTGCTCATTTATCCGATTAATTACCCGTTTGGTCAATTTAACATCTAAAAATTAACTATTATCGAAATAAATGTCGATTTCTCACTAACACTAATAATCCCAACGCAATGGAAATATTTTTATCAACAATTTCAACTTTGAAATTTTCAAAGTTTGACTTTTTCTGAAAAAGTCAACTGTTGACTTTTTGACCAAAAAGTCAACCCCGACAAATTTTGTTTTTATAGTTTATTTTTACTAATTTCATCGTCCCGGACTCAAATATTTCATCCGCGTCTCCAAATTAAACTCCAAACTCAAATTTGATTTTTAATAACATTCATCATGTGAAGCCCCCAAAATAGGTATACATCACCCATCTTGGGTCGCCAAATACATGGTACAGAATACAAATACAAACTTAATTGTACAACATGAGCTGAGAGTTTTTAAACTAATATTGTCTTCTAGACAATATCCAAACTCAAATGAGTCCTCATTACATTTATTGTCACACTATTTCATAGAATAGTGAGGACTACTATAACACCATCTCAGACCATCACTCCGTTCCCCGACTAGTCCCGGTTACGATCTCATTTCCTGACGAGAATAATGAAGGCAAAAGGGTGAGCTCAACTAGCCCAGTAAGAAATATTATGACTAAGATTATGCAGAATAAATTATCATTAGCCTTCAACAGTGTTAAATTGATAAAATACAATAAACATCAAGTTTAACTGCAGCGAAACAAGCAATCCATTAGAAGAGTCAAGTAGAGCATGATATCTATTATCCTCTATGATTCAAAAGATTTTTCATCAACTTTATCGCTGAGACTCAGCTTAATAAATAAACCACATCATCGAATCACCCCTGCACTACGGGCCAAGGATATTCATGTAATCATCAATGGTCATGATTATACCGAATAATCCGTGGTCATAATCATACCAACAATTGTCCATCAATGCACTACGGGCCAATGAGGATTTTACCGCATCATTTGTAACATTACGGGTCATGATTATACCAAATGATCCTTGGTCATAATCATACCAATCAATAGTCCATCTATGCACGTAAGCCACGGATGACTTTCATCACAATATACGCATGAGGATGATGACAATGATATAAGAATTCAATTAAAAGAAAGCAAATGATAAATTTTAAAGATTTATAATTTAATTTATCTAGAATTCAATAATGTTCAAATTGCCAACATGATACTGCTTTGTGGAGTAAAATTCAAGAATGATATTGTATCAAAAATGATTTGGACCGAAAAGAAATTAATTTTTGTCATGATACAACGTTTAAAAGGTGTCATCTATTTAAAGTCAAACTGTATCAAACATTCAAAATATACCAATTATAAATAATATTACTATCCATACATCTCAAATTCAAAATATACCAATTACAAAGAATATTAATACCATACAATACGTTTACATCCCAAAAATACCAAACTATCCATACATCTCAAATTCACTTTTCAATATAATTACTACTATATTGAATTGTGAATTTGACTACATCCACAAAATATACCAAACTATCCATAAAATTAAACTAGTACCTAATTAAACTATCCATAAAATATGCCTTGTATTCTGCTTGCTCCTACAAAGAAGAACAGGAGAGATTAAGAACATTATACTGGACAAAATATAAAAGTTAGCAATTTAATGAATTGTCATTAAATACAAACATGTATCTGCTTGAACTTGATTTAGACTCATGTAACGAATCCTTCATTTTCCAGTTTGACTAGCATCCAAAGTAACTTGTGCATTTTCTAATTCAACTGTCAGATTATTTTCAAGGACAAAAAAGGTTATAACAAGATAATTGTGATGAAGATACTTTCTACTACAAGAGTTGGTATGCAGTTAATGCAAATAAAATTTCATCAGGAGATGCAAAATCTCGGTCGAAATAACAATTATCTTGTTATATTTACCTGCACATAAGAAAGTGGTGCAGAAATTTGAAAAGGTTGATTTATAGTCAACTAAAAATTATATTAACAGAAAATATGCAAGTATAAATAGTCTCACTGGAGAAAAGAAATAACCAATCGCAACCACTTCAATTAGATGAGTTCCCGCTAGCACATTTTGGCTTTTAACAAGAATTATGGAACTTCATCAAAAATATAGAATTATTACAAGCATAGAACTGGTATGTTGGTTACCTTTTGTCATTCAAAACATACTACTTCTCATTATGCTCGAAAGAGTACATAATGCTAAAGGATCTTCTTCTCACATCTTTTTGGACACCTGTAGGAAGCATGTAATGTAAAGTCATATACTTTGTTTAACTGGACATTAATGTTATTTTATCTAACAGAAGAAAGCATTTTCAAAAGATTCACTTATTTCTAATGGAAACAAAGTTCTTCTGAGACACAATACTGGTGACACGAAGGTAAATTTATTAGTATTACATTTCCAAAATATTGTCTAAAGAATAACCAATTAATCACTTCAAAAATACATCTTGCGTGTGAGAAAAGATGAACTCAAATTCTCTGACCTTTCTTTTTTGTTTTTGTTTCAAATGAAGATCGAAGACAGAAATGTCACACTTAAAAAAGAGCGAAGCTTTTCTAGAAACTATCTACCTGATGAAGAATTAAAAAGAAGTGAGAAGATTACCTAAGAGCTTGTGCTCGAGATGCAAAGAGCGAGATGACTTGCAAAGAGCGAGATGACTTGCAATATTGTAGAATTCCTGCAGTACATCACATGGCAGCGTAAACCACGTATCCTAAGCTTTTGCCTCACATCATCTACTTTCTTTGCCTGCAGAAGACACAACCATGAACGTATATCAACCAATGAAACTACTTAGCAATTTTACTTCATGCTCTGTATTTATTCATTATAACTACCTTATTGGCATCGGTTATTAAGTAGGAAAGACAATGGGAATCGCTTGATCTCACATCTTCCTCCATGGAATTTGAAGGTTTGGCAGATCTAACTTCTTCTCCACCTTCAGGTGCATTCATAAGTTTCCAAATGGTTTTCTTTATACCATCAGAACTCCAACGGTAGTCTATATGTGTTTAATCTGCGTCCAAAAAAAGTGTTCCATCTTCTTTTGTATATGTACCCGGGTAATACACTTTACCACCGCTACTACAATCAACCTACGACGCCGCCTCCTCAACATTGGATATTTGCTTGGTACATTGTCAACCACTTTCATTTCATTTTCAGAATCTTGTGCCCTTGGTTTTGGCTTCTTCATCTTGCTTAAGACCCGTTTCACTTGGTCTTGCACCTCAGGGTCGCCACCAGCTGCAGTTGAATATGAATATTCAATTGACTCATTTAGTGATGATTTTCCCCCATCAATGGAGAGCCTCAAAGACATATCCTGCACATCCTTAAGTGAATCATAAGGACCCTTCTGCGGCCAAGTCATCTGTTGGCATGTCAGTTTTCCACATTGGATGTCTCATTATGCATGTTGCCACCCTTGTTAGGTATGTGTGGCAGTGTTCAGGCCATGAGAAGAGGTGTATGTTTTTCCAACCATTCTTTTGGCAATCCTGCCATAAGTTCTTCTATGAAACTAGTTTAAGCAATGCATCTACAATTTCTTGTTGATCGTGAGGATCTATCAGCAGAACATTGTTCACATTAACAAGCACCAGGTTAACTTATTTCTACACTACTATAGATCCATTTGTCTACTAAGAAATAAAGAAGGTGGGGGGGGGGAGGCATCCAAAAGCAATCCCAAAATGGTTGATTTCAACTCTTGAAATTTCTTTTTTCCCTTTATCTTTTGTATAACTATGTGCGAAACAAAGATACACAATGTAATGTTTCCAAAACAGTGCACTGAGAGTGTGTGAAGTGGAAAGAGATGTCATAACTACCCTATGAATGTCAGCTAGACCTCCATTTTTAGTTGCCACCATTGGAAGTCCATGTGCTGTAGCCTAGAGCATGTAGTACAGATACTATTTCGTACCAGGTACCATGGAACCTCTTTAAACATTGATAGCATCAAAGCAGAATCATGTATCCAGGAACAAGCATCATTGTGTTTCAAGAAATGTTGCTTTGCCTGCAAAAGATATCGAAAAGGTTTTCAAAGGACTTCTTAGGAATAAAAAGTAGGGAAAGAAAAAGATTAAATTGTTCCCTTAAAAAGTTCATTTATCGCCACCTCAACTATTACACCTTGTAATCCACTATAATCACAATTGATTGGTGTATCTGAACAGATCTACTCTTCCAGATATAGTGACAACCAAAGGCAACACTTTGCATGCAGTATCTAGTAATTGTCCTGAAAGGAATAAAAAAGACAAAACTCATTGTATCTGTAACTCAATACAGATGATTAAATTATTGATAAACTTAATAACATAACCATTCACCATCACTTCCATAGTCTTAGACAATAAAAGTAAAAAACAAAAAGTCATTACTTGTGCAAACTAAAGAAACTTCACTTCAAATTTAAAGTAAAGTGGCAGCTGTAACTGGACTTTCCCTATGAATTACTACATTCTCCAATTTTTGGTCCAAAAGAGAAAATAAACAATAGAAAAGAGTTGAAATTTTTGTTTCTCTTCAAGAAACATCGTTGTCTAGAACCTTTTTGCCCTTCTCCCTCCCTTCCTACTCACCAAATCATACAAAAAGCGGAACACGTTTATATTCCCTAATAGTCCCTCTGTTCCACAAAAGAGCCCATTTTGCAAAATTTGTGAATAAGTTGTTGCTTTAGTAGTATAGTATTATAATGAAATAACGATGACATACTTGAGTATACTGTGTCATTTTATACTATTATCACTAAAAAGTGGACCCTTTTGTGGAAGAACTTTTTTTAACAAATGGGACTCCTTTTGTGGCACATAGGGAGTATTTGTTATTATGATTGACAAAATTTTCACTCCTACAAAATGAAATACAAATGATAAGGAAATATATATCGCCAGCCTCCAAATGTCATAGCAGCTGAGAAAAGAATGAATGGCAGGCATTAGTTAAAATGCTTATTTCTAATGAATTCTTTAGTGTGCCTATGTTTTTTATAGTCTATAACTTTTCCAAGTTTATTCATCCAAATTTGGTAGTTCGAGAAAACTCCCATAAAGATTTGAAAGGTAAACTGCATTAATTATTTGTGAAGAGGTCTAACTAAGATGGGCACAATATGCATCAACTGTCCACACGAGTTAATGATATTCTGTTCGGAAAAAGTAAAGGAATTTAACTTCAAAAAGATAAACCCTCGCAAAATAATTATAAAACTGGGGCTTACCCAAATCCTTTAATTAATTAACACGAGTGACGGTTCTGAGATCATCTGCATCCCTAAACCATGAAAACAGATAAGACAGAAATTTGGCAATAGAACTAAATAAACCAAATCGAATTTTAAGGCACGAAACACTAATTTACCATCCACTGCTTCTTCCAAGAAGATAAAGAGCTGCAACACTCAAGCAACAAAAGATTGAAGCATTGGCAACGGTTCAATCTGAAGACTGATATTTGAACATTGCTATTTGAGAGCATCGATGCGAAAAGACAACTTCTGATGTTCTGATCGAGGAATCAGAATGGAGAAATAAAGTTGACTTCCTACCTGACATGGAAAGTTGACAACTCTATTGCGGTAGGTAAGGTAGCAGACTGTTGTGTCAGTAAAGTCATAAAGGAGCTGTCACGTCACATCAAGCAGTCTGCACCAAAATAACTCGAGATCTATGAAGCAATTCAAATAGCTTTCAACGGCTATATTCCAACGGGAAGATTGTGAAGGAGTATATATTAGCCAGAGTTTAAAAGATCAAGAGTTGCTGAGTTGAAGGATCGTGGAGTTGTTGGAATGCTATAGTGTTGACTCTATGAGTTCCACCAGAGCTAAACAGAACTAGTCTTAGTGACAATGAGACTACAAGGTGGAAGTGAAGTAGCTTGAAAGAAGTACTTGAACAGACTAAAGCTTCACTCAACAAAGATGAGAATGCCACGGAAGAAAGCAGGTAAGCTAAGAGCCGAGAAGGCCAAGAAGATAACATTCAGAAAAGTGGCAGAGCACAAAGAAAATCCAGATAGCCACTCTACAAATCACCAAGAACCAAAAGCTGAACCAGAAGAGATGCAAAACCATGTCTGCAAATCTTTCAAGAAGGGTTCAGGGATTGCTAAGTGTCAAATGAAGTCTACCAAAAGCTCAAACACTAAGGAAACCCAAATGGTGATGGTGCATAGCTGACATCAGATGAAGATGAGCATAACAGAATTAAGATCAGTTGCACCAGAGAAGATGTGGTCCAGACTCGAAGTAGAATGCAAAGAGGAACACGTCAAGCTACTAAGTATAGAAGATGATCAAGCTTAAAGACATCTTAGCAACTCAGCACCAACAACAACAACATCGACAACAACAAGTAACCAGGGCCTGAGGGGTCCTTGTCCGGAGGGACTAAATGAAGTTCCAAGTCTGCTGGGCTTGAAGAGTTCCTAGGGAACTAGAGGAGTTCCAAGCCTGCTGAGCTTGAAGAGTTCTTAGTGAACTGAAGTTCCAAGGCTGCTGGCCTTGAAGGAATCTTAAAGATTCAGGGTGTTGCCCATCCTTAGTGGAAATCCTGTGAGTTAAAGTAGAAGAGTGGATTAGGAGATTGAGTCTCTGAACCACTTAAAATCCCTTCCTTGTGTCATTTACATTATGTACTTAGCTGCTATAACTGCTATGCATGTATTAACTACTTACCACTTAACTAACTCTAAGAACAATATATGTATGATTATGAATATATCAATGAAGGGGATCTTTTACTTATTTCGTTGTGCTTGAAAAGATTCTTATGTTTGTCATGTGCTAATTCATTTGCAATACAAAATAAAGAAGAAAAGTATGTGAAATCAAAAAGGATCTATTCAACCCCCCCCCCCCTTCTAGATCTATTATGTGCCTACTAGGAACTAACAATTGGTATCAGAGTAGGTTCTCATGTTATATTCATAAGCTAATCGCTTTGAGTCTAATCCTAGGCACAAACATTGTTCTAAACTTGGTTTAGTAGTAAGTCACTTGTAAATGCAGATGAGCTCACAAGTTGGAAATATTGTGTACAGGTAAATGTGTATATACAACTGAAGCTGCTCAGATTGGTCCATATTCTTAAATGCCATAACAACAAGACCAACTCTTGCCTATAGTCAATCTTGTAGTCTGAAGAACAGATATGGGAGCTCAAGAGACATCAATAGCAAAGAGTTAAGCATCCACCACACTGAAAGATGAAAAGGCCACATGTGCTAAGAAGTACTCATTCATAAAAGAAAAAAGAATATCTCAAATCTCTATTTGGACAACCAATAGCTGGATGTGAACCTTAAGGACTCAAGGTTGTCAAAGAACTAAAGATGTCAAGATTCTTTAAGCCTACATCTTCAAGACTATGACTGCTTGTTCAAAGGATAACTGGAGAAACAAGTAGTCAGAAGTGAAGGAAAAAGTATGCACATCAATGCCTAACCTCAGTATATAAAGATAAATGACTGTCAAGAAACTGATAATGCAAAGGTACGGTTCCTCATCAGTAATTGTGTACATCATGTTGCACCACCCTACGCACGACTACATTATTCTATCAAGAGACCATACTCTACCAAAAAAGGGTAAGAGAAAAGTACACTGAAGTTGGATACTCAAATGCTAACAAACTTTCTCTCCATCCAGGTTTTAGGATTGAAGATAACATCTTGAAAGAAGTTTGAAATAGGTCATAAGCATATCAAGATTTAACTAATCTTAAGTGAAGTAATCTTTGCTGATGGGTTAGTATGTATGTATATACCTATGTTCTAAGTTTTTGATAACACATAGAGTATGATCAGTTCTACAAGAGTATCTTGACGATTCATATAAACTGATCACCTCCATGAATCAAACAAATAAAAATAAGTGATAAAGTTGATTCTCATTCTGTGAACATTTAAACTCTGTGAACATAACTAAGCAAATGATCAAACCATCAAAGAAAAAGAATGCTTTGTTAAATTAGTTAATCTTATACATACTCATCATCATGCCTCTTAAAATGTCATATCTAAATTGGATACATGCATGAATATGATTATTGGTGATCAATATGATGAAAATTCAAATATATGAGGAACAAGGATTTTGAAAGCTGACCTAGCAGGACCCATTTAACCATGGGTAACAAAAATATAAATTTATCTAACCTGAAGGTGCTTGGTCTATCTGACCACACTAAGAAATGTTGAAGCAGAAGACTTTAGTTAAGAAGATTCAACCAACGGAAAGCTTGAGACATTTCAGAAGAATTTATAACTAAATCTTTATATGTCAAAGCCTATCCTTGAAGACTTGTTGAGTTAACTTGAATAAAGCTCACATGGTTGCTGATCTATATATGGAAGTAGACCATTAAACCCTAAGATAAGAAGGGTCTTATATGCTCAATCATCCAAAGAATATCATTTGAGAAGAACACCCGAGAAACTCATTATAAAAGCAGAACACCACAAGTACAAACTGTCAAAGAAGACTGCGTTCGTAGTTTTGTAGAGGAATCAGTCCTGAAGATATCTACTTCTATGATCCAAGGAGGTTTAAATGATTGAGATGACTTCAGTTAGAAGGAGATATGCAAGGTTGTCTTGTGATTCACATGAAGAAGAAGATCTCACACCTCTCTGAGAAGATAGTATCAACTATGGGGGAGCAGTGATCTGTCAAGGAAAAACAACACTGAAAGTATCTGAAATACACTATGAAACAATGTACCAGTTACAAAGTCCCAAAACTTTGTGACTGATGAACCAAATAAAGATCCATAGTTAGTAGGAACGTCTCAAAACGTACTACTGATAACCTTGTTAACCACCCAACTCAAAATCGTGAAACGCCTATGATCAAATATCTGATCGTGGTGTAAAAATAGGAGGACACCACGATTATAGCCAATCCATGTTAGTATCATCTTGAAGAAAAAGTTGAAGAATAAAATTAAAGATGATGAGGGTGAAATTCTTAATGTTCATAAAGTAATGTGACCACAGTTGTTCAAAAATTGGAAGAAAAATCTAAAGGAAAACAAGAGGCTAATAACAACTAGAAGCAGCAGCAAGGTCTCTGTCAAGAAGAGGAAGGCATGGGAGGTGGAAAGCTCTCAATCTGATGACTCTGTATCGGTAGCAGCCATACCAGCAAAGAAGAAGTCTAAGAATGGGAAGAATACAAAGACACCATCAATTCGTCTCTCCACTAACAAGAAGAGGCATGAAATAGGAGAAGAAAAAGTTTCAACTGCAGAAACCCCAAAGAGAAGAAGGAGTAACAGATTACTCCAAGGGCCACCAAAGAAGAAAATAAAGGTGATGGAAAAGTCAGTTCCAATTCCTCAAGGAAACCTATCTACTCAAGAAGAAAGAGAAGATGTAGAGTCCGAAAATGAGAAGGGAACTCAGAGCTTCAAGATTGAACTCTCAAAGAGCAAGTCTAGCTGTAACGATCGAGAAATTTGTAATTTAATTTAAATATTTATTGAATTAAATAAATATTTTAAGTAATTTATTGATTGAGGAAAATAAATAATTGATGAATTATGGTGAATTAATTTAGTAACTAAATTGATTAATTAAATTAAGTAATGATAATTTTATTTGAAGGATTTAATTTAAGGAAATAATTAAATTAAATCAATTGCTTGATAGTTAAGAAAATAATTAAATTAAATGAATTGTTTAATTTAAAGAAAATAAATAAATTAAATAAAGTGATGTGTCTAATTTATTAATTAAATTAGATATATAATTATTTATTAATTATAAGGTATAATGATAATAAGAATTTTATTATTATTATAAGTTATTTAAATTAGATAATACTAAAGTTATTTAATTAACTAAATTAATGGTGTGACATGAAACTATATAATATAATAATATAAAAATAAATTAGTATGAGAATTATGTGTTTAGCCAAACAAGGCCTTGTGGCCTTTGGCTTATTCAACTGATGCAAACTTTTTATTTTTATAACTTAAGTGTGCGTGGGTTAGTGGGAGGCCAGTTATATTACACATCTTATTTTTCCCTAAAGCTTGATAACATAGAAATATAGATAGGAGAAACATAGAGGAGATTGAGAGTGAGAGCTTGAGAGAATTTTCTGTGATTATCAAGTGGAAGAGAAGGGTTTGCTAATTGTTTTGTTAATCAAGGTATAAATTATCCCTATTTCAACTTTTGGTTTAGGTATATGTATATATTCTATGTGATTGGAAATCATGTGAATTATGCTATATATATATATATATATATATATGTTCATATAGTTTTGCAAAATCTGTTAATCATCATATATGTTGATGCTTGTTTGTTAAATACATGAAATTTGGGTTTGTATGGAGAAAAATATATAATAGTGATACGTTCCTATAATATGGCTTGTTTAAGTACGAAATTTCATAATCAATACTTGTTATAATCTGTTATTTGATGTTAGAATATGTTAGTATGTTAAGAAACGAAAGCGGCATAGTTGGAATCGTCTCAATTGATTGAGAAACGAATTCGTGGTGATCAAATTCGTTAAAAGTGTAAAAATGAAGAAATTTGGAAAACTATGGTTTTGATTCCTCAAAATGATGTATATGTAATGTTTTTGTATATAGAATGGTGTACAACATGCTTAAATATGTTGTTACAAAGTTTTAGATGTTGGGTTTGGTGAATTTCGGTGGAATTGGGGATTTTTGGCCTAAAGAGTCCGATTTGAGTTTTGCAAAATTAAGCCCGATCGTCACTTGTTGGGCTATTGTCAGCATCGCCGATGCTGCATGTGAGTGCGTTGTATCTTAAGATGGTAGGCTTCTTCTTGAGCATATGACGTGATCTTGTATCTTAAGCGCAGCACGCTTATTATCTCAGTAAAAATCTGGTGGCGGCCGCCAATACACAATCACAGACAGTAAAGTCTGCTATTTCTGCAGACTTTGGTCATTTGTTATAACATGGCTTAATGATTATGTTAATGTGTCAAATGTGTAATAACAAGGTTAAAACATAAGCGTATCATGTGGTTAGTAATTCTAAAATGCAAAGTTAGTAAGTTATTAAAATGAAATGTATTATTTAAGGAACTTAGTGATCAATGAATAAGTGTTGTGAAATGTACACTTGTGGTTCTGAAATATGTGTGGTAAGATAAGACTTGTTCTAAAATTTATAAGTTTAGTTAGAATTGGGTGTTATTTTCTAAGTGGATATTTTGTAAGTGGATGTTAACATGTCTAATAAATATGTCCAAGTGCTGAAGACTTATGAGAATTTTTATTTTAATGAATTATGTTAAAGACTTGTTTTAATATATGATGTATTCTGCAAACTGATGTAATACATTAAAGGTTAGATTACCTGGTATTGTTTTGAGATGATGTAACCCTTTAATGGGAAAGACTATTGTTTAAGTTATTTAAATTATGTCTTTATCCTTTATGATGGGTAGTTAGATGTAATGGTTTTGGATAGTGAACACCAAATTCTGTGGGAATGGAGTACCTGGATTTGGGGGTGTCACACCAGCAATGAAGAAGAAGTTGAATCTATGAAAGAAATAGCCAAATCTGATGATAAAGAAGAATGTGAAAGGCTTGTGGCTAATACTCAGAGTTGCCACTCTGTTGATGAAGAAAGGTTGGAAGTTGAAATAATTGCATTTCTTACTGAAAATGCTCCAACAAGTTCACATGATGGCTCAAAAGATGTTGAGTCCAAAGAAGAAGAAACTGCCCCTACTAATGCTGAACATCAAGGAAACTTGTCTGATGACTCAAAGGCTTAAGACTCTGAAGAAGAAGAAAAGTCTGACTCTAGCTGAACCTCCAAGGAGAAGAAAGAGCAACAGACTGCTAGCCAGATCTGTTCTAAAGAAGACAGGAGAACCCTCTACTACAATCATTAAATTGAGCGATGAAAAGTCTGAATCTAAGGGAGGAGATGCTGAAGAAAGTACTAGTAATGAAAATTAGCATAAAGGATTCACTAATGAATCAGATAAAAGAAGCTAGCATAATTCGAGCTCAGAAGGTGAAGAAATGGAAAAAGACTCTAGTTCTATAAACCAGGAATCAGAGGAATCAGCAGAAAAGGATGGGAGTTACTTCAGCTGGTGTTACTCACAATTTCCTAACCTGGAGCTGGTATCACAAAACTTCCAAGGAGTAAAGAAGTTTGCAACCAAAATGATCAAAGAACAGTCTCATTACAAAATCTACCGACATGCTAGAAACCACTACATTCCCTATGATAGTATAGTGGGTTCAGATGGAAGAAGGGTACTGCCCAAGTACATGATCGTAGAGTCTCTTCACTCTACCACTCAAGATGATCAAGTTCAATATGAGAAGTTTCCCTCTACTCAAGCAAAATTGTCTTATATTCCTTCATCCTCCCAAAGAAATTGGCACTCAACGATTTATCAGATTTTTACTGCTTTCGAGAATTTGTCTAAGAATCGTGGAGTCCAGTTTGGTATTCAACAAAAGCCTGCCCAACCACATGACCAAACTCCTATGGAGCAGGAGTTCGTAAAGAATTCTAATGAGTTGACTAAGACGATATCAATCATCACTGAAGAGACCAAGATGTTGAGCAAAGCCGGAGGCATTGCAGTTCAAGACAGACTTCAAGTGACTATGTCTGATATATCTCTCAAAATCAAAGAGAGAGATTAAATATATCTGAAGGCTATGGATGATCATAAGGAAGAAGCTTTACGAGCACAGAAGGCTAATGAAGATCAAATTCTCTCTCTCACACAAGATTGACAATCTGAATCAGTCTCTTTTCCTACGGCTTGAGCTGAGCCAACAAGAACTTAAGATGAAGGTTGGTAACTCATCTTACTTGATGGAGCAACTTATGTCCAAAATGGAGCAACATAATTCCATTATGTGGGAATTATTAGTGTTAGTGTATATCGACATTTATTTCGATAATAATTGATGTCTAGAGGTTATATTGACCAATCGAATAATTAAACGGATAAATGAGTAATTAATTACTATTAATTCACATGATTATAACTATTTGTTCACATGTATGTACTATTGATTCACATTCTTGTATTATTAGGGGAGGTGGTGCAAGATTGATAATACTTGCATGACTAAGTAAAAAATGGAGGTATAGACGGAGGTACTATACTGTAATTCGTATTTTCACATGATTATAACTATTGATTCGCATGATTGAACTATTGATTCACATTATTTACTATTAGGGAAGGTGGTGCAAGTTTGATAATACTTGCAGGACTATATTAAAAATAAAGAAAAAGAGGAAGGTATTATACTGTAATATTTTGAGCCCCAAAATGTGTAATTATCGAAACTATATTTTCCTATAAATAGAAGCTCATTCTTCCTTCATTTCTCACCAATTCACTAAAGCTATAGAGCAATTATTATAGAGAGAAATTATAGAGAGAAAGAAGAAGAGAAGTCTGCTACCTCACTATTCCAGTATCCAATTTTTTCTAAGGTAAGGGGTATTATTTCTTTCGTATTCATGAAGAGAGCTATTGTTATTCCATTCCTTATTATTATGTTGGAATAACCTATCTATGCGAAGTACCGCATACATGGTAAAATTCTTTTTTTATTCCATTCTTTATTATTATGTTGGAATAACCTGTTTATGCGAAGTACCACATACATGGTGAAATTCTTACGTTATTCCATTCTTTATTATTACATTGGAATAACTTGCGTCATCATGATCTATCCATGCACGATGAATTCTGTTGTTATTCCATTCTTTATTTTTCTGTTGGGATATCCTGTCTGTGCGGATTACGCATGACTAGGTTCCATTCTTTATTATTCTGTTAGAATATCCTATCTGTGCAGATTACGCATGACCTGGTTCCATTCTTTATTATTTTGTTGAGAATAATATGTATGTGCGGTCTATTGCATGCATGGTGAATTCTTCTGTTATTCCATTTTTTATTATTCTGTTGGAATAACCTGTCTATGTGGATTACCGCATGCATAGTGAATGATCATTTGTATTCATTCCTTATTAAATTGTGGAAATGATCTGTCTACGTGGATTACCGCATGGCGGGTGAAAATCCATTTGCAATTTCGTATATTCTATTATACTCGTCTGAGATATTATTTCTTTTGTACTCGTCATGGAATATCATTTTCTTTGATATTTATTTTACGAGTTACTATTCACAGGTTACTATTCACCCGATTACTATTCACTATAGTATTATTCACTCGGGTATTCGGGACACTTTTCATGCCAGAGTATTATTCATGAGTTACTATTTATGGGTTATTATTCACCCAATTACTATTCACTCTAGTATCATTCACTCGAGTATTCGGGACACTTTTCATGTCGGGGTACTATTCACGGGATACTATTCCCGAAGTACTATTCATGGGGTACTATTTACCCAAAAAATATATTTCTTTTCTGTCCAAATTATTTTTGGTACATGAATATTATTCTTGAATTTTACTCTACAAAGCAGTATCATGTTGACAATTTGGATGTTATTTATTTCTGGATAAATTAAATTATAAATCTTTAAAATTTATCCTTGAACTTATTTTATTGAATTATTATGTCATTGTCGTCATCCTCATGCTTATATTGTGATTAAAGTCATCTTTGTCTTACGTGCATAGATGGACTTGGTATGATTATGACCAGGGATTATTCGGTATAATCATGATCGTAATGTGATGAATTATGTGGTAAAAGTCCTCATTGGCCTGTAGTTCATTGATGGACAGCTGTTGGTATGATTATGACCAGGGATTATTCAGTATAATCATGACCATTGATGATTACATGAATATCCTTAGCCGTGGTGCAGGGATGATTCGATGATGTGGTTTATTTTTAAAGCTGAGTCTCAGCGATAAAGTTGATGAAAATCTTTATAAATTATAGAAGATAGTAGATTTTATGCTCTACTTGACTCTTCTAATGGATTACTTATTCCGCTGCAGTTGTTGATCTAAAACTTGTTGACTATTGTATTCTATCAGTTGTTATACTGTTGAAGGCTAAGGATAATTTATTCTGCATTATCTTAGTCATAATATTTTTTATTGGGCTAGTTGAGCTCACCCTTTCTTTCACTGTTCTCTTCAAGAAATGAGAATATAGCTGGGACGAGTCGGGGAACGAATTGACGGTCCAGATGGTTGTTTCAGTAGTCCTCAATATTCTGTGAAATAGTGTGATAATAAATGTAATGAGGACTTCATTGGGTGTGGATATTATCTAAAAGACAATATTCGTTTTAAAAACTCAGTTATGTTTTGTCGTATTTTACACGACAGTTGTATAATTAAGTTGTATTTGGATTTATGTACCATATATCTGCCGACTCAAGATGGGTGATGTATACCTGTTTTGGGGGAGTCACAGTTGGTATCAAAGCTTAGGGATATAATCCCTAGCTGAGATGTGAGATAAGAACTAGGAGGGGAGAGACGGGGAATTCCTTCACTAGTATGACCTACCTAAGTTTTTTTGGTATTTAATTGGTCGGTCAGAGTATAGGGATAATATGTGGTATGCCAATTAACCCTTGTTTTGTGATAGTGTTTGAAAATGGCATTTGAAAATGTTGAGATCAGCAATGAAGCACATGAGACCGTTGAGTTACCAACGATCAATACCCAAGATAAAGTGCAACAGGAAGATAATAATCCTTAGGTAAACAACAACACCGATCAGATGATGAATGATGGGATGTTCAGAGGCTTTATGCAATTCATGTAACATCAGGTGAGAGAGAGACTCTATTCAAAATACAGCTGAAAACAATGGCAACCCACGGTTGGTCACTGCTAAGCAGTTCAAGGAGCTGGGACCGCCAGAGTTTTTGGGAAAGCCAGAACCACTTAAGGCGGAGACGTGGTTAAAGCAGATCACCAAGATATTTGATGTCTTGGGATGCTCCGAGGAGCAAAAGGTTCCCTTTTCCACCTTTATGTTGCGTGAAAAGGCAAATTACTGGTGGGAATCTGTAAAACGAACCTAGCCTGACGCACTCAAGATGTCTTGGGAGAAGTTCCAAGAGCTGTTCAACGACAAGTACTTTCCCGAAAGTATTCTTCACATGAAGGAGGTGGAGTTTATCAAGTTGGAGCAAAACAATATGACCGTATCGCAATACGAGGCTAAATTTGTGGAGTTATCCCAGTTTGCATTCCATTTGGTCGATAATGAGGAGCGAATGACGCAAATGTTTCTAAGAGGTTTGAAACCCGAAATACGTCAATACCTTATTTCTCACAAACTTTATTTATATTCAGATGTTGTGAATAGGGCTCAGTTATTGGAGCACGATAATGAGTCAGCACAACCAAAAGGCAACGACCAACAACACGATAATAATCGTACCGGTGGCAATGGCCATCGGAACAATGATAACCATCGTGGGGGAAATTATCATGCCAAGAATGGTAACCACTTCGGTGGTAATCATAGCCAAGATAATAGGAGTGGAAATTTCAAGAACAGAAGGTTCAACAATAATGGAAAGACAGCAGCACCAACACCCATTTTAAGGAAGGAGAACGACCACCAATTGTATGCTTCAAATGCAGAGGGGAGGGACATATCAGTCCAAACTGCGTGATGCAGTCCAAAGCATGTTACAATTGTGAAAAAGAAGGTCACCTAGCCCGATTTTGTCATGCACCAAAGTCAAGTCCAGCTGGGACGGTGGCACCAAAGGCGGATACGGACAAAACAAAGTCGGTGGTTTCAGGGAGAGCGTTTTTCGTGACTTCTCAAAGCGAGTAACCTGAACGAAGTTAGCACGGGTTAGTTAATTATAAATTCTTGTGAAGTCTATACCTTATTAGATACCAGTTCTACCCATTCTTTTATCTCTCTTGCTTGTGTTCAACGTTTAAATTTAACTCTGGAGAAATTAGACTTTGACTTATCGATTGAAACTCCGTTAGGAGAAACCTTCATTACATCCACTGTTTATAAATCTTGTTTGATTCAAATCGACACTTTCACGTTGCCTGTCGATCTTATCTTTTTGAAAACACTTGCCTTTGATGTGATTTTAGGAATCCATTGGTTAACTACTCATCATGCCAAAATTGATTATTTTCATAAGGTTGTTAGCTTTCATATTCCTAACCAACATGTTATACGAATTCAAGCAACCAAACACTAAATTTAATCATTGTCATATCAAGCCATAAGTAAAGAGCCCCAAGCCTTTCGCTGGTGACTTCCAAGTCTTGGAATACACCAACGCCAGACTATCCGTAGGGGACACTGTGAATGACGATGGCAAGTTGATAGGTATCAATGTGACGTGCTATCCAAATCTTGGATGAGAGTCACAGTTTTGAATGATATTTCTATTGTCAATAAATTTCCTGACGTATTCTCGAAGAACTTTTTAGCCTACCCCTAGAGCGTGAAATCGAATTTTGTATTGACCCTAGTACAAAACCCATTTCTTCAACCTTTAAATATTTCTTCAACCAAAATAAACGTATAATGCGCCAAAGACGTTGGCTCGAGCGGTTGAAGACTACGACTATACCATTCAATATCATCATGGGAAAAGCGAACGTCGTATCTGACGCGTTGAGTAGAAGATCGTATGCGTTTATGAGTGCGATGTTGTTAACACAAAAACCTATTTCGTATAACTTACAAATGATGATAGAGTTAAAGACCCTAGGGACCCATATAGTGACATCAAATATACGAGTATAATCGACTTTAATCGATAAAGTTAAAGCCGCTCAAGCTACACACTAAAAGCTAATGAATGTGAAGAAGAAGGTTCAAGAAGGCGTTATCTCAACCCTCGATTTAATTGGCCCATTTGAAATCCTCGATCGAGTAGGAACTGTGGCCTATAGACTCGTTTTACCGTCAAGTATGTTGTGTGTTCATAACATTTTTTTTTACATATCGATGTTACGTAAATATGTGGACGACCTGAACCACATTATTAAATTGCAACTAGACGAGATAGCAGAAGATTTAACGTATGAGGAGATACGTGTTAAAATCTTGGATAAGAAGGATCATATTCGACACTCAAAGGATATACCTTAAGAGTTAGAATCTGAAATGATGTCAAGGTAACCTCAGCACTTCGGCATACCAGGTACGTACGTAAATTTTGAGGGCGAAATTTCATAAGGAGGGGAGATTGTAAGACCCCGAATTTAATGAAATGAAAGTATTCAATTTTCTTATAATTATTATTTTATTTCGTAAATGGTTAAATTGAGAAAAGGTTAAAGTTAAGGGTGTTATGTGAAAATTTTGCAAAGTATACATGGTGTTATAAAATATTCATTTGGTCGGGGAATATTCTTTTTATCGGGGAATATCCGTATGACGGCACAATCATTGGTGAACCCCACAACGGAAGTATTATCGTAGTTAGAAAATGACAGAATTAGCATTTTATAAAAAATAACGGCAAAAGTGTTACCGTTAAAACTGTTGAACTACCGGGTAGTAAAAGTACAGTAGTACGCGTGGTTGCATAATAGAACACGGTATTGATTATTGATACTTACGTAAGAAGTCACTCAGTTATACTCAATTATTCCTACAGTAATTGTTGCATCATATCTCTCATATTATTGATTCAATTATTGTCACGGTATCATCTGCATAATATGTTATATTATTAAATCAATAATTGAGATGACAAAGTTATTTATATTATTATTTGCAATATTGACAATGTCTGGAAGTTCTGTCAAGGAGAGGTTAGATAATCTAATTGCGCGCCAATAGGGAGAAATCCTTATCTGAAAGCCCCCTCTTTCATGGGAACGACCTGGTTGTTAAATATTATGAGTTATAATATTAATGATGAATAAGTTCGTGTTGATTAAAGATGAAATTGATAATTCCATTGTGTGGGAATTATTAGTGTTAGTGGATATCGACATTTATTTTGATAATAATTGATGTCTAGAGGTTATATTGACCAATCGGGTAATTAATCGGATAAATGAGCAATTAAATGCTATTAATTCACATGATTATAACTATTTGTTCACATGTGTGTACTATTGATTCACATTCTTGTACTATTAGGGAAGGTGGTGCAAGATTGATAATACTTGCATTACTAAGTTAAAAATGGAGGTATAGATGGAGGTACTATATTGTAATTCGTATTTTCACATGATTATAACTATTGATTCACATGATTGAACTATTGATTCACATTATTTACTATTAAGGGAGGTGGTGCAAGTTTGATAATACTTGCAGGACCAAATTAAAAATGAAGAAAAAGAGAAAGGTATTATACTGTAATATTTCAAGCCCCAGAACGTACAATTATCGAAACTATATATTTCTATAAATAGAAGCTTATTCTTCCTTCATTTCTCACCAATTCACTAAAGCTATAGAGCAATTATTATAGAGAGAAAGAAGAAGAGAAGTCTGCTACCTCACTATTCCAGTATCCAGTTTTATCTAAGGTAAGGGGTATTATTTCTTTCGTATTCATGAAGAGAGCTATTGTTATTTTATTCCTTATTATTATGTTGGAATAACCTATCTATGCGAAGTACCGCATACATGGTGAAATTCTGATGTTATTTCATTCTTTATTATTATGTTGGAATAACTTGTCTATACGAAGAACCGCATACATGGTGAAATTCTTCTGTTATTCCAATCTTTATTATTCTATTGGAATAACATGCCTGTGCGGTCTATCGCATGCCTGGTGAATTCTGTTGTTATTCCATTCTTTATTATTCATTTGGAATATCACATGCATGCGGATTACGCGTGACTGGTTCCATTCTTTATTATTACGTTGGGAATAACTTGATTCTGCATGCATGCGTTCCATCTATCGCATGCATGGTGAATTCTTACATTATTCCATTTTTATTATTACATTGGAATAACACATACATGTGGATTACCGCATGCATGGTGAATGATCCTTTGTATTCATTCCTTATTAAATTATGGAAATGATGCATATATATGGATTACTGCATGGCGGGTGAAAATCCATTTGCGATTTCAGTATATTCTATTATACTAAATTTGAGATATTATTTCTTTTGTACTCGTCATGGAATATCATTTTCTTTGATATTTTTTTAAGAGTTACTATTCACGGGTTACTATTCACCTAGTTACTATTCACTCTAGTATTATTCACTCGGGTATTCGGGGCACTTTTCATGCCAGAGTACTATTCACGAGTTACTATTCATAGGTTACTATTCACCCGATTACTATTCACTCTAGTATCATTCACTCGGGTATTCGGGACACTTTTCATGTCGGGGTACTATTCACGGGGTACTATTCTCGAAGTACTATTCATGGGGTACTATTTACCTAAAAAAATATATTTCTTTTCTGTCCAAATTATTTTTTGTACATAAATATTATTTTTGAATTTTACTCTACAAAGCACTATCATGTTGACAATTTGGACGTTATTGATTTCTGGATAAATTAAATTATAAATCTTTAAAATTTATCCTTGAACTTGTTTTATTGAATTATTATGGCATTGTCGTCATTCTCATGCTTATATTGTGATTAAAGTCATCTTTGTCTTACGTCCATAGATGGACTTGGTATGATTATGACCTGGGATTATTCGGTATAATCATAACCGTAATGTGACGAATGATGTGGTAAAAGTCCTCATTGGCCTGTAGCTCATTGATGGACAGTTGTTGGTATGATTATGACCAGGGATTATTCGGTATAATCATGACCATTGATGATTACAAGAATATCCTTGGTCGTGGTGCAGGGATGATTCGATGATGTGGTTTATTTATTAAGCTGAGTCTCAGCGATAAAGTTGATGAAAATCTTTTTAAATTATAGAAGATAGTAGATTTTATGCTCTACTTGACTCTTCTATTGGATTGCTTATTCCACTGCAGTTGTTGATCTAAAACTTGTTGTCTATTGTATTCTACCAGTCGTTATATTGTTGAAGGCTAAGGATAATTTATTCTGCATTATCTTAGTCATAATATTTTTCTTGGGCGATTGAGCTCACCCTTTCTTTCATTTATTCTCTTCAGAAATGAGAATATATTTGGGGACGAGTCGGGGAACGGATTGACGGTCCAGATGGTTGTTTTAGTAGTCCTAACTATTCTGTGAAATAGTGTGATAATAAATGTAATGAGGACTTATTGGGTGTGGATATTGTCTAGAAGACAATATTCGTTTTAAAAACTCAGTTATGTTTTGTTGTATTTTACACGACTGTTGTATAATTAAGTTGTATTTGGATTTATGTACCATATATCTGGCGACTCAAGATGGGTAATGTATACCTGTTTTGGGGGCGTCACAATTGTTGCCTTTCTGATGCACATTATCCTGGTTATTGATCGTCGGTGATTCGACGGTCTCATGTGCTCCATTGCTATTCTCAACATTCTCTAATGTCATTTTCAAATACCGCCACAAAGCAAGGGTTAATTGACATGCAACATATTATCCCTATATTCTGACCGACCAATTAAATACCAAATAAACTTAGGTAGGTCATACTAGTGAAGGAATTCCCCGTCTCTCCCCTCCTAGTTCTTATCTCACATCTCAGCCAGGGATCATATCCCTAAACTTTGATACCAACTGTGACGCCCCCAAAATAGGTATACATCACCCATTCTGAGTCGCCAAATACATGGTAAAGAATACAAATACAAACTAAAATATACAACATGATCTATGAGTTTTAATACAAATATTATCTTCTAGACAATATTCAAACTCAAAATAAGTCCTCAATACATTTATTATCACACTATTTCACATAATAGTGAGGACTACTAATGTAAACATCTAAACCGTCACTCCGTTCCCCGACTAGTCCCAGCTATATTCTCATTTCCTGAAGAGAACAATTAAAGCAAAGGGTGAGCTCAACTAGCCCAGTAAGGAATATTATGACTAAGATAATGCATAATAAATTATTGTTAGCCTTCAACAGTGTTAAACTGATAAAATACAATAGATATAAAGTTTAACTGCAGCGGAACAAGCAATCCATTAGAAGAGTCAAGTAGAGCATAATATCTACTATCATCAATTTTATCACTGAGACTTAGCTTAATAAAAAATCCACATCATCGAATCACCCCTGCACTACAGCTAAGGATATTCATTAGTATCACGACCACAAATTATCTATGCACTACGGGCCAAGGATATTCGTGTTTTCACCGATGGTCATGATCATGCCAACAACTGTCCATCAATGCACTACAGGTCATTGAGGACTTTTACCACATCATTTGTAACATTACGGTCATGATTATACCGAATAATCCCTGATCATAATCGTACCAAGTCCATCTATGCACTACGGGCCAAAGATGACTTTCATCATAATATAAACATAAGGATAATGACAATGACATAAGAATTCAATTAAATGAAAGCAAAGGATAAATTTTTAAAGATTTATAATTTAATTTATCCAGAAATCAATAACGTCCAAATTGTCAACATGATACTGCTTTGTGGAGTAAAATTCAAGAATAATATTATACCAAAAATGATTTGGACCGAAAATGAATCAATTTTTATCATGAATAGTACCCGGGTGAATAGTACTCCAGTGAATAGTACCTCGCGAATAGTACTTCATGAATAGTAACCCATGAATAGTACTCGGCATAAAAAAGTTAAAACATGTCAAGAATGCTCAGAATAATATTTCCATGAAAAGATACTGGATGAAACACAAATTTTAAGGATATTCTACTAATTTCATGGAGTATAGAAGCCAAAATTTTAACCAAATGAGTATAGAATTCGAAATCTGAAACGAAATAATATTACTTACATACTACAGAGTATAGAAGAAAATATCATTTCAAGTGAATATTGAACAAAAATAATATTCCTTACCTTGAAAAGAAGAGTTTTCCAACTGGTATAGCGGGGATATTCTTGAAGAAAACTTTCACTGTTTTCTAAGCTCAAAGCTTTCCAAAACTTGAAAGAAATACGCTCAATATTATAGAAGAAGAATTCTCTGATTTTGGTGTGATTTTCAATTCTAACTAAGCATCCTATTTATACGAGAATGGAAAGGATACTATTTAGAATTTATTCACGGACAAACAGTAGAATTTTCGGACGAACGCATCACGGGCTGAACCTTGCAACTTCAAAGACGCCTGATTTTTAAATAATATAATAATCAAATAAAACTTTATAATATATATATATATATATATATATATATATATAACACATGTTATATTGACAATCTTCTCCACCGGTGAAACCATAGTACCAATATAACATATGTTATATATATATATATATAATTTCCCTCATATACACATTTTCCCTTCCCCCCCCCCCCCCATTTCCCAGTGCAAAATATATGCATATATATATATATAAATATATAATACTATATATATATATATATATATATATATAAAACTGAGATAAGGAGACGGATGATAAGAATGAGAAGAACCATGATGAGAAGGTGTTCATGAAGGATAAGGAGATGGATGATGAGAATGAGGCTGTTGAGCTTCGTAAGAAACTGGTTGAGAAGAACCAGAAAATAACACGGATGTCCTACATCCATGAGAGTCCTTATGAGGATTTCAAGCTAAAAATTGCTTGTTATCCGGTTGAGTCGGGGAAAACTCGACATACTATTAGTCGGGATATTGTGACGATTCTTGCAAATTAGAAGCATGAGAATGCTGTCATGTAGTATTAAAAGTAGATGGAGGAAGTATAGATCGATAAAACTTTTGTGTATATGTGTAGTGACGTAAAACCCTCTTTTGTATAATTAAAGGGTAGTCTTTGTAAGACCCCAAATTTTATGAAATAAAAGTATTCAATTTTTCTTATAATTATTATTTAGTAAATGGTTAAATTGATAAAAAGTTAAGTTAAGGGTGACATATATAAATTTTTCAAAATAAGCAAGTGATTATAAAATATTCATTGTTGTCGGGGAATATTCGTTTGGTCGTGGAATATTCTTATTGTCGGGGAATATTCTTACGACGGCGCAGCCATTTGTGGGCCCCATAACAGAATAACTGTCTGATGAAGAAAACGATAAGTTTGAGTTTTTATAAATAACGGCGTAGTTGTTACAATTAACAACTTTGTTGGAATACGGTGGTTAAAATACTGATGAATGGCGTGGTCGCACAAAGAAGATAGCACACGATTGCACAGTATTTTTGAATTATTGATTCTTACGTAAGAAGGCACTACTCAATAATTGTTACAGTAATTACTGTTCAATATTTTATTTTATTGGTTCAATAATTGCTGCGTTGATATTTTATATTATTGTTGTTTCAATAATTGTCACGTACTGATATTTCCCATTATCAGATCAATAATTCATATTATTTGAATAATATTATTAGATAGCATTATTAGCAATGTCTAGAAAGTTCTGTCAAGGAAAGGTTCGATCACCTAATTGCGCGCCAGTAAGGAAAAATCCTTATTGGAAAGCCCTCTCTTTCCTGGGAACTGTGAGACCCCAAATTTTATGAAATAAAAGTGTTCAATTTTTCTATTTTGGTGAATAGTTAAATTGATAAAAGTTTAAAGTTAAGGGTCATATTTGAAAATTTTTCAAAGTAGACAAGTTGTCATAAAATATCCGGTTACTATTCACGAGTTACTATTCACGGGTTACTATTCACCGAAATTACTATTCACTCTAGTATTGTTCACTCTAGTATTTGGGATATTTTTTGTGTCGGAGTTACTATTCACGAGTTACTATTCACGGGTTACTATTCACCAAAATTATTATTCACTCTAGTATTGTTCACTCGAGTATTTGGGAAACTTTTTGTGTCAGAGTACTATTCACGAGTTACTATTCATGAATTACTATTCATGAGTTACTATTCACCCGAACAAAATATTTTATGAAAATAACGGCGAAAGTTTTACCGTTGATACTGTTGAACTACTCGGTAGTAAAAGTACAGTAATACGTGTGGTTGCATAGTAGCACACGGTATTGATTATTGATGCTTATGTGAGAAGTCACTCAGTTTGATTCCATTATTGTCGATTAATAATATGAATTATTATAGCGATAATGACGTTTTGTTTTATTTGTATTATTAACGTAATAAAAGCGAAACATCTTTTATATAAAATGTAATACTTTATTAAAGTTATTCTATAAATAGAATATATTATATTTTATTATGCATAGTGTTGCATAGTGTTTTGCATAGTATTGCATAGTGTTTGCATAGTAAAATGTTTTTATATAAATAGAATATATGATATTTTATTTAAAAGATTTTGCTTTAAATATGGACCGTCAGATTAAAGTAAATCAATCTGGACCGTTCATGGATTAATTACTATGCATTCTATTTTCCTATAAATAGAAGCTCATTCCTTCATTATTTTCTTACGAATTCACTGAAACTCTAGAGAGAGAAATTATAGAGAGAAGCTATAGAGAGAAAATCTATAGAGAGAAAGAAGAAGAGTATTACGGTACTTCACTACTTTGATATCCAATTGTCTTTTACGGTAAGGATAATATTTGTTGTATGCCGTAAGGGTGTTATTCTTTCTTATTCATGAAGAGAACTTACATTATTCCATTCATTATTATTACATTGGAATAACTTTGTAAAAGTGCCATACCCTATACATAACTTTGTATCGTGGCATACCCTATACTTGGTGAAATCCTTATATTATTCCATTCTTATTTATTACATTGGAATAACTATATACGCTTGGAATCCCCTATACTTGGTGATCTTCTTCTATTATTCCATTCTTTATTATTACGTTGGAATATCACATGCGTGTGTTTTAAACAGGACTGGTTCCATTGTTTATTATTCCACATTTATTATTACATTTGGAATATCACATGCGTGTGTTTTACAGGACTGGTTCCATTGTTTATTATTCAAGCATTTATTATTACGTTGGATCATCCATCGCGATTGTGTGAATTTCACACGACTGTTCCGTTATTATTATTCTGTTAGAATAACTTTGTCATCTGGCACCGCATGCATGGTGATTTCTTTTGTTATTCCATTCTTTATTATACCCAGTTGGTTAAAACTTGACTTCTATATTCCATGAAATTAGTAGAATATCTTTGATATTTGCGTTTCATCCAGTATCTTTTCATGGAAATATTCTTCTGATCATTCTTGAATTTTACTCTATAAAGCAAAGATCATGTTGACGATTTGGGCGTTATTAGTTCCTGAATAAATTAATTCGTTAACTTGTTTTATTGAATTATTATGTCATTGTCATCATCCTCATGTTATATTATGTTATCTTTGGCTTACGTGCATAGATGAACTTAGTATGATTATGACCAGGGATCATTCGGTATAATCATGGCTTGTTATAAATGATGTGATAAAAGTCCTCAGTGGCCTGTAATGCACTGATGAATGGTTTTTGGTATGATTATGACCAGGGGTGATTCGGTATAGTCATGGCCATTGATAATTTGATGAAAATCCTTGACCGTGGTACAAGGATGATTAGATATTGTGGTTTATTCATTAAACTGAGTCTTAGTGATAAAAATTGATGAAAACCTTTTAAAACCTAAAAGATAGTAGACTTTATTTTCTACTTGACTCTTTTAATGGATTGCATATTCTGCTGCAGTTAAACTGGTTGTCTATTGTATTTTATCAGTTTAACATTGTTGAAGGCTAATGATAATTTATTCTGCATTATCTTAGTCATAATATTTCTTACTGGGCTAGTTGAGCTCACCCTTTCTTTCACTGTTCTCTTCAGGAAATGAAAATATTGTTAGGTTTGTAATATTCATGAACGCAATCAAATTGCAAAAGTTAAGCGGAAGCGTGTAAAAATCAGAGTTTTAAAATTTTACAAACCATATACCCGGATCACCCTTTATGCACAATTATTAATTAAACGAAAAAGATGAATAAGAATCATACCCTTGAAGATCGAGCTTCCTCAGGTACAAGTTCACCTCCAATCCTTTTCGCGTTCAACTTGAATCCACCGGGTTTGGTTCCTTCCTTAGATCAACGTTAGCCACCCAAACGTTTGGCCTCTAGAGGTGATCCACCAAGGAAAAATAAAGAATTCAAGAAGATGGTGTATTGGCTCAACCCTAGTTTTCTATCTCTATATAGAAAGGCGACTCTCCAACAAATTGAAATTATTACGCATTTAGTAAAAGTCAACAACCCCTCACCCATAATAAGACTCCTCTTATTTATAGATGTGGGCAACCCACCTTAACAATTAAGGAATTGGGTTTTATTTAATTAATTAAATTCTTTTAATTAATTAAGCTCCCTAATCTTATTAGGGATAATTAATTAAACTCCTTTAACTAATTTTCCTCTAATCCTATTAGGAATAAATGAGAGTACTTATATTAAATTAATTTCTAAACTCTTTTAGAAATTAAAATAATAATAATTGTAATAATATTAATAAGACTCCTCTTATTAATTTATATTTAATATTTCTAAAATATTAAATAATAAATATTAAGCTATTTAATTTATTCTATCACCATAGATTAAATTAAATATACTTAATATATATTTTTACGATTATGCCATTAACTTCTTAAATAATTATTCTTCCTTTTTTATGGTGTGACCCTTTAGGTTCTCCATATTAAACCTAGGTTGTGAATAAATCAATTAGAATAATTCTAATCTTATTTAAATAAATAAATTAAACAATTAATTTATTTAAATAAATAATATTTATTCTACAATAGGGATAAGCCTCCCTAGCGATCAACGACTTTCCGGATAATATAGATTTCAACATTAATCATTAAAGAACCTTTGAGTAAATAGTTGCAGATAATTCAATCCTTCCACCATACAATGTCCCAATTAAATATAAGACATGGAATTCGTCAAGTCTTATTTTATTTAATTATATGTATTTCGATCCTTAAATGCACAACTCCAAATAATGCAAATTAGAAACTCCTTTTTAATTTCATTACGCGCAGCCAAGGACTCTTTGGGTTGTCATTTATCGAATCACATAGGACATTTCTCTTCTTTTATTAGAAGTGGTAGATTCTTTATTGATCATACATTATCTCCATGTATAACTTATTATACCCAAGCATACCCTTTGATATACCCTAAGGGTCTTAAGGAATAAGTCAAAGTATAACTCATCATACATAAGATACTATGATGATCTCAAGTCCAAGGATTACTTGTACTACTATCACTACTGAGAATTCCTAATGACAAGCAAATAAAACTCCATTAGGTATTCCTTAGCGAGCCACGTTCGATGAACTTATTCTCTAATAAGCACCTACATACTTGCTTTAGTGTCTCCACACAAATGATCATGAGATCAATCATCCTCATCCAATGAGTAAGCAACGTATGTACCAATCTATCCGGATTCACTAATCCCCAATTTAGTAATCCAATGATTGGGAACTATTTTAGTTTTAAGTTTTCTAAGAATTTAGATCTCATTAGAATGATCATCATCATTATTCTAAAAGCATTGCTTAAAACTATGGGTTTATCACATATTATAAAATAATATCATGTAGATAATTAAAAGCCTTTAATAAATTAATACTTTTTATTAATAAATGAATAAGATTGTTACAAAGTATATGCTTTATCATCAAACATGATTGGCTTGTGTGCATACTACTTTCAAATATAGCTGGGACGAGTCGGGAAACGGAGTGATGGTCCAGAGGATAGCATTAGTAGTCCTCACTATTTTGTTAAATAGTGTGACAATAATTGTAATGAGGACTCCTTAAGTATGGATATTGTCTAAATGACAATATTCTATTAGAACTCTCGGTTTATGTATTGTCATTATTGTACACGTGCAGTTATATTAGTAAGTTTGTATTTGAATTTATGTACCATGTAAGTGGCGACCCAAGATGGGTGACGTATACCTAATTTTGGGGGCGTCACAGGAACTGTCTGGTTGACATTATTGTGATTCTGTAATAATATTTGTAAATAATTAATTATTGATAAGGAAATATTTATTCGATACGGATATAAATGATGGATTTATTTATTTTATGTGATTATAAATGAAGGAATTAACGTTGAAGTGTTTTATCAGTATTATGTCGGATTGGAGGTATTAAAAGATCAAATCGGTGTTCTTAAAGCTCTATTGCGTGAGTTATAATTTTAATCCGACCGTTGGATCATTGTGATTTTGGATATGTTATACATATATATGTTGAGTATATGTCAACAAATTTTGAACCGTTAAAAATTAACGTATGATTTATTATGAATTTTAAAAGGTGTTGAAAATCGTCCGTTTGTGGATTTCGGATATTTTCTGTTTGGGATTTGGAAAAACTTAAAGCTACAAAGTTGTAGAGAATTCGATTTCGTGTGGAATGGATATAAAATTCGTATTTTTTTTATAAACGGGCTATTTTCTATGAATTATTGAAGTTTCGAAAAATAAAATGATTTTTATTAAAATTGGGTGGGACCCACTTTTGTTGTTTAAAACATGTGGGCTGCTATTATTTTTCCAAGGTTGGCATGCTTGATGGCTGGCTTAACTCAAATGGTTGGTACGTGGAAGAAAAAAATAAAATAATAATATTTTATTATTTTAGTCTCCTTTGGCATTCTAGCATTTTCCTATAAATAGGTGCTTATGTTATAATTGAAAATCATACCAGAAACATAAGTTTTCTCTCTCTATATTATCGAGCATATTTTTGTGAGTATTTAGATACTTTTAGAGTTGCTATTAGGTGCAAGGTTTCTTCGGCTTTACATCCGATATTCCAGTCAGAAGTACTGCTCTTTTGAGGTAAGGGATTGTAAGGGTTATTATGTTTTTCAGTTTCGTACTTTTTTCGGACCTTCAAAAATTCTGAAAAAATTTGAAATGATAATTTGATGAGTTTTCTTGATTGTGTCCGAAAATGGCAATTTTTGGATGTATAGATTAGGAGTTATGGATTTTATAAGAAAAGACTATTTTAAAAGTAAACCCTTATAACTCCTTGTGGTTAACTCCAAAATTGGTGACATTTTTATTAGGAGTACATGTATATAACAGAAGTATACTCTGCAAATTTTGGAATTTTTGGACAAAAGTACAATTTATGATAAATGTCTAAATATTCGACAGTTTTGGACATATGAAAAATAGTAAATGAATTTTAAAAATTCTGAGAAAAATATATGTTCAATATGGGACTATATTCTACTAAATTCCAGAAAAGAAATATTTTTGGGACTGATTTGGTATTTTTCATGAAAATAGACTAGTTATGAGTAAATGAATTAAATATGTTATGTAAAGTAACAAAATTGGAAAATAGAATTTTATGGCTTGGGAATCCTATATAAGGTATATGCAGATTTTTGATGAGGGTTTTGGTTATTGGTGATGAAATTTTATGAGTTTGGCATTTTAGGATGATTAAATGCATTAATTAGTAAAGTGTAAACAATTAAAATAAATTATTTATAAGTTTACGAAATGATTAAAATATTGTGGTAATATTAATAATATTAGATTATGAGATTATTAAGTGATTTATAACATTTGGATTAAGGTGTTATGAAATTATTGATTTATGAATCTTACTCTTGAAATTAAATGCAGTTGTTGATCATATTATTTTTATTATCATATATAACATTTTTATAATCCCGGTGATGAAATTTCTCTTTGACTTAAGTGTAAAGATGGGTAGATTATTGGTGTGGTCGTGACTATGAGTTCTCTTTGGCCAGTAGTGCAAAGTTGAATCGTTGACTGGTATGATCATGACCATTGAATTTACAATTGAATATTTTTAGCTTAAGTGCAAAAGGTGAATTGATCAACATGATTATAATTATGGTTTATATAAATTCGAAATGATTATGTAATTCTTTTTGTGATATGAATATCTTTGGCTCGTAGTGCAAAGATGACTGTTGTTGAATATCTTTTGCCCGTAGTGCAAAGATGTCACTGTTATTGAATATCTTTGGCTGTGAAAGTGCAAAGATGAATTGTTAATGAATATCTTTGCCCGTAGTGCAAAGATGAACTTATTAGTATGATTATGAGCGAGGCTGTGATTTGGTATAACCATGATCTTTGATGTTTTGAGGTAAAGACATGTGATGAAAATTATCTTCGTCTTGGATGAGAAGAGGAAATTAGAACTACAATTATGATTATGAGTTATTCACGATCGTGAGCGGGATCTCATTGATTAATTTTACTGAGGTTAAAACATTGTTGGTGGACTTTTAACATGGGAAGATAATAGACTTTATGGTCTATTTGACTCTTCTAATGAATTGCTCGTACCGCTGCAACTATAGTTGAAAAGATTTATCATCTACCATACGTTCTAAATCTCTGATTTATTACTGATGAAGGCTATTGATAATTTAATTATCTTTAGTTATGATATTCTTTTCTTGAAGCTATTTGTGCTCACCCTTTTGCTTCACAATTCCTTTAGGGTAATAGGAGGGTGTTCTTAAGATTCGGCGGGGATAACGAGGGGAATAGAGCGGTGGTCTATAGATGTTGACGTTCTCCCTAAATAGTATTGAAATAATTTTATTGAGAACTTTAGATAAGTGTGTTGTATTGTATACGTCATTTGATATTTAATTTTGGTGAACCAAATAGGGTGAGGTGAACCCAACTTTGGAAGGGTGTTTTGCCACTATCATACAAGATGTCTAATGACATACAACCTTGTGTTACCATAAGACAGGGTTGTGCACATCCACTTGCTGAGTATATCTACGAGCACTACCTATATGATCTTGGAGTTTGATTGAAACATAATGTTCAATGGCAGATGGTGGAGATAGTTATATGTCAAGAGAAGACTCACCATTTGAAGGAACATGATAGTAATCTTCTCGTTTTTCTTTGGGGTCTATTGGATCAACCAAGGATAATTCTCTAGACATATGATATCTATCATAACCTAGACGCATGGCCTCCCATGTACGAAGGTTTCCTTGAGCACTTCCCAAAGATTTTAATTTCTAAAATAGTTATTGACTGTACATTTATGTAATGTATCAATGTGAGGTGCTGTCCATAGTTGGGACATGAGTCACAGTTGGTATTAAAACTCACAGTATATGTGTTGTTGTATTTTGCATGACAATTGTAGTAATAAAGTTATAGTTATTTTCTGTACCATGTATTTGGCGACTCAGAATAGGTTGGATGGATTAGATCAATTTTGGGGGCGTCACATGCTTACTTTGCAAAATTTATAAATATTACCCACAACTATAACATTATAACAAATTCAAACCTTCATATTCAAAAATGATATTTATAGAAAAATTTATCTTTATTCATAAAAGTTGGGGTCTTACAACCTCCCCTTCTTATGAAATTTTGCCCTCGAAATTAGGGTACATACCTGGTATGACGAATAGGTGAGGATACCTTGATTTCATTTCAGATTCTAACTCCCAGGTCATTTCCTCAACATCGTGGTTTCTCCATAAAACTTTGACTTGAGGTATAACCTTGGAGCATAGAATATGTTCCTTCTTATCCAAGATTTTAATAGGTACCTATTCATACGTTAAATCTTCCGCTATTTCGTCTGGTTCTAACTCAATAATATGGTTCGGGTCTTTCACATATTTATGTAACATAGATATGTGAAAAATGTTATGAACACGAGATATACTTGGAGGTAAAACGAGTCTATAAGCCACAGTTCCTACTCGATCGAGGATTAAAAATAGGCCAATGAATCGAGGATTGAGCTTTCCTCTCTTTCCAAATCTCGTAACTCCTTTTAATGGAGAAACACGTAACAACACATGATCTCCAATATTGAATCCACGTTCTTTCGATGAAGATCAGCATAACTCTTTTGTTGATCTTGTGAGGTTTTTATGCGTTGTCGGATCGTTTGAATCTTTTTCGTAGTCATTCGTACCAACTTCGATCCCAACAACGTTGCTTCACCTACCTCATCCCAGCATACTGAAGAACGACACTTGCTTCCATACAACGCCTTGAATGGAGCCATGCCAATACTTGCTTGATAACTGTTGTTGTAGGAAAACTCCACCAATGGTAAGAACTTATCCCAACTTCCCTTGAAGTCAAGGACATAGAGTCTTAATAGATCTTCAAGAGTTTGAATAGTCCTCTTTGATTGCTTGCTTGGTTTGAGGATGATATCTTAGAACTAAATCGTAAATCCTGCGCCCATAGCTTTTTGTAAACTAACCCAAAATCGTGAAGTGAATCTTGGGTCTCTATCAGAAACTATGGATACTGGCATACCATGCAATCTTACAATCTCGTTTATGTACATACGAGCAAGACGTTCAAGTGTATAAGTTTCTCGTATAGGTAAAAAATGAGTAGACTTGGTCAATCTATTAATAATGACCCAAATTGCATTTATGCCTTGAGAAACCTTAGGAAGAACAGTAACAAAATCCATGGTAATGTGCTCCCATTTCCATTCTGGAATTTTAAGTGGTTGCAATGGACCTTTTGGCACTTGATGCTCCGCCTTGACTCATTGACAAGTTAGACACCTTGAGATAAACCCCGCTATCTCTCTCTTCATATTGCTCCACCAAAATATATGTCAAAGATCACGATACATTTTGGTACTCCCCGGATGGATTGCAAACGGTGTGTTGTGCGCCTTCATCGTGATTTTATACTTTAAATCAGAATCGTTAGGAACACAAAGTCTGGAGTTGACTCAAAGTATTCCTTCTTCATTGATTCTTGCTTCCAGCATAGCACCTTCTTACACTTTCTTCCTCATACGCATCAGCTCCAGATCTGTAGCTTGAGCAGCTTTAACTTTATCAATTAAAGTCGGTTCTACTATTATATTTGCCATCATCACGTGGGTCCTTAGAGTCTTTAACCCTATCTCTATCCTTTGCAAGTCATACAAAATAGGCCTTTGCGTTGATAATATCGCACTTGTACCCGCATATGATCTTCTACTCAATGCGTCAGCTACTACGTTCGTTTTTCCAAGATGGTATTAAATGGTATGATCATAATCTTTCAACAGTTCAAGCCAACGTCGTTGCCACATGTTGAGTTCTTTTTGAGTGAAGAAATATTTGAGGCTTTTATGATCCGTATAGATCTCCACCTTCTCTCCATATAGGTAATGCCTCCAGATCTTTAGTGCGAAAACGACTGCTGCCAACTCTAGATCATGAGTAGGATAATTCCTCTCATATTCTTTGAGTTGTCGTGAGTCAAAGGCTATGACTTTCCCATGTTGCATGAGAACACATCCTAACCCTTTTCCCAAAGCATCACTATAGATGACAAATCCCTCCGAGCCAGATGGTATTGTCAGAACAGGTGCTGAAATGAGTCTCCTCTTAAGTTCTTGAAAACTCTTCTCACATTCCTCGCTCCAATCGAATTTTGTATCTTTTCGAGTCAGCTGAGTTAATGGAGTAGTGATTCGAGAAAATCCCTCCACGAATCTCTGATAATAACCAGCTAAGTCAAGAAAGCTACGTACTTCGGTCACTGACTTAGGTTGCTCCCAGCTTTGAATTACTTTAACTTTGTCGGGTCAACAAATATTCCGTGATTTGATATCACGTGCCCAAGGAATGCTACTTCCTCAAGCCAAAACTCGCTTTTTCTTCAACTTGGCATAAAGCTTGTTTTCACAAAGCTTTTGGAGTATCAGCCTCAAGTGTTCCTCATGATCTTCACGGCTTTTGGAGTAAATGAGGATGTCATCAATAAAGACGACTACAAAGTGATCCAAATATTCCTTGAATACCCGGTTCATCATAGCCATGAAGGCAGCAGGAGCATTAGTCAATCCAAAAAACATGAATAAGAATTCATAATGCCCGTACCGAGTTCTGAAAGCCGTCTTTGGAATGTCATTGGTTTTAATCTTTAACTGATGATATCTGGAACAAAGATCAATCTTTGAAAAGAATTTGGCGCCTTGTAACTGGTCAAACAGGTCATCAATGCGAGGCAACGGGTATCTATTTTTGATAGTGACATGATTCAACTCCCGATAATCAATACAAAGTCGCATACTCCCATCTTTCTTCTTCACGATTTGAACAGGAGCACCCCAAGGAGACGTACTAGAACGAATGAAACCGATGTCTAACAATTCCTGCAGTTGGGTCTTTAACTCCTGAAGTTCAATAGGAGCCATTCCATATGAGGCGTTGAAAATGGGTCTTGTACCAGGTTCAAGGTTGATACAAAATTCAATTTCGCGCTCTGGGGGTAGGCCAGGAAGTTCTTCAGGGAATACATCAGAAAATTTATTAACTATAGAAATATCATTCAAAACTGACGTATTTTTGTTTAAATCCGTGACATGAGCTAAGAAAGCTTGACATCCGTTTTTCAATAAACGAATAGCTTTATGTCTTGAGATGATAGTGATTGATTTTAATGGTTTGGTTGCTTGAATTTGCATAATAGGTTGGTTAGGAATATGAAAGCTAACAACCTTACGAAAACAATCAATTTTTGAATGATGAGTAGTTAACCAATCAATCCCTAGAATTACGTCAAATGCAAGTATTTTCAATGAAATAAGATCGACAGGTAATGTGAGTGTACCGATTTGAACCAAAGAAGACTTATAAATAGTGGATGTAATGAAGGTTTCTCCAACGGAGTTTCAACAGATAAGTCAAAGTCTAATTTCTCCGGAGTCAAATTTAAACGTTGAGCGCAAGTAGGAGAAATAAAAGAATGGGTAGAATCGATATCAAATAAGGTATAGACTTCGCTAGAGTTTATGATAAGCTTACCCATGATAACCTTGTTCGGGTTCCTCACTTTCTGGGAGGTCAGGACAAACGCCCTCCCTTGAACTACTGGTTTTGACTTTTCTGGAACAGCCTTTAATGCCTCCATCCCAGCTGGACTTGGCTTCCCTGAACGACAAAATCGAGCTAGGTGACCTTCTCTTCCACAATTTTAACACGTTTTGGACTTATATGTCCCTCCCCTCCGCATTTGAAGCATATGATAGGTGGTCGTTCTCCTTCCTTAATAACGGGTGCTGAGGCAGATGTCTTTCCATCATTGTTGAATCTTCTCTTCTTGAAATGTCCACTTTTATTATCTTGGCCATGATTACCACCGAAGTGGTTACCATTTCTGGCATATTGATTCCCTCCACGTTTGTTGTCACCACTTCGATGACTGCTACCACTGGTATTATCGACTTGTCGGCTACTCTCTCTTGGTTGGGTTGACTCATTATTGTTCTCCAATAACTGAGCCCTGTTTATAACATCTGAATATAAACACAGTTTGTGAGAGATAAGGTATTAACGTATCTCAGGTTTCAAACCACTTAGAAACATCCGCGCCATTCTCTCCTCATTATCAACTAAGTGGGACGCAAACCGGGACAAATCGGAAAACTTGGCTTCATAATGCGACACGGTCATGTTATTTTGCTCCAGTTTAATGAACTCTACCTCTTTCATGTACCAAATACTTTCGGGAAAATACTTGTCGTTGAAAAGTTCTTGGAACTTCTCCCAAGTCATCTTCAGTGCGGCAGGTTGAGTACGCTTTACAGATTCCCACTAGTAATCCGCCTCTTCTCGCAACATAAAGGTGGCAAAGGGAACCTTTTGCTCTTTGGAGAATCCCAAGACATCAAATATCATGGTGATCTGCTTTATCCACGTCTCCGCCTTAAGTAGTTTTGGCTCTCAAATAAACTCTGGTGGCCCCAGCTCCTTGGACTGCTTAGTGGTGACCATTCGAGAGTTGCCAGTGTTTCATAGAATAGTGAGGACTACTAATGTTATCATCTGGACCGTCACTCTATTCCCCGACTAGTCCCTGCTACGTTCTCATTTCCTGAAGAGAACAATGAAAGTAAAAGGGTGAGCTCAACTAGCCCAGTAAGAAATATTATGACTAAGATAATGCATAATAAATTATCGTTAGCCTTCAACAGTGTTAAACTGATAAAATACAATAGACATCAAGTTTAACTGCAGCGGAACAAGTAATCCATTAGAAGAGTCAAGTAGAGCATAATATCAACTATCTTCTATGATTTAAAAGAATTTATCATCAATTTTATCGTTGAGACTCAGCTTTATAAATAATCCACATCATCGAATCACCCCTGCACTACGGCTAAGGATATTCATTAGTATCACGACCATAAATTATCCATGCACTACGGGCCAAGGATATTTTTGTTTTCACCGATGGTCATGATCATGCCAACAACTATCCATCAATGCACTACAGGCCATTAAGGACTTTTACCACATCATTTGTAACATTACGGTCATGATTATACCAATCCCTGGTCATAATCATACCAAGTCCATCTATGTACTACGGGCCAAAGATGACTTTCATCATAATATAAACATGAGGATGATGACAATGACATAAGAATTCAATTAAATGAAAGCAAAGAATAAATTTTTAAAGATTTATAATTTAATTTATTTAGAAATCAATAACATCCAAATTGTCAACATGATACTGCTTTGTGGAGTAAAATTCAAGAATAATATTATACCAAAAATAAATCAATTTTTATCATGAATAGTACCCGGGTGAATAGTACTTGAGTGAATAGTACCTCGTAAATAGTACTTCATGAATAGTAAGTAACCCGTGAATAGTACTCTGGCATGAAAAAGTTTAAACTTGTCAAGAATTCTCAAAATAATATTTTCATGAAAAGATACTGGATGAAACACAAATTTTAAGGATATTCTACTAATTTCATGGAGTATAGAAGCCAAAACTTTAACCAAATGAGTATAGAATTCGAAATCTGAAACGAAATAATATTACTTATATACTACAGAGTATGGAAGAAAATATTATTTCAAGCGAATATTGAACAAAAATAGCATCCCTTACCTTAAAAAGAAGAGTATTCCAACTGGTATAGCGGGGATATTCTTGAAGAAAACTTTCACTATTTTCTAAGCTCAAAGCTTTCTAAAACTCGAAAGAAATACGCTCAATATTATAGAAGAAGAATTCTCTGATTCTGGTGTGATTTTCAATTCTAACTAAGCATCCTATTTATAGGAGAATGGAAAGAATACTATTTAGAATTTATTCACGGACCAATAGTAGAATTCTCAGACGAACGCATCACGGGCTGAACCTTGCAACTTCAAACACGCTTGATTTTCAAATAATAATATAATAATCAAATAAAATAAAACTTTATAATATATATATAACACGTGTTATATTGACAATCTTCTCCACCCTTGAAACCATAGTACCAATATAACATTTATATATATATATATATATGTTATATCAATTCCCTCATATACGTTTTCCCTTCCCCCCCCCCCCCCACCATTTCCCAGGCAAAATATATGCATATATATATGTAAATATATAATACTTATATATATATAAACAAAACTGAGATAATTTTCTACCGACCGTTTTGAAAAATAGGTAAATGGGAGTCCATAAAATAAGCAACATTTACAACAAATACTTCATAAAAATCTCCTCAATATTTTTAACAATATTTATCATCATTATTATAATTCGCAATATTTAACAACTGGTCGTTCCTGTGGGAAAGAGGGCTTTCCAATAAAAATTTCTCCTTGGTAGCGTAATTAGGTGACCAAACCTTTCCTTGACAGAACTTCTAGACATCGTCAATATTGCAAATAATAATATTAATAACTTTGTCGTCTCAATTATTAATTTAATAATATAAAATATTATGCAGATGATAATGTAACAATAATTGAATCAATAATATGAGAGATATGATGTAGCAATTACTGTAGCAATAATTGAGTATAACGGAGTGACTTCTCACGTAAGCATCTATAATCAATACTGTGTGCTACTATGCAACCACGCCAGACATTATTCTTTTTTTAACACCGATTATTTCAGCCATTTACGATAAAATTTCCGCCGTTATTTTCATAATAAGATATTTTTGTCGTTTTCTCATTCTGACAATAATTACGTTGTGGGGTCCACTAATGATTGTGTCGTCGTACGAATATTCCCTATTAAAACGAATATTCCCCGACCAATCGAATATTATATAACAACTTGCTTACTTTGCAAAATTTATAAATATTACCCACAACTATAACATTATAACAAATTCAAACCTTCATATTCAAAAATGATATTTATAGAAAAATTCATCTTTATTCATAAAAGTTGGGGTCTTACATAAAGCCATTCAAGATGAAGTCTTCTACAAGTAGATCAAAAGAAGACTTCAGTAAAAGTAACTGACTAAAGAAAATTCAGCAAGTGCAGTAGCTGTCATATGAACATAAGACAACAATCTTGGGGTCAACAAGGATCGTAGTGTTTGTCAATTAAAGAAGGAACTGATATAGTTTACACAGAGATACTGGCCAACTTCTGAAGAACAAGGCTAAAGTGATTAAGCATGGGTCAATATATTGATGATAAGTGAATGGGATATCACAAGGAGAAAGCGAGCTAGGCATGCCACAAATATGAGGTGTCTTGTTGTTCAGAAGAGACCAGAACAAGGAGTCAAGCTATCAGTTCTTGAGATCTGTCAAAGGCAAACAGAAGTGTTGAAGCACTGCACAAATGGAGAAAAAAGTGTTCTACATTGAAGATCCAATGAACACTCTTCAGGATTGTAGTGTTGTCTCAACCAGTTAATGAGCAACATTCAACAAGACACTACGATTAGGTCCAAGAACATATGTATCAGAATCGTAAAGTTTGGTCATCTGAAGATTGAAGCATTGGCAACAATTCAATCTGAAGACTGATATTTAAACATTGTTGTTTGAGTGCATCAATGTGAAAAGACAACTCCTTATGTTCTGATCGAAGAATCAGAAAGGAGAAATAAAGTCAACTACCTACCTGACATAGAAAGGTGACAACTCTAAGGCGATAGGTAAGGTAGCAGACTGCTATGTCAGTAAAGTTATAAAGGAGTTGTCACATCACATCAAGAAGTCTGCACCAAAATAACTCGAGATCTACGAAGAAATTCAAATAGCTTTCAATGGCTATATTCCAACGAGAAGAATGAGAAGGACTATATATTAGCAAGAGCTTCAAAGATCAAGAGTTGCTAAGTTGAAGGATCATGGAGTTATTGGAATGCTATAGTGTTGACTCTACGAATTCCACCGGAGCTAAACAGAACTAGTCTTAGTGATAGTGAGACTATAAGGTAGAAGTGAAGCAGCTTGAAAGAAGTACTTAAACAGACTAAAGCTTCACTCTATAAAGATTAGAATGCCACTGAAGATGGCAGCTAAGCTAAGACCCGAGAAGGCCAAGAAGATAGCATTCAAAAAAGTAGCAGAGCACAAAGAAAACCCAGAGAGCCACTCTACAAATCACCAAGAACCAAAAGCTAAACCAGAACAGATGCAGAACCATGTCTGCAAATCTTTTAATAAGGGTTCAGGGATTGTTAAGTGCCAGACGAAGTCTACCAAAAGCTCAAACACTTAGCAAACCCAAATGGTGATTATGCATAGGTGACATCAGATGAAGATGAGCATAATAGAATTAAGATCAGCTGCACCAGAGAAGATGTGGTCCAGACTCAAAGCAGAATGCAAAGAGGACCACGCCAAGCTACTAAGTATAGAAGATGATTAAGCTTAAAGACATCTTAGTAGCTCAGCACCAACAACAACAACATCGACAACAACAAGTAGCCAGGGCCTTAGGGGTCCTTGTCCGGAGGGACTAAATGAAGTTCCAGGCCTGCTGGGCTTGAAGAGTTCCTAGGGAACTAGAGGAGTTCCAAGCCTACTGAGCTTAAAGAGTTCTTAGTGAACTGAAGTTCCAAGGCTGCTGGCCTTAAAGGAATCTTAGTGATTCAGGGTGTTGCCCTTCCTTAGTGGAAATCCTGTGAGTTAAAGCAGAAGAGTGGATTAGGAGTTTGAGTCTTTGAACCACTTAAAATACCTTGTGTCATTTATTTTATGTCATTTACATTATGTACTTAACTGCTATAACTACTATGTATGTATTAACTGCTTACCAGTTAACTAACTCTAAGAACAATGTATGTATAATTATGAATATATCAATGAAAGGGATCTTATGTTTGTCATGTGCTAATTCATTTGTAATAAAAAATAAAGAAGAAAAGTATTTGAAATCAAAAAGGATTATTCGACCCCCCCTTCTAGATCTATTGTGTGCCTACTGGGAACTAACATAGAGTATAGGGATAATATATGACATATTAATTAACCCTTATTTTGTGATAGTGTTTGAAAATGGCATATAAAAATGTCGAGTTAAGTAATGGAGCACATGAGACCGTTGAGTCACCACTGATCAATACCCAGGATAATGTGCATCAAGAAGGCAATAATCCTCAGGTGAACAACAAAATCAACCAAATGATGAACGATGGGATGTTCAGAGGCTTTCTGCAATTCACGCAACATCAGGCGAGAAAGACTCCTGTCCAAAATGCAGGTGGAAACACTGGCAACACACGGATGGTCACCGCTAAGCAGTTCAAGGAGCTGGGACCACCAGAGTTTTTGGGAAAGCCAGAACCACTCAAGGCAGAGTCATGGATAAAGCAGATCACCAAGATATTTGATATCTTGGGATGCTCCAAGGAGCAAAAGGTTCCCTTTGCCACCTTCATATTAAGAGGAGAGGCAGATTACTGGTGGAAATCAGTAAAACGTACTCAGCCTGCCACACTCAAAATATCTTGGGAGAAGTTCCAAGAATTGTTCAATGACAAGTACTTTCCCGAAAGTATTCGTCCCGTGAAGGAGGTGGAGTTCATCAAGCTAGAGCAAAACAATATGACCATATCGCAGTACGAGGCTCAGTTTTTTGAGTTGTCCCAGTTTGCATCCCATTTGGTTGATAATGAGGAGCGTATGGCGAGAATGTTCCTGCAAGGTTTGAAACCCAAAATACGCCAATACCTCATTTCTCACAAACTATGTTTGTATTCAGATGTTGTAAATAGGGCTCAGTTATTGGAGCGCGATAATGAGTCAACCTAACCAAGAGAGAGTAGCTGACAAAATGATAATACCAATTGTAGCAGTCATCAAAGCAGTGACAACAAACGTGGAGGAAATCAACATGCCAAAAATGGTAACCATTTTGGTGGTAATCATGGCCAAGAAAATAGAAGTAGAAATTTCAAGAAGAGGAGATTCAATAATGATGGAAAGACGTCAGCACTAGCAACTTTTGTTAAGGAAGGAGAACGACCACTGATCGTATGCTACAAATGCGGAGGGGAGGAACACATTAGTCCAAATTATACGCAGCAGTCTAAAACATGTTCTAATTGCGGAAGAGAAGGTCACCTAGCCCAATTTTTCATGCAATGAAGTCAAGTCCAGCTGGGATAGAGGCACCGAAGGCAGTCCTAGAGAAGTCAAAGTTGGTAGTTCAAGGGAGAGCGTTTGTTGTGACCTCTCAAAAATTGAGGAATCCAAACGAGGTTATCATGGGTAAGCTAATCATAAACTCTAACGAAGTCTATACCTTATTTGATAACGATTCTACCCATTCTTTTATTTCTCCTACTTGCGCTCAACATTTAAATTTAACTCCGGAGAAATTAGACTTTGACTTATCTGTTGAAACTCCGTTAGGAGAAACCTTCATTACATCACTGTTTATAAGTCTTATTTGATTCTAATCGGTAATCGCACATTACCTGTTGATCTTATCTCTTTGAAAATACTTGCATTTGATGTGATTTTAGGGATTGATTGGTTAACTACTCATCATGCTAAAATTGATTATTTTTGTAAAGTTGTTAGCTTTCATATTCCTAACCAACCTATTATGTGAATTCAAGCAACCAAACCACTAAAGTTAATCACTGTCATATCAAGTCATAAAGCTATTCGTTTATTGAAAAAAGGATGTCAAGCCTTCTTAGCCCATGTCACGGATCTAAACAAAAATACGTCAAATTTGAATGATATTCTTATTGTTAATAAATTTCCTGACGTATTTCCTGAAGAACTTCTTGGCCTACCCCCAGAGCGTGAAATTGAATTTTATATCGACCTTGAACCCGATACAAAACTCATTTCCAAAGCCCCATATTGAATGGCTCCTATTGAACTTCAGGAGTTAAAAACCCAATTGGAGGAATTATTCAACATCGGTTTCATTCGTCCTAGTACGTCTCCTTGGGGTGCTCCTATTCTATTAGTAAAGAAGAAAGATGAAAGTATGTGACTTTGTATTGACTATCGGGAGTTGAACCATGTCACCATCAAAAATAGGTACTCATTACCTCGTATTGATGACCTATTTGACCAGTTGCAAGGCGTTAAATTCTTTTCAAAGATCGATCTTCATTCCAGATATCATCAGTTAAAGATTAAAACTCATGACATTCCAAGGATCTTTGGTTATTATCGTCGATGAATCAAAAGCACGTAGCATTACAGGCTTAAATTTGGTTATTATCGGAGATTCGTGGAAGGATTTTCTTGAATCGCTACTCCATTAACTCAGCTGACTCGAAAAGAAACAAAATTCGGTTGGAGCGAGGAATATGAGAAGAGTTTTCAAGAACTCAAGAGAAGACTCATTTCAGCACCTGTTCTGACAATACCATCTGGTTCGGAGGGATTTGTCATATACAGCGATACTTCAGGCAGAGGGTTAGGATGTGTTCTAATGCAACATGGGAAAGTCATATCTTATACCTCATGACAACTCAAAGAATATGAGAAGAATTATTCTACTCATGATCTAGAGTTGGCAGCAGTCGTTTTTGCACTAAAGATCTGGAGACATTACCTGTATGGGGAGACGGTAGAGATCTGTATGGATCATAAAAGCTTAAAATATTTCTTCACCCAAAAGGAACTCAACATGCGACAATGATGTTGGCTCGAGCTGTTGAAAGATTACGATTATACCATCTTAGAAAAGCGAACACGGTAGCTGACGCGTTGAGTAGAAGATCATATGCGGGTACAAGTACGATATTGTCAACACAAAGGCCCATTTTGTATGACTTACAAAGGATGGAGATAGAGATAAAAACTCTAGGGACCCACGTGATAATGGCAAATATACGAGTAGAACCAACTTTAATCGATAAAGTTAAAGCTGCTCAAGCTACAGACTTGGAGCTGATGCGTATGAGGAAAAAAGTACAAGAATGTGCTATTCCGGAAGCAAGAATTGTTGAAGAAGGAATACTTCGAGTTAACTCCAAACTTTGTGTTCTTAACGATTCTGATTTGAAGTATAAAATCATGATAGAGGCACACAATACACCATTTGTAATTCATACTAGAAGTACCAAAGTGTATCATGATCTTCGATATACATTTTGGTGGAGCAATATGAAAAGAGAGATTGCGGAGTTTATCTTAAGGTGTTTAACGTGTCAACGAGTCAAGGCGGAGCATCAAGTGTCAAATGGTCCATCGCAACCACTTGAATTTCTAGAATGGAAGTGGGAGCACATTACCATAGATTTTGTTACTAGTCTTCCCAAGGTTTCTCAAGGCATAGATGCAATTTGGGTCATTGTCGATAGACTAACCAAGTCTACTCATTTCTTACCTATATGAGAAACTTATTCACTTGAACGTCTTGCTCGTATATACATAAATAAGATTGTAAGACTGCATGGTTTGCCAGTATCCATAGTTTCTGATCGAGACCCAAGATTCACTTCACGATTTTGGGTTAATTTGCAAAAGGCTATGGGCATGGATTTATAATTTAGTTCGGCATATCATCTTCAAATGGATGGGCAGTCGGAGAGGACTATTCAAACTCTTGAAGATCTATTAAGACTATGTGTCTTTGATTTCAAAGGAAGTTGGGACAAGTTCTTGCCATTAGTGGAATTTTCCTACACCAACAGTTATCAAACAAGTATTGGCATGGCTCCATTTGAGGTGTTGTATGGACGTAAGTGTTATTCTCCAGTATGTTGGGATGAGGTGGGTGAAGCAACGTTGTTGGGATCCAAATTGTACGTATGACAACGAAAAAGATTCAAATGATACGACAACATATTAAAACCTCACAAGATCGACTAAAGAGTTATGCTGATCTTCATCGAAAGGACGTGGAATTCAATGTTGGTGATCATGTGTTGTTACGTGTTGCTCCATGGAAAGGAGTTATGAGATTTGGAAAAAGAGGAAAGCTCAATCCTCGATTCATTGGCCCATTCGAAATCCTTGATCGAGTAGGAACTATGGCTTATAGACTCGCCTTACCGCCAAGTATGTCTCATGTTCATAACATTTTTCACGTATCCATGTTATGTAAATATGTGGAAGACCCGGACCACATTATTGAGTTCGAACCGGACGAGATAGCGGAACATTTTACTTATAAAGAGGTACCTGTTAAAATCTTGGATAAGAAGAAACATATTCTACGCTCCAAGGTTATACCTCAAGTCAAAGTTTTGTGGAGAAACCACGATGTTGAGGAAATGACCTGGGAGTTAGAATCTGAAATAAAATCAAGGTATCCTCACCTCTTCTACATACCAAGTACGTACCCCAATTTTGAGAATTAAATTTCATAACAAGGGGAGGTTATAAGACCCCAACTTTCATAAATAAAGATTAATTTTTCTCGAAATATATTTTTGAATATTATGGTGTGGATTTGATATTATGTTATAGTTGTGGGTAATATTTATAAATTTTACAAAGTATGCAAGTTGTTATAAAATATTCGATTGGTCGGGGAATATTCATTTTAACAAGAAATATTAAATTACGACAAGCACAATCATTGGTGGACCCATAATGAAATTATTATCGGAGTTAGAAAACAATGTAAATATCTTTTATCAAAATAACGACGAAAGTTTTTTACCGTTAACATTTATATACCCGGTGATAAAAAAATACGATGTCGTGTGGTTGCATAGTAGCACACGGTATTTATTATTGATGCTTACGTGAGAAGTCACTCAGTTATACTCAATTATTGTTATAGTAATTGTTGCATAGTATCTCACGTTATTTGATTCAATTATTATCAATATTTTATATTATTAAATCAATAATTGAGATGACAATTTATTCATATTATTATCTGTATAATTAACAATGTCTAGAAAGTTCTGTCGAGGAAAGGGGTTTGGTCACCTAATTGCGCGCCAATAAGGAGAAATCCTTATCAGAAAGCCCCCTCTTTCCTGGGAACAATCTGGTTGTTAATATTATGAGTTATAATAATGATTAATAAATGTTGTTAAAAATATTGAGGGGATTTTTATATGATGTATTTGTTATAAATTTTGTTTATTATATGGACTCCCACTTACTCATTTTTTAAGATAATCGGTAGAAATTTATTCAGTATATATATATATATATAAGTATTATATATATATAATATAAGGTAGGCCCACACGTTGGATGAAATGTGGGGTGGGTGGAATTTGAAAACATGTGTGTGTGTGTGCCGTGTATGTGTGTGTGTGTGTGTGTGTGTGTGTGTGTGTGTGGTGAAAAATGGTGGTGGTGGAAAAGTGATAATGACATAAGTTATTTTATTTGAATAATTTGAAAGTTAGGCGATCGATGATCAAAGTAGTGTGCAAATTTCGTGAATTCTTTTAACTGTTGGTCTATGAAATATTCTAAATAGTATCCTTCTAATCTCCTATAAATAGGATGCTTAGTTTAGAAATGAAAGTCACACTAGAATCAGAAAATTTTTATTCAATAATATTGAGCATATTTCTTTAAAGTTTAAGGAAGCTTTGAGCGTAGAAAATAGTATAAGTTTTCTTCAAGAATATCCCCACCCTACCAGACAGAAGTACTCTCTTTTTAAGGTAAGGGGTATTATTTATTTCATGTTCGTTTACGATATTATTTTTCATATTAATAAGGAATTTTATTTCGTTCAATATTCGTAAGGAATATTATTTTCGTTCAATATTCGTAAGGAATATTATTTTCGTTTAATATTCGTAAGGAATATTATTCTCGGTTATATTTGTAAGGGATATTATTTTTGTTCAATACCCGTAAGAAATAATATTTTCTTAAACTTTGCACTTCATCCAGTATCTTTTCATGAAAATATTATTCTGAACATTCTTGATAAGTTTTAACTTTTTCATGTCGGAGTACTATTCACGGGGTACTATTCCCAAATTCCTATTCACGAGGTACTATTCACTAAGGTACTATTCACCCAGAGTACTATTTATGACAAAAACTGATTTCTTTTCGGTCCAAATCATTTTTGATACAATATTATTCTTGAATTTTACTCCATAAAATAGTATCATGTTAAAAATTTATACAATATTGAATTCTAGATAAATTAAATTATAAATCTTTAAAATTTATCCTTTGCTTTCATTTGATTGAATTCTTATATCATTGTCATCATCCTCATGTTTATATTGTGATAAAAGTCATCTTTGGCCCGTAGTGCAAAGATGGACTATTGATTGGTATGATTATGACCAAGGATTATTCGGTATAAGCATGATCCAAAATGTTACAAATGATGTTGTAAAAGTCCTCATTGGCCCATAGTGCATTGATGGACAGTTGTTGGCATGATCATGACCATTGGCGATAACACGAATATCCTTGGCCCGTAGTGCATGGATAATTCGAGGATGTGATACTAATGAATATCCTTGGCCCATAGAGCAGGGATATTTCAGTGATGTGGATTATTTATTAGGCTGAGTCTCAGCGATAAAATTGATGATAAACTTTTTAAATCATAGAAGATAGTAGATATCATGATCTACTTGACTCTTCTAAAGGATTGCTTGTTCCGATGCAGTTAAACTAGATGTTTATTGTATTTTATCAACTTAACACTGTTGATGACTAACGATAATTTATTCTGCATTATCCTAGACATAATATTCTTTATTGGGCTAGTTGAGCTCACCCTTTTTCTTTCATTGTTCTCCTCAGGAAATGAGAACGTATCCGGGACTAGTCGGGGAATGGAGTGATGGTCCGAGTTGGTGGTTGTAGTAGTCCTCACTATTCTATGAAATAGTGTGATATTAAATGTAATGAGGATTGAATTTGAGTTTTAATATTGTCTATGAAACAATATTCGTGTTAACTCTCAGCTATTCTGTTGTCGTATTATGCACGATAGTTGTATAATTAAATTGTATTTGATTTCTGTACCATGTATTTGGCGACTCAGAATGGGTGATGTATACCTATTTTGGGGGCGTCACAACGCGTATTACTGTATTTTTATCACCGATTATTTTATGACAACTTTTTTACTTTGAAAAATTTTCACATATCACCCTTAACTTTAACCTTTTATCAATTTAACCATTTACTAAATAGAATAATAATTATAAAAAAATTGAATACTTTCATTTCATAAAATTCGGGGTCTTACAACCTCCCCTCCTTACCCTCGAAATTTACGTACCTGGTAGTTCAAAGAGATGAGAATACCTTGCTTTCTTTTCAGATTGTACCTTCCCGGTTATTTCCTCTGTATCATGATTTTCCCATTGCTCATCTCCTGTATTTCAGATAACATACTAGAATACATCTTCAAAACAAAGGTTAATTGACATGCCACATATTATCCCTATATTCTGACCGATCAATTAAATAACAAATAAGCTTAGATAGGTCATACTAGTGAAGGATTTACCCGTCTCTCCCCTCCTAGTTCTAGTCACACATTTCAGCCAGAGATCATATCCCTAAGCTCTGATATCAATCGTAACGCCCCAAAAATAGGTATACATCACCCATTCTGAGTCACCAAATACATGGTACAGAACTTAAATACAAACTTTATTTATATAATACGACAAAAACATAGCTGAGATTATCTCATAGACAATATCCAAACTCAAATGGAGTCCTCATTACAATTATTATAATATTATTTTATAAAATAGTGAGGACTACTACAGCCACCATCTCGGACCGTCACTCCATTCCCCGACTAGTCCCGGCTACGTTCTCATTTCTTGAAGAGAACAATGAAAGTAAAAGGCTGAGCTCAACTAGCCCAGTAAGAAATATTATAACTAAGATAATGCAGAATAAATTATCGTAAGCCTTCAACGGTGTTAAACTGATAAAATACAATAAACAACAAGTTTAACTACAGCGGCACAAGCAATCCATTAGAAGAGTCAAGTAGAGCATGATATCTACTATCTTCTATGATTTAAAAACTTTGTCATCAATTTTATCGCTGAGACTCAGCTCAATAAATAATCCACATCGTTGAATTATCAATGCACTACAGGCCAAGGATATTCATTAGTATCACATCCACGAATTATCCATGCACTACGGGCCAAGGATATTCGTGTTTTCAGCGATGGTCATAATTATACCAACTAATCCCTAGTCATAATCATACCAATCAACAGTCCATCTATGCACTGCGGGCCAAAGATGACTTTCATCGCAATATAAGCATGAGGAAGATGGCAATGATATAAGAATTCAATTAAATGATAGAAGGGATAAATTTTAAAGATTTATAATTCAATTTATCCAGAATTCGATAATGTCCAAATTGTCAACATGATACTGCTTTGTGGGGTAAAATTCAAGAATAATATTGTATCAAAAATGATTTGGACAGAAAAGAAATCAATTTTTATCATGAATAGTACCCCATGTGAATAGTACCCGAGTGAATATTACCCCGTGAATATTACTTTGAGAATAGCACCCCGTGAATAGTAACCCAGGATGAAAAGATTAAAAATTATCAAGAATGTTCAGAATAATATTTATGTGAAAAGATACTAGATGAAACGTAAATTTCAAGGATATTCTACTAATTTCAAGGAGTATAAAAGCAATACTTTAACAAAATGAGTGTAGAATTCCGAATCTGAAACGAAATAATATTGCTTACATACTATAGAGTATGGAAGAAAATATTATTTCTTACGAATATTGAACAAAAATAATATCCCTTACGAATATTGAACGAAAATAATATTCCTTATGAATATTGAACGAAAATAAAATCCCTTACGAATACGAAAAATAATATCGTAAGCGAATATGAAATAAATAATACCCTTTACCTTAGTAGAAGAATGGATACTGCAATAGTGAAGTAGTAGAATACTCTTCTTCTTCCTCTCTATAGTTTCTCTCTCTATAGTTGATCTTGTGAGTCTTAGTGAATTGGTGAGAATGAAAAAAGAAATGAGCTTCTATTTATAAAAAAATATAGTTTCGATAATTACACGTTTTGGAGCTCGATTTATTACAGTTTAATACCTTCAAAACAAAGGTTAATTGACATGCCACATATTATCCCTATATTCTGACCGATCAATTAAATAACAAATAAGCTTAGATAGGTCATACTAGTGAAGGATTTACCCGTCTCTCCCCTCCTAGTTCTAGTCTCACATTTCAGCCAGGGATCATATCCCTAAGCTCTGATATCAACTGTGACGCCCCCAAAATAGGTATACATCACCCATTCTGAGTCGCCAAATACATGGTACAGAACTTAAATACAAACTTTATTTATACAATACGACAAAAACATAGCTGAGAGTTTTAACACGAATATTGTCTCATAGACAATATCCAAACTCAAATGGAGTTCTCATTACAGTTATTATAATATTATTTTATAAAATTGTGAGGACTACTACAGCCACCATCTCGGACCGTCACTCCATTCCCCGACTAGTCCCGGCTACGCTCTCATTTCTTGAAGAGAACAATGAAAGCAAAAGGCTGAACTCAACTAGCCCAGTAAGAAATATTATAACTAAGATAATGCAGAATAAATTATCGTTAGCCTTCAATAGTGTTAAACTGATAAAATACAATAAACAACAAGTTTAACTGCAGCGGCATAAGCAATCCATTAGAAGAGTCAAGTAGAGCATGATATCTACTATCTTCTATGATTTAAAAAGTTTGTCATCAATTTTATCGCTGAGACTCAGCTCAATAAATAATCCACATCGTTGAATTATCAATGCACTACAGGCCAAGGATATTCATTAGTATCACATCCACGAATTATCCATGCACTACGGGCCAAGGATATTCGTGTTTTCAGCGATGGTCATGATTATACCAACTAATCCCTAGTCATAATCATACCAATCAACAGTCCATCTATGCACTGCGGGCCAAAGATGACTTTCATCACAATATAAGCATGAGGAAGACGGCAATGATATAAGAATTCAATTAAATGATAGAAAGGATAAATTTTAAAGATTTATAATTCAATTTATCTAGAATTCGATAATGTCCAAATTGTCAACATGATACTGCTTTGTGGAGTAAAATTCAAGAATAATATTGTATCAAAAATGATTTGGACAGAAAAGAAATCAATTTTTATCATGAATATTACCCCATGTGAATAGTACCCGAGTGAATATTACCCTGTGAATATTACTTCGAGAATAGTACCCCGTGAATAGTAACCCAGCATGAAAAGATTAAAAATTATCAAGAATGTTCAGAATAATATTTATGTGAAAAGATACTAGATGAAACGTAAATTTCAAGAATATTCTACTAATTTCAAGGAGTATAAAAGCAATATTTTAACAAAATGAGTGTAGAATTCAGAATCTAAAACGAAATAATATTTCTTACATACTACAGAGTATGGAAGAAAATATTATTTCTTACGAATATTGAACAAAAATAATATCCCTTACGAATATTGAACGAAAATAATATTCCTTATGAATATTGAACAAAAATAAAATACCTTACGAATACAAAAAATAATATCGTAAGCGAATATGAAATAAATAATACCCCTTACCTTAGTAGAAGACTGGATACTGTAATAGTGAAGTAGTAGAATATTCTTCTTCTTCCTCTCTATAGTTTCTCTCTCTATAGTTGATCTTGTGAGTCTTAGTGAATTGGTGAGAATGAAAGAAGAAATGAGCTTCTATTTATAAAAAAAACATAGTTTCGATAATTACACGTTTCGGAGCTTAATTTATTACAGTTTAATACCTTCATCTTTGCCTCCCATTTTAATTTAGTCCTTCAAGTATTATCAATTTTTCACAACCTCCCCTAATAGTACATGCATGTGAACCAATATTTCCATGCATGTGAACAAATAGTTATTTGCATGTAAACTAATAGCAATTAATTGCTTATTTATCCGATTAATTACCCGTTTGGTCAATTTAACATCCAGAAATCAACTATTATCGAAATAAATGTCGATTTCCACTAACACTAATAATCCCAACACAATGGAAATATTTTTATCAACAATTTAATCTTTGAAATTTTTGAAGTTTGACTTTTTCCAAAAAAGTCAACTGTTGACTTTTTGACTCCGACAAATTTTGCGTTTATTGTCTATTTTTACTAATTTCATCGTCCCGGACTCAAATATCTCGTCTGCGTCTCCAAATTTAACTCCGAACTCAAAGTCAATTTTTAATAACATTCATTATTAATATTATAACTCACAATATTAACAACCAGATCATTCCCAAGAAAGAGGGGGCTTTCCGATAAGTATTTCTCCTTATTGGCGCGCAATTAGGTGACCAAACCCCTTTCCTTGACAGAACTTTCTAGACATCATCAATAATGCAAATAATAATATAAATAACATTGTCGTCTCAATTATTGATTTAATAATATAAAATATTGAGACAATAATTGAATCAATAATGTGAGATACTATGTAGCAATTATTGTGGTAATAATTGAGTATAACTCAGTGACTTCTCACGTAAGCATCAATAATCAATACCGTGTGCTACTATGCAACCACGCGTATTATTGTACTTTTATCACCGATTATTTTATGACAACTTTCTTACTTTAAAAAAAATTCACATATCACCCTTAACTTTAACCTTTTATCAATTTAACCATTTACTAAATAGAATAATAATTATAAGAAAATTGAATACTTTCATTTCATAAAATTCAGGGTCTTACAAACAATAACTACAATCTTTAAACCTAAAGAAAAATATATAACGAGCAATGAGACTTGAGTCAAAGTTGCTCAAACAAAAATATTTTGCATAGTTTCTAAAGCACTACAAATTTGCACAATCACAGGTAAGGTACTAATTGTCTACCTTATCAAATACATAGAAATATAACAAATACATAAGCACGTATTCATTCAGATTTTGAGTAGTAAAATTTAAATACACTAAAGGTTTTGATTTGTATAGAAGCTAGAAGTAGTTGGCAAGGCACGCACACATTTCAGCTGAACGATTGGCCTTAAGACTAGGCCCAAAAACAAAAATGATAGTCCTGATGGCATAGTTGAAACTAACTAATAAATTTCTTTTGAGCAAAATGAAGTAATAAGTACATTCTATGGAGGCCTGAGCTATGCACAGGCTGCATAAACAAAATAAATAATAACATATACAAATTTTAGAATAATTTACTAAAAATATGCAAGGACCTAGGGGAGTAAGACAAACCTCCTTAGTACAAATTTCAAAGAAAAGAACACTGAGCTCAATTCCAAATATTTTGTTAATTAGATAGAATACCCATACCCTGAGTATAATCAGCAGCTCCATCTATACTATTTCCCAATACATTCCAGCACACAAACTAAACTCAATTTTCCTATAAAGGAGTCCAAAATAGTTTAAATTAAGTTGTTCAAATAAGATAGACACAACTTTTAATAGATGAACAACATAACCTATTAAATTATAAACATTCACAAAGCAAGTCCTACACGATTAGTTCAGCTACTCCACAAGGAATCAACATGAACATTCCAACCAAATACTAACTAAAAAACAAAATGTACAGCAAACTACTATGGCATAAGTATCAAGATCGTGAGAAGAAAGGTGCTACTATGGCATAAGCAGATGTCTGAGAAGAGTATAAAGTTTCTTATACTATAAACCAATAAAAAGAAATTTCTCCTGCTAGTAATAATAAAAATAAAAAAATAAAAAACAAAAAATAAAAAAGAAGAAGAAGTTGGTGCTCAATAAGTTGATTCATATCAGAACCGTCATCTCTAATTGAAGTCAACACCAATTGAAAACATATATAAACCACACCACAAAAAAATTGAAATACAATTCAACCAAGACCATGCGGTCAGGTTTATTCTATATAATTTATATAAACGAACCTCACATGTATATATATAAAGTTTCAATCTTTGCCGCTTTTTCCTAACTTTAGGTTGTCTCATCTAGTAAAGAGAGCAATTTAGCTTCTTACTCCCTTCTATTAACAATTAAACAGACAACAAGCATATCCTCACACCTAGACATACTTAGATGAATTTGATAAACAAAAAATAAATATTTTTCACATGTACCTAATTGACACAACCAATACATCATTGTTTAAGCATTTCTTGGCAACGCAAATCCTATTTCATACACCATAAGTGCATTGTATATACATGATATAATTAATTATATATATACAATATTAATACATATACATAATATCATACACATTCAAAAATTAGGGCATATATGTGTGAAACCAAAATTATAAGCTATTGTTAATGTGTGTAAAATTGGGAAAATGGCCAAATTGAATACTAACCGTTAACTACAGGTAATAGAAGATAACAATGGAAGAGAATGAGGAAAAGGAAATCGCCTTCGCTCTCGCCAAAAATTGCAGAAATCGAAATTGAGACTATTTTTCTAAACTGGGGCAATAATGAGTGGGAGGAGAGAGAAGGGAAAGGGAGTAGTGAGGCGGAGGAGTTTGAGAAAGGTTTTTGCATTCCTTTTACTCTCTTTTTACAGTAGATCAAGCATATAAGGTAAAGGAGAGTTCTGTTCGGACTAATAATGACTGTTATTTCCCACGGAATTTTCCATCAGAAATAAGTTATTTTTGATGAAATTAATTTTGTGGAAAATAATTCTGTGGGAAATATACATTTTTCTTGTAGTGCCAGTTCGGTACAAACTAAATTTAATAAAACAATGTGTCTTATGTAATCACACTGCGCTTCACATCCTCAACGCTATAGTCATCTGATAATATCAACTTTTATTTGCAAAATTATTTACAAGATTGAGCACGACGACCCAGTAAGTCCAACAGTTTACGCATTTCATGCTTCATATAGCATTTATATTTATTTATGCATCATGATTCTTAGACATTCCATCTAGATATGCTTCATACATCTCATGATATGCGTCCTTATATGCATCATACTTGTCATGCAGTGCATTATAAACTTCATGTTGTATAACTAGTGTAGACACTCAAAATTTTCTGCACACCTGTTACTAATATTGCAGGAGGGCAGATTCGTCTTTCGAAGAAAACCCTAGAAGATAACTCACATTTCAACCCCGGAACACACACCGGGAGTATCAATTCCAACCTCGAAGATAACCCCGAGTTTCATCCTTGGAGATAACCCCAATGAATGTTGTTGCAGTTCTGGCGATAACTCCGAAAATATTTGTTTCAAATGCATGCGATCAGCTTCAATCTCAGACCTCCTGCCGAGGCACTCATTCCAAAGACCCAAAGATAATATCGGGAAGACAGGCACACTTATAGATGACCTTGCGGAATTTAAACACTTGCAGCAGTCCAATCTCAGATGTAACCCTGAGCAACGTCTGCTATCAGCCCAAACCGGAGATAACCCCGGTTAGGAGTCAAATTGTCATCTTGCCACCTCAACCCTTGTACATCGTCTCAACACTTCATACATACATTTCTACACAACAATGTCCCACAAAAGCCAAGGAGTTCTAATCCCGAGGGACTATTACGCGTGGCAGCACACTGGATAGAATTTGAAGCTTAAAGACCATGGGTATGGTCCCCTCTTCCTAACTTCGTACAACCTCTAATCCCATGTCATTGCGTAACTCTCAACAAAAACGGTCCGAAGAAGGTCTTGTACACCTCGTTCGGATGCTCGGATTGAAGTTCTGCAAGTTCGAGCGGACATCACAGTGCACGAGTGCACGTACTTTGAGACGATGGGACCGCAGAGAGTGAGAGAGTAGCCAAGCAGCCACACAGGTGCATTCTGTGGGTCGTCAGGAGTACACTGCTGAGCCACCAAACTCTATAAATATAGAGCTTGGGGTGGCCATTTTAAAAGAGGAAAAGGCAAGGATGCCCTGTCCAATTTGCTCTGTACATATCCCATATTGAGTGCTTTCTCATGTTAAACACTTGTTAGCTCACATATAGCTATATTTTTACCGGCGGGAGCTGAGTGTTTATCCATCTAGAGTCATAAAAGCCTGCATTAACAGCCCACTGTAAGCCTTCTCACACTCTATAAAGCCTTTCTCTTCATCTTTGCACACACTATTCTTCACATTGAGAGTCGTGTTGTGTGTGTATGCCCGGACTTCGGTCCATGGTTTTCATTTCTGTCTGTATATATATACTTATATATGTATATATTTATATATGGACTAACATTATCGAGTTATGCCACGATTGAGCCTAGACTTATGTCTGGAGTGTTTACTTGCTTATATATATATATATATATATATATATATATATAAAAAAAAAATTATTGTCAGACTTTAACTGATGAGCCTGGATTTACATCCGGAGCGTTTACTTGCTTTTATATATATAGATACTTATATATATGAACTGTTGTCAGACTTTGTCTGATGAACCTGGATTTTACATCCGGAGCGTTTATTGCTTTTATATATATACTTATATATATGAACTGTTGTCGAACTACATTCGATGAGCACAGGTTTTATATCCTAAATGTATTTATTGCTTTTATATATATATATATACATTTTTCGTCAGCTTGTAGTTTACTTTCGTGGCCTTTTATTACTTTATTTACATTAGTCCCGCTTGGAGTTTACTTCGTGGCGATTAATAAATCTTCTTGCGCTTTTATATTTCGTCCCGCTTGGAGTTTACTTCGTGGCGGTTGATCGCATTTACTGCTTTATTTACATTTCTGATCCCCCATGGAGTTACTTTGTGGTGGTTGATCATGTCCATATATATATTTACCGCTTTTATTTATTTACATTTCGATACCCCATGGAGGTGCTTCATGGTGGTTGATCATGTCTGTATATATAGATTTGCAGCTTTTATATATATAACTGCTTACTACTTTTCATATAAATTGCGGCATCATGTGAGCCTAGGAATCATGTGATCACAGATTCAGTCTACTGAATCTAGATTCGGTTCCTGTGATGGACATTTTCAGCTGTAAGCAGCTTGTACATTATTTATGGTGTCTGAATTTCCTTAGATGGTTGTCATGCCCATGAGGAGTTTCTAAGATCAACAGATATTATTTTCTCGAAGATGCCTCGCATCTCAAAAATAAAAGCAAACAAGCCGAACATTTAATAATAAAATGGAAGTATAAAAAGGTCTCAATTACTATTGAGCATAGGGTTTGAAAAACCTCTTTTATAAAACCTCATTGCTATATATTGCTTAAAACTAAATTTTAGTACAAATTCAAACCCTTTGTATATAGGTGCGAACGAGGCCTCGTTCTACTTCCAAGTAAAATGCACATTGATCCACACACACACACATTCATATAACAGTTTCTTAAAAAGTGGCGATCACTGTGGCAACACGGATGTCGGGGGGTGCCTAACACCTTCCCCCCGCATAATCAAACCCCCGAACCCAAATGAATCTCGATTTCACAGACCCGTTTAGCAGTGTCACATCACTGGGTCAATGTGCAAACCTTTTCTCGGTTGCGTTGGTGTAACTAGTTAAAAACACTAACTGGCGACACTTAAAGTTAAATCGTCGACATTACACATGTCGGACCTTTTTCACTTGTTTTTTCAAACAAATCTCACATAACATGAGAACACCAAAGAACAAGTAACGAAAAGGGACAAATAAAAATCACGACGTCGACAGGTGGCGACTCTGCTGGGGACTCCAGTAAGAGGGTTTAAGCTGTTATTACAAGCTTTTCAAAACTGTTATATGCTTGTGTGTGAATGTTGCATTTATATTTATGATGAATGTGTACGAATGCATTTTACTTATCGTGACTGCAATATATCTATATGCGTGATATATATCTATCTGTGATATTAGTGCTCATATGTGAATGTATGTTGTGTGGTTCCACCAGAGGCTATCCCGGTGTTTGATTACTGGACTCTTAAGGAGACTAATTCCAATGAGGCTCAGGAAAGGTACCACCCAGATTTGCTCCAGTTGAAAGACCGGATTAACTTTCCATCAAGTAGATTGCGATGATCTGGGGACCTTCATGCCAAAAAGCCGCAAGAGTAAACCTAAGATAGGTCAAACTCTAATAAACCAAATGCGGAGGGAAGTCTCTTCTTGCTTTCCATTTTCAATTACTTGTAAAAGCATTTACTTGTAATTTCATCCATGTTCATCTTTATATAATGGAAAATAAGAAGAATATTTGTGCATGCATGACATGCTATCAAATAACACCCATTTTTTTGCAGGATGATATTCCTAAAATGGACACATTATGATAGCATTTACATTATCCCTAAGACTAAACTACATAAGTCTTTTGTAGGGAAACAATTGGGCTTGTTACCCGCTCAAAATCCAAAAAGGCCACGAGCCTACAGCCAATCATGTCTTCTTCTGACCAGTCTAATGTCGTTTCTCGAGAAGAATTTAACGGATTAAGTAAACAAATTACAGATTTGGTTGTTCTACTGAAAGAATTGTATCAATCTACTCAGGGTACAAAGATGCCTACACATACAGAATCCTCTACACAAGGAGGAACACAAGGTTTGGATAAAACAAATCCAGAACTTCAGTTGGATACAACCAACAAAGACCTTGAAAACACCCATCTCAAAGGAGATCCAGACACCAATGATATCAGGAAGAAGGTCCTTCAAATGGAAGAAACTATCCGTGCTCTCAAAGGGATTGGAACACATGGAAGTGTTTCATATGCTGACCTTTGCATATTTCATGGTGTTCATTATCCAGAGAAATTCAAAACCCCTGACTTCGAAAAGTATGACAGATAAGGGGATCCTTACACACATTTGAAAGTGTTCATTGGAGAACTGGGATCTTATGCGGAAAACGAGAAGCTCAGAATGCAGCTATTTCAGAAGAGTCTGACTGGAGAAGCCCGTTCATGGTATACCAAATTAGACAATTCAAAGATCTATAGCTGGGAAGAGTTAGCGCACGCCTTCCTCACTCAATATAGTTTTCAATCTTAGATGGCTCCTGACCGGTACCAGATTACTAAGGTCAAGAAACAATCTAATGAGTCTTTCAGAGAGTATGCACAAAGGTGGAGGCGCCTTGCTGCTCAAGTTATTCCTTCCATGACGGAGTCAGAAATGGTCATGACTTTCAAAGACATACAGGAAGCTCCTTTCTATGAAAGAGTTTTAGCTGGTATATATTGGCAAACCATTCTCTGAAATGATCAAGCATGAAGAGATGGCTGAGATGGGATTGAAGTCAGGTAAGATTCAAGACCTAGCTGCTCTTAAAGCAGTTGCTGAACACATCCAGTCTGGATCTTATGGAAACAACCCCCGGAGGGTCCATAAAAAGAAAGAGGTGGATGTTTCCTTGATACTACAAGGTCAAAAAGGCAATCAGAACATGCCTATATAGAGGAGAAACTATTCCCCTTTCCAAGCACAATCTTCAAACCCTCCATTGCCTAAAGGTGGAGAAGCAAAGCGCCCTCAAATGTTCACACCCTTAGGGGACTCGTTCGAGAATATTCTTGCTCTTCTGACTACTCAGAAGAAAATCACACATCTTGTTCCACCAGCCAACCCTAATGGGAGGGGTTTCAATGCTACTCGGAAGTGTGCTTATCATGTCGGGGCACCTGGACATGATACTCAAGATTTTTGGGCCTTGAAACACAAGATCCAAGATTTAATAGACAACGGTGAGATCGTGGTTACCAAACCAGATCAATATCATGTGCAAGACAACCCTCTTCCTCAACACAAAGAAGAAGAGGTCAACATGATTAGTTGGAGCGCAGGACAGAGTTCCAATTTTAATGGTGAATCATCCCAGACCATCAAAGACGGTGTTGACAGATGGGATTACGCAAAGTTCCAATTTGCTATGGAACGAAAGATGAAAGCTCTTTGTAAGAAAGTTGAACAATTGGCAGAACTGGTGACCCATCAGCATCAAACCACACGCCAGTTAGTTAGTCAGGAGCATGCCTATCTCCTTCCTTTTGTTATAAATGCTCAAACATCACCTTTAGAAAAGCGAAGCTATGGAGGATAAGGTTACAAAGAGAGCAAACGCTAAAGCCCATTACGATTTCGCCAATCAAAGGGAATTTACATACCTGGGCCAACCTATGGAGGAGATATTTCAAATGCTAATCAACGAAGGAAGAATTACCTCCCTTCTACCACCAATTAATCCCCGTTCAAGACGGTTCAACTCTGATGGAGTTTGTCAATATCATTCACATTCTCGCGATCACAGCACAAAAGAATATTGGGCACTCCGCCACCTTATTCAGAATTTAATCGATAGCGATGTCCTGCAAATGGCAGACGATAACACTGTGTTACTCGAGAGTGGGAATAACTGTCCTACCAAATGGAAGGGATCAGTAGCAGTTATATCCGTTGAGGCTGATGAGACTGACAAACCATTTCCCATACAAGTAATTCAACTCAAAAGAGCTGACAAACCTTTGAAAGTGGCTGCACCAGAGCCAATTTCTTTACCCTTCAAACCACAATATCCTGTTGTCAGCTTACACAAAGTTCCATAGAATTATGGAGAAGCTGAAGGATCCACGTCTCATACTACTGCTACAGTGTCGAAGGAAAATCCAGTGTATCTTCCTCAGAGGGTGATGAAGCCCGCCATCAAAGCAAAGGGGAAGATTCCCACGGAGAAGATTGAAAAATTCCTCCGCACTATAGGCCATAATGAAGCTAAGGCGGTTTTAAGCTTAAGAGAAGCTCCACATTAGATCTCAATATTGGACTTGGTTTTCTCTTCTGAGGATCACAGGAAGATCTTATTGAAGGTTTTAGAAAAAGCCTACTTACCGAAATCAGTGGATGTAGAAAAATTTCAACATCTGGTTGATCACATTTTTAACAACAATGTGATATCCTTTACGGATGACGACATACCCCCCGAAGGGACCGGTCATTGCAAGCTATTACATATTACAGTTTTGTCCTCCGGGTATATGTTAGCTGGAGTTTTGATAGATGGAGGTTCGTCTCTGAATATCTGTCCTTATGCCACTTTAGTAAAGATGAACATCAATCTCAAATGAATCCGAAGCAGCCATACGATTATCAAAGCTTTTGATGGATCCTGGCAAAATTTTATCGGTGAGATTGAGCTGCTAATTGAGATTGGTCCAAATACATTCAATGTATCCTTCCACATCCTTAAGATAGATTTAGGATACAACCTGCTATTGGGGAGACCATGGATCTACATGGCTGGAGCCATCCCTTCTACACTACATCAACAACTCAAATAAATTGTCAACAATAGCCTAGTCATTGTCAAGGCTGAGCCAGAATGTCCCGAACAAGGAGATCTACCAATTATCAGCTTCAATTCAGAAGTTGAGCCGACCAGTTTTCATACTTTGGAAGTGAGTAACACGCAATACCAACCTATTGGAGCACCACTTCACATACCCAAGATTTCTGCCGAGGTTATGTAGGCCACTTAAGAAATGATGTCATTGGGTCATCAGCCTGGACAAGGGCTTGGTAAAGATAAGCAGGGTATTAAGCACCCAATTCAAGTGTCCAGTCAAAATGGGACATCTGGACTAGGCTATTCTGCCAGTTCCAGTCACAGGAATCCTCATAAGCACAAGCAGTTTCCTCAAGCTTCCGCCACACGACGATTTTCTCCATCTGCACCTCATGAGCTGATACAGTCTCTGGTAAAGGTGTCAGCCCATGTTATGGCTATGCTGTTTCCCAAACCAGTACCATTCAAAGAAAAAGAGGTGTTAATTCCTGATCCCGAAGCGGAAGAAAGGGAACGGAAACGTAAACATGACATCGCTCTGATGATGTCAGGAATACGCATCATTGTCCATGATGAACATATAAACAGATACACCCCAGACGATGATTGCCCAGATGTTATGGTTATCATTCAGGAGAAGGAGAATGATGACAATCTCTCCATCACTATAGTCCATCAGGACTTTTCCCTCGACAATTGGAGCAACACTCCATGCATTAATCGACGAGGGTAAAACGGGCAGAAATCCCTCTGCCTTGTAGATAACTTTAATTGCTTACTTTTCTATTATTAGTAGTTATTTTATCAGTACATGCTAACAATTTTGTATGATTAAATAGTTTCATATATTAAGTGAAAGCATATTTTGTTTCAGGACTCTGAATTTAGATGTGCCTGTACTTGCTGATGAGGTGCCTTTTCTCCACAAGGACTGTAACTTTGATGCAAAGTTGGACTCAGACTTGATGGAAATCCAAGAGGACATTGAGACACCTCAAGAGATTAAGGAATGGGTCGCAGACAAACCTAAACCCAACCTTGACCAAACCATTTCTTTCAATCTTGGAACCTTAGAAAGCCCTAAGCTAATCCAGATTGGTTCAGACCTCACCCCAAACCAACGGAATGACATGGTTGTGCTATTAACCCAATTCCAGGATGTGTTTGCATGGTCTCATGAGGACATAGTGGGTTTGTCCACTGACATTATCCTTCATCGCCTTCCCATTAAAGAAGGATTCAAGCCAGACAGATAGAAGCTCAGGCGATTGAAACCTGAGTGGAGTTTAAAGGTAAAAGAAGAAATTGTGAAACAATTTTAAGCTGGCATTATCATGGTGTCTACATATCTGGAGTGGATATCCAACATAGTTCTCGTGCCTAAACCAGAAGGAAAGGTGCGAGTTTGCGTGGATTACCGGGATTTGAACAAAGCTTGCCTTAAAGATAGCTTTCCCGTACCCTTTATCCACATTCTTATTGATAATACTGCTCAATACGGTATGTACTCCTTTGTTGATTGCTTCGCGGGGTACCATTAGATTATAGTCGCTGAGGAAGACCTTGAGAAAATTGCTTTCATCACGCCTTGGGGAACCTTTTGCTATAGACGATTGTCATTCGGCCTTATCAATGCCGGGGCAACCTATCAGCCAGCTATGATGGCTCTTTTCCACTATTTAATGCATAAAGAGATAGAGATATACGTGGATGACATCATTGTCAAGTCTCGAAGGGAGGAAGACCACTTAGACCATCTCAAAAAGCTCTTCAACAGGTTGCTTAAGTACAACTTGAAGTTGAATCCAGCCAAGTGTGCCTTTATCGTCAAATCAGGCAAGTTGCTAGGTTTCCTAATCAGCCACAAAGGGATTGAGCTGGATCCTACCAAAATCCAAGCCATCAAGGAAATGCCCATTCCTCAAACAGAGAAGGAAATACGAGGATTTTTGGGAAGAATCAACTTCATTAGCAGATTTATTTCTCAACTCATAGCAACCTATGAGCCCATCTTCAAGTTGTTAAGGAAGAACTCCTCCATTAAATAGAACGATGAGTGTCAGAAAGCCTTCCTTACCATTAAAGAGAAGCTGGTTAATGCTCCTGTTTTGGTACCACCCAGGGATGATGTTCCCCTGTTCATGTACTTGTCCATTAATGACAATGCCATGGGCTGCATGCTGGGGCAAAAAGACGATAGAGGCTAAGAACAAGCTATCTATTACCTCAGTAAAAGATTCAGCATCAGTGAACACAAGTACACTCTGATTGAGAAGACTTGTTGTGCTTTAGCATGGGATTCCATTGGGTTACAGCATTACCTCCATGGTCACATAACCCATCTCATATCCCGCGTGGATCCTCTCAAGTATATGTTCAGTAAGCCCATACTGAATTGTCTGCTGTCCAGATGAAAGTTGATCCTACAGCAATTTGACATGGTCTACGTGATGCAAAAGTCTGTCAAAGGTCAAGGAATTGCGGATCAATTGGCCATCGCACCTGCAAAGGATTATAAACCCTTGGAAACATATTTCCCCGATAAAGGGGTAATGGCAGTTCAGCGACACCATCAGTACGATACATGCCGTACGTGGAAAATGTATTTTGATGGAGCTGCTAACACAGAAGGCTTTGGAGCTAGAGCAGTTCTAGTATCCCAGACGGGAGCAAAGATCCCGTCCGCCATTAAATTGTAGTTTGTCGCCACCAACAACACAAACGAGTATGAAGGTTGTATCATGGGGATAAAACTTGCCTGCTCAATGGGCATCAAAGTGATTAATCGTCTTTGGGGATTCGAATTGGTAATCAAACAATCCACAGAATCTATCAAACCAAAGAACTACATTTGTCGCTTTTACCATGGCAAGTTTTACAAATGGCTTTGGAGTTCGAAGAAATCTCCTTTCTACACATTCCTCGTAATAGGAATGATTTTGCGGATGCACTAGCAACGTCGGCTTCCTTGATTCATATACCTGACAAGGAAAACATACCAAGCATCACATTTGCCCTGCAAAAGGCCCCAACCTATGGGAACTATGTTGGAAAAGTATGGGATGAGCTACCTCCCATCCAACACCCTTGGTATCAGCATATCAAGGAATATCTGCGAGATGGATCTACACCCGCTGAGGCGAGCCTGACTGAAAAGAGGCGGATCCATCGAATGGCTTTGAAATTCTATCTGAGCAGAGATGCACTCTACAAAAGAGATGCAGGATTAGGTCTCCTCAGATGTCTGGACAAAGACCAAGCTCAGAGGCTCATAGATGAGATCCATGGTGGAGTATGTGGCCCACACATGAGCGGCCCACTACTTGTCAAAAAGATCCTGAGAACAGGGCATTATTGGCTTACTCTCAAAGCTGACTGTGATGATCACGTCAAGAGGTGCTATCAATGCCAAATTCATGGGAATGCTATCCATGCCCCTCCAAGGGAACTCCATAATATGAGTTCGCCATGGCCCTTCTCAATGTGGGGAATGGACGTGATCGGGCCCATCGAGCCCAAAGCCAAGAATGGACATCGATTCATATTCACCATGATCGACTACTTCACCAAGTGGGTAGCAGCCTCTTCCCTGTGGTTACCAAAGAAGTCATCATTGCTTTCATCGTAAACAATATCATTCGTCGATATGGACAACCAAAGGTCATTGTGTCGATAGACAATGCTAAGAACCTCAACAACAAAATGATGGAGGAGTTATGCAGTAAATTCCACATCAAACACCTTAATTCCGTCATCTACCATCCAAAGATGAATGGTGTTGTTGAAGCGGCTAATAAAAACATCAAGAAGATCATGCAGAAAATGTCCACCAATCACAAAGAATGGCCTGACCTATTGCCTTTAACTTTATTAGCCTACAGAACTTCAATGCGTACTTCCACTGGGGCAACCCCCTACTCATTAGCCTATGGGATGGAAGCAGTGCTCCCCATAGAGGTGGAAATGGAATCCCTCAGAGTGTTGATGGATGCTCAGTTGGATAAAGACCAATGAGTACAAGACAGGTATCACCAATTGTCTCTAATAGACGAAAGGCGAACTGCGGCTATCTTCTATGGTCAGTTATATCAGCAAAGGATCGCAAGATCCTACAACAGGAAAGTTTTAAATAGCATGACTTGGTTTTGAAGAAGATCATTGACAACCAAGATCAATCTAAGGGAAAATTCACTCCTAACTAGGAAGGCCTGTTTGTTGTCAAGGAAGTATTGACAGGAGGCGCTCTCAGATTATAGGAAATGGATGGCGATGAATTTCCACAGCTTATCAACTCGGACACCGTGAAATGGTACTATATCTGAGGTTTCCATCAAGCCAGCATCCTGGTTTTGATTATCAAATCACTAGTCATTCTGGTTTTCTAACCCTTTATACATACTCTTATGCCCCTCAGGGAAACATACACTTCAAGCCAGCAGCCTGGTTTCACCTCATTTCAAAACGTCCATACAATTTCGATTATCCCAAGACGGGATGAACCTTTCACACACTGCAGTTTATCCTCAAGACGGATTAAACTTTTCACGCTTGTAGTTTGTCTCAAGACGGATCAAACTTTTTCCACACCTGCAGTTTGTCCCAATCATGGGATCGAACTTTCTTCTCCTCGCAGTATAGCCTGCACATGGGATTCATACTTCTCTTTGGCTGCAATTTGTCCTGAGGGGCGAACTACGTCGACCTAATCTCCCTGATACCCTGGAGTACGTAGGTAACCATATTCTATATGGCCTGGTCGTAATAAACAAAAAAAACAACAAAAACATTTCTACCCTTTCTCTACAAAAACTAAAACCACAAAAACACTTTTACACCCTTCTTCATCAATAAAGCTTCTATACCCATCTGCCTTTCACATTCAGCATTGAACCTCTTACACCAGTTTTGAACTACGCAGACATGATCTCCTCTTCAATAGGAGTACGTAGGCAGCCATTTATGGTTCAGTCTAACCCCTTACCAGAACAAAAATACTTGTCACACGGTACTGGGATCAAACTTTAATCCACTATATTTCATCGGCTTTAGACCAAAGGGATGGAATTACCCAACCTCTCCTCACCAATAGGAGATTCAGTGACCATCTAAGTTGTGGTTGTGCCTCAAAGAGTAACACCAATCCATAAGAGATGGAATTAACTAGGCTTCTCACAAATAGGAGTACTGGCGACCATCTGTGGTGCGGTAAATCTCAGAGAGGAAAAGCCACACTCCTCTCCACATTTCCATACAGAAACCAGTCCCAAGACACCAAAGATGGTAGGGATACATACAGATCAATTATCCATTCTGAAATATCCTGTGATGTCTCAATGTCCACACATCAAGGATGAGTTCAGAATGCACCAAGATCACAAGCCCTGAAGAAACAGGCAAATATCAAGCAAGTATCAAGGCATAACTAAAAGGGAAGTAAATCAAAATATATTTCTCTGTCATATATAATATTGTTTGATATATACAATATGTGTTGTACATGACAAAATGGCTAAACTAGTCTGTGCAGGAAAACACAAAGCTATCTACGGATCTGTATGTATGCGGACTATCAGATCTAACATAGCATTCCTCTCTGAAGAAGGAGGTAACGCTGCAAGCTCCTGCCCAATGGTATCTACACGAGCTAGCAGATCAGAGGCTAACTGCATGGTGGCATGATGTTCATCAATATATGCACTCATATCGGTAAGGATGTCAGTCGTAAGGGATCTCACTGAAGTACTGTCTATGACGGCCACATCCCGGGCAGATAGGGCAGCATCCCGCTCTACAATCAATGCATCTCTGGCTAATCTAGTCTCATCTCTCTCTAATAGAATTGTGTCTCTCTCATCAAAAGTTGTCAACATCAAGGTCCTTGCCTAATCTCTCTCAAAGGTCATCAGATGTAGACTCTGCTCCAGATATTGTGCTGAATGCTGAATGATAGTAGCGCTCGTAGTGGGAGAATCCATCACAAATTCTGGCAATCCAGCAGTCAAATCCTCCTCGATGGGAATATCAGTCTCCTCCATAGGCTCCTCATCGTTGGTATCAGTCCTCTGCACTGTGGATACTACCACAGCCAATGCAGTCTCTGTCTCCATTCATGCGGAATACTCTGCAGAAAAACCCGGATGGCTAACGGAAAACTGCGCTAGCTCTCGCTGATCCCAACAGCATACAACCTGGATCTATCCTCTACTGATAAGTGACGAGATGCGAAGCACTGACTCAATGCCACTTCAAAAGGATGAAAATCCTAGAACTGGTCGAATTGACACATCACGGCCAGCGGGTGGTAGGTGATCATCCTTCTCAAACCAGCCAGAGGAAGAAAATCCATGCCCGAAGCATGAATAATGAAGCTGTAGGGTGAGCTAAGCCTTGTACACGGCAATATAGCAAACGGATCTCCAATCCCTACCAGGAAAGTTGACCAAGATGCAGCATCTGTACACTCCGCAGGCTGAAAGGAGTATGACATGGCTACATCATGGGTGAAACAATACCCATGTCATCTAAAAGTGCCAATCGATCTCAAGTGTGACATAAACCACACGTACAGCATGACCGAGCTGCCTGTAAACACTTATGTCGGATAAGTGCAGCAGTATGTAGACGACCTCAGAGTTTCTGCTATGATCATTGGTATAATGGTGTGACCCTCCCTGAGAGCTCTCACTGCCATAATGACCCCTTTGTCCAACTCATCCATCTACCGTGGCATGTAGACATATGACAGTAGGCATAACAGCAGTACATCCACTCTGGCAGAACGCCAATGATCCTCCGGTGTGGTGAAATCCCCGGAGTGCCATGCATAACTATCCTCAGAGCCAAATCTGTCAAATAGAAAACGTTGGGATATAACATGGCCAGATGTGATCTCATCCTGCACCACCCTATGCCTCAAGCCAGTAAGGGTCATAAACTGCCTACTCATGTCTCCGATCGCCATATGCACGCAAGGTCTGTCCAATGGCAGCATCATCAAACGTCCATACTCCTCAGTAGAAGAGTCAACTCCTCGGGTCCCAAATCGAAACCGCCTCTCCGATACCCAAGTGCTCAAAGATAACCTCTATGAATCTCGTGGGAACTCGAAACATCAATAGGTCATAGTATGTCGCAACAGATGATCTCTGGTCACCCCGTTCGATGGTGACATGCTATCATACCACGATCAAGATACCGGATGCCACCAAAAATGGTGAGGTATGATCAATAATACTTAATCGTCGAAGAAGATATATATAGACGGCCGTGTCATAAGACCATCCAGGTCAATGCCGAATATCTCTCGGACATACATATATATGCATAACATAATAACATGCATGATACAATAGATGGCAATATGATATAGCGAATGGAAAACTATACATACATTCCTAAGTATATCATCATCTAATACATCTCTCAGACAACTAAAATATAGGAAATGGGGCAAACGCGCCCTACATCTAACAGAGGCCTATCAAAAGATATAGCGAGAATGGGGCAAAGCTACCCAATGTCTAATAGAGGCCTATCAAAAGAGATAACGAGAATATACATCAGAAGAAGTCAATGGTATCGATGTCTACATCGTCAATCCCGTCCACCGATGTAACTCCTCCCGAAGTCACCGGATCTCTATCGGGGGGGATGTCGAGGCATATACTGAGGAGGATCTGCACCTGCAAAAGCCATATGGGTCACCGAGGGCCAAATGCACAGAGTGGAAGGATCAAAAGTATCTGCCTCTGAAGGATCTCTACCCAAGTGCCGGATAAAGAAATGTGCCAGATCCAACTATCGGGTCAAACTGTCAATCTGTGTCACATGAGTCGGATCTTGGACACATGCTAGCCAATCCATCATCATCACAGATCCTGGAACCATATCCCCCATGAATTGAGTGGCGCGGATCTGGGCTCCAATGGTACGAAGGAACCACCAATGCTGAAACATCTTTTGAGTGAAGGGACCCTCTGACAGTGTGAAATCCTCAATCCCCAACAATGGGATATCAATGACGGGTGACTTTAAAACAGACCAATAACGCCTGACAGAAGGCAAGATCGGTATGCGAATCTCTCTTGTAATGCTCCTGATAGCACGATCTCCTAAATAGAGCTCCCATCCTCCATCTGTGAAGAGTGGAATCCTACGGGTGGAAATCATGTGCTCGACACCAGTCGGGTATCCATCCTCAAATCCAATGCTCAAGTGCTCCCCAGAGTAGGGAACCCATATGATGACATCCGCTATCAACAACTCCAGCTATAGGCGGCAATGAGTGAAACCCACAGCAACAGGGACCTCCGCCAGTATGGAATGATGCCATCTTCGTCCTCGTGGATAGGTGTCTAAACCTAGCACACTCACGGGACGCAAACATGGAAGCCTTTCATAGGCCCAAAACTGCCAACACAAAGGCAACATCTGTTGTCAGTTAACACTCTTAACCTATACACGGGAAAAGACAAGAGAAATACTCACCAGCAGAAACGGGTACAATCCTAACCAAGCCTCGGTCAAGCCCTGCGATTGCATGCGCATTCCCCTAAGGAAGTAGGCAAAGGTGTAGAAACCCCAATCATAGTCTCCTATACAGTCCACGTGTCGAGTGGCGCTGATCAAAGTGAAGGACACCGTAGAAGAGTTATCTGCTATGAAGCAACCCTAATAATTATCAGGAACAATCGCCGAAGAATGCGATCCTTGACTCTCACATCATCGGGTATTGGCTCACTCAATAGCCCTCTCAAGATCTACGCCAAAGGACTCAGACGTATAGTGTTGCCCTCGAAGCGCTCCGTCTGGAACTCCCAACAAGGATTTGTGGCTAGAGAGGGGTAATATCCGTCGACAAGGCAATCGCGCCCTCCAAACTCCATATACGTGATAAACCGATAATCCATCTAATATCATCATCATCACCTCACGATCCAAACAAATGGAGTGACTAAGTCCGTGAAACCAATTTCAGACAATGCCCTGAGGTAACCCCAGGGACAACGGCGGGGAAGAATGGAAAAGAACGTCCCAAATCCCCAGCCATGTACAATCGCTCTATAGTCATCATGCAAAGCCTGATACATAGAGTGGATGCTGAACTAGTTCCCTCGAGGCTGTGTAAAGCCGAGAATCTACATCAAATGTAGATCAATATCAGAACCCTTTACTCCTCATCAATAGGAAATAAGGAAGATTAAGATCTAACTTCATACCTCATTTACATGCAGGTAAACTGAAACCTCTGAACATCCCATCGTTAATCATTTGATCGATGTTGTTATTTACCTGAGGATTATTGTCTTTCTGTTGCACATTATCCTGGGTATTGATCGTTGGTGACTCAACGGTCTCATGTGCTTCATTACTGATCTCAACATTTTTCAGATGCCATTTTCAAACACTGTCACAAAATAAGGGTTAATTAACATATCACATATTATCTCTATACTCTGACCGACTAATTAAATACCAAATAAACTTAGGTAGGTTATAATAGCGAAGGAATTCCCCGTCTCTCCCCTCCTAGTCCTTGTCTCACATCTCAGCCAGGGATCATATCCCCAAGCTTTGATACCAACTGTGACGCCCCCAAAACAGGTATACATCACCCATCTCAGGTCGCCACTTACATGGTACATAAATTCAAATACAACTTAATTATACAATAGTCGTGTAAAATACGACAAATCATAGCTGAGAGTTTAAACAAGAATATTGTCATCTAGACAATATCCACACTCAATGGTGTCCTCATTACAATTATTATCACATTATTCCATAGAATAGTGAGGACTACTAAAGCCATTTATCCTAGACCATCACTCCATTCCCCGGACTCTGCCCTAGCTATATTCTCATTTCAAGAGAGAAACGATGAAAGAAAGGGTGAGCTCAACTAGCCCAAAGAAGAAATATTATGACTAAGATAATGCGAGAATAAATTATCCTTAGCCTTCAACAAAGATAACAACCGATAGAATATAATAGACAACAAATTTTAGATCAACAACTGCAATGAATAAGCAATCCATTAGAAGAGTCAAGTAGAGCATAAAATCTACTATCTTCTATGATTTAAAAAGTTTGTCATCAACTTTATCGCTGAGACTCAGCTTAATAAATAAACCATATCATTGAATCTTCCCTGCACTACGGGCCAAGGATATTCATTAATTCATCAATGGTCATGACTATACCGAATAATCCCTGGTCATAATCATACCAAAAACTGTCCATCAATGCACTACAGGCCACTGAGGACTTTCACCACATCATTCGTCACATTACGATCATGATTATACCGAATAATCCCTGGTCATAATCATACCAAGTCCATCTATGCACATAAGCCAAAGATGACTTTCATCACAATATAAGCATGAGGATGATGACAATGATAATGACGTAATAATTCAATAAAACAAGTTCAAGGATAAATTTTAAAGATTTATAATTTAATTTATCCAGAAATCAATAACGTCCAAATTGTCAACATGATACTACTTTGTGGAGTAAAATTCAAGAATAATATTCATGTACCAAAAATAATTTGGACATAAAAGAAATATATTTTTTGGGTGAATAGTACCCCATGAATAGTACTTCAGGAATAGTACCCCTTGAATAGTACCCCGACACAAAAAGTGTCCCGAATACCCGAGTGAATGATACTAGAGTGAATAGTAATCGAGTGAATAGTAACCCGTGAATAGTACTAAACACGAAAAGTGCCCCGAATACCGAGTGAATATTACTAGAGTGAGCGAATCGGTGAATAGTAACTCGTAAAAAAAATACCAAAGAAAATGATATTCCATGATGAGTACAAAAGAAATGATATCTCAAAGTAGTATAATAGAATATCTGAAACTACAAATGGATTTTCACCGCCATGCAGTAATCCACGTAGACGAGATCATTTCCACAATTTAATAAAGAATGAATACGAAGGATCATTCACCATGCATCTGTAATCCACATAGACGAGTTATTCCAATGAGAATAATAAAGAATGGAATAATGGAAGAATTCACCATGCATGCGATAGTCCACATGTATGAGTTATTCCAATGAGAATAATAAAGAATGGAATAACAGAAGAATTCACTAGGCATTCGATAGACCGCACAAATAGGTTATTCCCAACAGAATAATAAAGAATGGAACCAGGTCATGCGTAATCCGCATGCAGACGAGGATATTCAATGAGAATAATAAAGAAGCGGAACCGTGTCACGCGTAATCCGCTTTATGAGGATATTCCAAATGAATAATAAAAAAGCGAGAACCGTGTAAATGCGTAATCCAGATGCATGTGATATTCAATAGAATAATAAAGAATGGAATAACAACAGAATTCACGGGCATGCGATAGATAGCGCATGCACGAGTTATTCCAATAGAATAATAAAGAATGGAATAACATAAGAATTTCACCACGTATGTGGTACTTAGTAGACAAAGTTATTCCAACATAATAATAAAGAATGGAATAACAACCCCTACGAGTATTGAAAGAAAATAACTCTCTTCATGAATCTGAAGAAATAATACCCTTACCTTTAGAAGAAAGCGGATATTGGAATAGTGAGGTATCGAGACTTCTCTTCTTCTTCTCTCTATAATTTCTCTATAATAATTGCTCTATAGCTTTAGTGAATTGGTGAGAAATGAAGGAAGAATGAGCTTCTATTTATAGAAAAATATAGTTTTGATAATTGCACGTTTTGGGGCTCGAAATATTACAGTATAATACCTTCCTCTTTTTCTTCATTTTTAATTTAGTCCTGCAAGTATTATTAAACTTGCACCACCTCCCCTAATAGTAAATAATGTGAATCAATAGTTCAATCATGTGAATCAATAGTTATAATCATGTAAAAATACGAATTACAGTATAGTACATCTATCTATACCTCCATTTTTAACTTAGTCATGCAAGTATTATCAATCTTGCACCACCTCTCCTAATAGTACAAGAATGTGAATCAATAGTACACACATGCGAACAAATAGTTATAATCATGTGAATTAATAGCAATTAATTGCTCATTTTTCTGATTAATTACCCGATTGGTCAATATAACCTCTAGACATCAATTATTATCGAAATAAATGTCGATCTTCACTAACACTAATAATTCCAACACAATGGAACTATCAATTTCATCTTTAATCAACACGAACTTATTCATCATTAATATTATAATTCACAATATTTAACAACCAGGTCGTTCCTAGGAAAGAAGGGGCTTTCCGATAAGGATTTCTTCTTATCAGCGCGCAATTAGGTGACCAAACCTCTCCTTGACAGAACTTCTAGACATTGTCAATATTGCAAATAATAATATAAATAACATTGTCTTCTCAATTATTGATTTAATAATATAACATATTATGCAGATGATACTGTGACAATAATTGAATCAATAATATGAGAGATATGATGCAGCAATTACTGTAGCAATAATTGAGTATAACTGAGTGACTTCTAACGTAAGCATCAATAATCAATACCGTATGCTATTATGCAACCACGCATATTACTGTACTTTTACTACTGGGTAGTTCAACAGTTTTAACGGTAACACTTTCGCCGTTATTTTTATAAAAAGATAATTCTGTCATTTTTTTACTACGATAATACTTCCGTTGTGGGGTCCACCAATGATTGTGCCATCGTACGAATATTTCTTGTTAAAACAAATATTCCCCGACCAATCGAATATTATATAACCACTTGCTTACTTTGCAAAATTTATAAATATTACCCACAACTATTATATCAAATCCACACCATAATATTCAAAAAAATATTTCGAGAAATTTAAATCTTTATTCATAAAATTTAGGGTCTCACAGCAAGTTATTGAAAAACTTGCATTAAAGCATTCCTTGCACTGTTATGGAAGCTCGTCCTTCAAATATATTACACAATCCAATTACAATAATATACCAACTAGCCACTAAACGACACTTGACAGTCATTTATGTAAACTTTACCTTACATTTCATAAACCTTTCTTTTAACTTGTACACCATGTTCATTTAAGTATTTAAGACTTGTCATAACTACATACTATGAGTTTAACGTTTAATAACATTTTGAAAGTTAATTAAGTAAACCTTCATCTTATTTTCCTTCATACTTTGTTGTGTTTGACACTTAACCTTCAGTTAAGCCATTAAATCATTCTTCGTCTTGTATTTCTTTATATTTCTCTTTTAATCGACGCTTAATGTTCGATTAAGTCGGCATAGCTTATCAATACATTATTTTAGATATGTAACATTCGTTAACTTTATTTAAGTTAACATCCCTCTCATGCTTTGAGATAATTCTTTTAAAGTGTTATTTAACATTTCGTTAAATCTTTTAAGGCCTTTCATTTCATCACATTATGTGTATAATGTTCTCAAAATTTATTAAATTAAGTCTCTCTTAGCCATGCTTATAAAATCTCTTTACTAGGTGCAGTGCGACACAAGCGTGGCCACGCCACATTTGACCATGAGCTGCCACGCCTAATCACATGTGTGACGACAAAGACCAGGATGGCAGATTCAGTTTTCTCAGTACGCAATTTTAAACTCTGTTTCCATCCAAAATTCTTATTTCCTTCATTTAAGGTTCAAATTAACTAACCTTTGATTCTATAAACACATTAACCACATAAAAATTTAACATCTTAGAAACTTAAACAACCAATTTAAAAACTCAATTTCAGTTTTACTACTATATTTTTATGTTTTAACATGTTTTACGAAATCCTTCACCACGAATTCATTTTAAACTCTATTTTGGTTCCTTCAACTTGGGTTGTTTTCGTTTCTCAGAGGAGTATAACATACATCCTTCAATCTAAATTTTAAAACATTCCAACGTCACTATAATCATCCTTAAAACAGACCACATAACCAAAGTTAGTCCAAAGGTCCCTTTTTCTTCCTTTTTACATCTAAATTCAAAAAAAAAATTGCTTTAACTTCACTTATATGCTATGATCAGATCATCTAACGGGTTATTAATCAATTGAAACACACAATTGATTTCTTCTCCAACTTTACAACCAAAATAATTCTCAGCAGAGCAAAACTTAAGAAATAGGAATTAGGAGTTTTGAAGTTTTTTTGTTACCTCCTGATTCCTTCTTAGCTTAATGAGGTGATGAAGAATCCTTGCTCCTCCTTGATTTCCCAGAGTTTCCTTTCAATTTCTTTGTAAAACCATTCTCTTCCTCACTTTGGCGTTCTCTCTATACGTATTTTTCAAATGAACTGAAGGATAAGACTGAGTTTAATAAACTGAAGAATAAAATTTAGCGTTACAGGGAGACTAAATATTTGAGGGGTTTTGGATTTTTAATTAATTTGTTGAACGTTTTCCCTTTTATTTCCTTCTTGTACGTTATCTTCTCTTTTTCTTAAAAATATCTTGCTTAATTCTTATTGGTCAAGGTGTTTCTAATTACCTGCTAAATTATTTAGCCTTTCCGCTTCTCCAACAATATCACATACGAATTTTGAAGTTACATTCATAACTAGAATAAATATCTCTATAAAAATAAATATTTTTATTAAAATTATTAATATTTAATCCACTAATTATTTTAATAAATTATACAATTATTATTTATAATTATTTAATTTCTTTCCTTCTATAAATTGTCTCAAGACTATATATAATCTATAGATTTAACCATCATTTAAATATTAATTTAACTTATTAATCTTGACACCAATATTTATTTATAGATATATAAATTTTTCCAACCTCATAATCAATTTATAATCGTTTGGCATAATATACTATATTAGGCCATTACATTACCGTATCACATTTATATGTTATATCAACCATCTCATTTTATTTAAAAAAAATAAATTTACATTAATTCACTATTTTAATTAAGTGAATTACTCACATCATTTATGAAATCTAAATCATAGTAATTGCATTTGAAATTCAGGTAAGGCACACTTAGAAGGGGGTTAAATAAGTGTGGGAACAAACTATGACCAATTTTTAAACTTTAAACCAAACTATTGAATTCAGTCTACTATATTAATGAATGCAACTTGCTGAATTAATATGGTCTATCGAATTGACTCTTTGATTTTATGAAAATATCTTGCTGAATTTATAACTTAGTGAAAATACTTGGTGATAATGAATTATCTTAAGATAATGCAAATATTTAAATTTTAATTATTAAGACAATTAACTAACTTTTGTGATCAAATAAAGTAAAGTAATTAACAAAATGAACACCAAGATTTTTTACGTGGTTCAGCTATTACCCTCTATAATAATAGTCTAGTCCACGTCCAATACCAACTAGTATTGGAGACTCACTTTATTTCTTTAAAAAGAATCTTGTTACAAAACAGATTCTTTCAAATCTTGAATTACAATAATTCACTTGAGCACTTTTGCTCCTTGTGCACCAATGCACTCTTTAAGCACCTATGCTTTCTTGAATCTGTTTGTAAACAAATCTTAATCCACCTGGATTAAATTCCTTTAGACAACACTTAGTCTAAAAATAAAAAGATTACAAATATAGAGGTCTAATGATCAAAGCAAATAAGCAATTTAACGATGCAAGGCTCAACTAATGAATGCAATGATCAAAGAGTAAAAGAGATATCACCAATTTAGAGCACACGAAAATTTTCTGGATAATAATCTGAATATTAATTGCACAGCAGCTTGTATATTTGCACCAAGAATAATAGAATAACTTTTCGAGTATGATAGTGCAAAAATTAATTCAAGTGTTGTGGTATAGTACTGATATCTCAGTTGTTTTTATAGCTTAAAATAATATTAATGTTGCTCTTCATAAAACAAATCAGTACCGTTGTAAACAATTAACAATTTATTTTTGTTAGAACCAATTTAGTCGGATAAGGAATATAATCAGTTTAAAAACAAATCCATGAAAATCTGTTATATAACATGTTTGACTCCTTCAAAGCTAATCCACTTGAGAACATTTAGGACACGCTACTACCTTTTCTATTATAGAAGTAATTTCTGTAATAAATGGCAAAGGAAAATAACACTACTTTTGAAATAAATATCTTAGAAGTTTTTAACAGAGTGTTAGTTTCGTAAATATTGGCAAGTGTATCCCAAAATAACTTCCCAGGATATATGATTTTCGAGACATAAGAAAGTAAAACATTAATTGATAGTAATCATTATACTGCCGTCACGGGCTTATCATGTGACGCCCCCAAATTCAAACCACACTTGTCTCAAATTTGGTTGTCACGTACTAACTCTAATAATAAATCAACATCTCACATAGCAGAATAATAGAACAAATTACACTGATATAATATAATTATCCTTGTCCCAAAGTCTCGCAACCGTGACTAATATAATACATCTTAAACTAAACATAACTTAATATAAATAAGTTCTTCTAATACCACATAATAGTACATTCCTAGAATTATAGAAATAACTACTCCAAAGCTTTCTCTTTACCCTTGTCCTTGCCAGAGGGTTCACCACGTTTTGCCTTCACTGAAAGTTTTATGGAAACCAAGGATGAGCAACAATTTTACCTGGCAAGTAATATAGCAAAAGGGTAATCAATATGCTTTTAAATTTCTCAAAGGTATATCAATAATGATAATTTAAGATAGCAAGAAGTATCGATGATTATCAACAATAATCGCTATGGATAGAAAATATCAATAATATTCAACGATTAAATCAATTCAAGATTTCAAAGCAATAAATACTGAGCAGTCACAAAGGACTATGAACTTCTCCTAGAATTAACAATAATAGACTGATAATTCTACAAAACGAGTACAACAGGTGATCAGCCTAAAGTACCCTATGTCATGCATAATATGTATTCTTTCTCATGTGCGCACATCGGTTCCCCGACAATATATAATTCCCTTACCAAGAGGGTTGTTCTTCTCAGTTATAAGAGTCCGCACCAAGTTTATATGGTTTGGATAGCTTTTGATCAAATATTAATAGTCTAGCCGAATCAAATGGCTTAGATAGTTTCTTTCACAATATATATATATGAACAATTATCGTTCGAATCAAAGTTTGAAATTTCATTACGAAGTATTATTCCTTCAAAGCTCTAATTGTACGATCAATAATTGCACAAGTTCAAATAATGTTCAATAAAGAGTAAGGTTAGAGTACTTGCCTCAAGCTTAGTTTACCAAATATAGCTTATCAACACTCTTTCGAATCCTAACATAATATAGTTACGCATATAGGATTTTCATTAGTTACATAAACCCACATATGTAAGTTCAAATGTACACATAAACGTCTAACTTAGTTATATAATCTATACATACTACATCACATATCCTACATACTCATATCACAAAATCAGTTTGTAAAGACACCACAAGGTCAAACAATCTTGGTTTTAAATCATTACTTTAAATAGTTTGCAAATATTTCCTTGAACTTCACATTTGAAAGTTTTAATCACTCGTTAATCATTCAACTTTATTATCTAGCATGTTTCTTAACACATTGGATAGCACACTGGTTATATATCATCAATTGAAGTAACCATATAAGCATGCTTTGATTATCAGATTATAAACAAAATCTAGAATCGACTATAGGATGGGCGCGGTAGCATACTGCTAGGCTTAACTTAGGCCACGGCTTGATTGCGTTATCCTCTCTTTGCCGAGTTGAGCTTCTGCTCTCCTTGTTTCAGTCCAACTCTTTCATACCTATACACTTATACTTTAACATACATACATGCTAGAGGTTCTCACATAGAATATGACCATTCTGAGTTCATCGTTACAAGTTTTAGCTTACAATTTACATGGTATTAAGGCATAAAAAGATCATGTAGTCACAATGCTTTATAATTTGGCTATATGTCCATATAGAGATCACAAAATCTGTTAATACATATGCTCATAGTGTTCATATCATTAATTCATAATTGGCATTGTTTAGTACTTTGAAACATGCTTTAAAATCATGCTTGGTCTACTACCGTTGTATCAAACACATAAGAACCATATTTAGAGATATAATGATCATAACCATGTCATTTTAAATCTTCAGAGTCTTTTTTCTCATACTTAATGCACTTGGTTTGAAAACATATTCACTTTTGCTTTTGAAATCATTTAAACTTAAACAATGTTATTTCAATACATACAATACAACTTTAAAGCTCTTATTACGTATAGTTAAGTCATGTTAACATCTTCACAGATCAGAACATATATCATGTAGCATTTATGTATATTAGCTTTGTTATACCAAGCTTTTCTTGAAAACTTGTCTAACACAAGGTCTAACAAGTTTAGTCATGAGCAAAGGCACTACTATATCATGCTCATTTATGTTTGAAATCAACCATGTGTATAAACCACTAAGTTCAGAACTTATAGAACATGTATTTTCCATCAAAGTTTGTTTTCAAAACTTTAAGTTTTGTTAAAAATCTCCTACTAAAATCATGTTGGACACTTCATAACTCATAAAGAAGCTTTGTACCACTTGTTATACTTATTTTCAGACATGTTTAAGTCATATCAGTAGATTAGATTTTACAAGATTGAAAAACAGAATCCATTCTCATATTGGATATATAAAAAGGCGTTGCACCCTAGTATAAATCTAGGCCTTGTTGTGTACATACCTAGAAACGAAGCGAGAATTTTGCTGCATTTTGCGAGCATCAACCAACAATGATTCTAATTGGTTAAAACATGTTTAATTCCATCATTAAAGGTTCCATATATGTACACATACTTCCTAAACACATAGTAGCATGCTAATTCACTTTGATTATCAGAGAATTTTAAGTAATTCTAAGAATTTGGAAAAACCCAACCAAGTATCAAAGTTAGGATTTTTATACCTCTTGAAGCTTAGTAAACTTATTTTCTTCCTTCTGAGATTGCTAGCCTCTTCTTTGAATAACAAACACTCAAACTCAAGTTATCAAAGTTTCAACAGACAAAACAAAAGCAACGTAAAACTGAAAATGTAGTTGCTTTATATAGAGAATTGATGGACTGGGCATTGGCTTTACACTAAAGTTGGAATCCATGGTGTATTGGAAGGAAACAATGGTTAATTAAGAGTGGTTTAACTACCCACCATCAGCCATCCTTCTAGCCAATGATCACAGCTTGGAAGTTACGTAATTAGGCCATAGGATACTGTTCATGCACTGTTGGAGCAACTAATGAGCTTAATTCTCAGCAACGTGTTTAATTTGTTTAGTTCAGTTACTTTACTTCCCAAAAATAAAATTTTAATGTATAATTATTACTATATTAGGAAAATTAGGGATTATTTATGTACTCACATCATATAATCCATGTACATTAAGTACATGTAATAAAATAACGCAGTTAGGTATTATTGCCTGGGAATCTCCTATAATTATTTTTACTACTCACCTAACCATATTATAACATTATTTAATATTAACTGTTCATTTTACACATGTAATTCCTTTCCAAATTTCTGGAATACACAGATATTTAATTATTTATGTATTAAAATTACATATGAATTCGTTGTACTACTTGGTACCTCATGTTATTAAAATGTATTCTTATCATATGATTTTATTCATGTCACACATTACAGTAATGTTTCATTGCCTTTCAACAGAAAAAACTAATTTTCCCAGATGACCCTTTGGCGCAATTGGGCGATTTATCTTGTTGGGAGGGCGATTCTTGTTGGTCCTCGGCAAATGCTAAACCTGGTTTATCTCTAAGCCAGTTCCGACCTCTACCACCACACTAGTTTTACATGACATGAATTAACTTCCATATTGGTGATATTACTAGTTAGAAGTTTATTCATTCCATATATGGAATCACATAATTACACGTAATTAATCTTACTCTTAGCAACTATTTCTCTTTTGATTCACTTAGTGAAATTCCTCATTCCTCATTATGCCACACAAGGCATTTCACAATTCTCAATCCTCATGTACATTCACTTTCCACTAATTGAATTATTCATCTCATTACACATCAATATTTATATTCAAATAAATCTTTATTTTCTTATTATATTAAAATAATTATTTATTCACAAAATTCTCAGTTCTTACATATCAAATACCAACAAATCTAATATGAATTCTCCTACACGTGTGGCATTGAATCAGGACTCTTTTGAAAAGTAGAGTAATAACCACACTTAAGGTCTTCCATAATAACACATGGCAGTATATATTAATTAATCCCAGATATTTAAAATTCAATTTGTATTCTTTAGACATGCATAAAGAAGAATGCACATAAAATGTCCTAGAGCCTTGAATTGAAAATTTAAATATTTGTAATGACCTTACATTAAATCTTAGGACACAAAAGTCTTCAAATCCTTTCATCAACGATCCTTTTAACAAATTCCTAAAATTTTACAATAAACAATTTAGTACATAAACTCAAGTCATCATCAAAATAAAAAGGTTAGAATATTAACAAGTCAACATTCTACCCCTTTTTGATGATGACAACACCAAAAATTATAGCTCCCCCTAAATTCATGTATATTTAAAATTTCAGGATAGAATCAAAATTATTCAATAATCAAGACCAATTACCATCATGCCTTTTGTTTAGGCATTATTCAAAACCTTTAAATGTGTTAGCTTCAACAAATATTAGACAATCAAAAACATGTTTAATAGCAACAAATTATCGAATTATCTTAACGTTTAGGTAGCGCCGGTGCTAACCAATCGTCTTAAAACAAACCATAGCAGAAATTTAAAAATAGTCTTCAAAACATAACATAAACAGCAATATCAGAAGTCCACCATCAAAAATCAAGAATCCCATGCGCAATCCCATGCCAATGTTGTTTCCCCTTTTGTCATCATCCAAAAAGATTTTCAGTCAATATCTTCAACATGCACCATGTTTGGAGGACGAGTAGTAAAATGGGGGCGATGTAAAATACGATGAAGTTTTTCTTCTAAAGACAAATCATGAGCAAAGCGAGGGGGACGAGGAATAAAGGTAGGATTTGGAAGAGGAAGGTCCATAAAGTCACCAACGTATTCGGCCATCCAATTGCATCGTGGCCATTCATGGATTGTCGAATACATCCTTTGAAGATGCAATTTGTTACCAACATCATTTAGACGTACAGCCATAAAATCAGCAAATTCCCCAATTTGATAACTAACAAACTTAAGCTCTTGACTCAACTGACATGAGTTCCTATTAATCTTTCGTTGGAGAGCTTCAACCATTGCTACTGTTTGTAACTCAAAACCAGCCTGCAGATCAATAAACTCACCTTCCAATTGAGAAAAATGGTGTTTTAAATCATCAGCCTAAATGGGCAATTTTCCTTTCTCAAAAATAGTTAGTCTTTGTTTGACATCAACAATATCATTCCGCATAGTTTCTTGGTTTTGAAGAATTTGAGTTAATAAGTTGATCACTTTAGGAGATAAGACAGAAGAATTTGGAAGTGTGGATGAGGATGGATTATCAGATGGTAAATCAGAGGAAATAGAACTAGGTAGAATATGAGGAGGATCAGGGACTATACGAGCAAACAGACCATCAACAAAAGAAATATGAGGTTGTTTCAAGTTGGAAGAATCAATGAACTCATTATGGGATAACAATTTCATCATCGAGATAAATTTTAAAATGTTAAAACATTTTGGTAGGAAATAAACCATAAGGAAGACACTTCTTAACTTGACGAATGCAACTAAGCATATGACATAACATCATGAGAGAGAAATTAAAAGAAACACCTTTTAAAATCATTACCACAACCACAAAGTCTTGATACGTATAATTTGCTCCACCACCAACTCGTGGAAACAGATTATAGCGTATCAACTTGTGCAGAACACAAGTAGTTGGACACACATTAATAGTCTTAGCAGTAAATAGAGTAGACAACATATGATTATCCATAACAGTACGAAGTTGCTCAAGAGGAGGAAAAGGGATATTGGTTGTACCCTTTAACGTAAAAGGATAAGGACCAGTGGATGGAATATTAAAATACTCCCGAAATCAACAACAGTGAAAAATAAAGATTTTCCCTTAACAAAAGATGTGTAACAATCGCCATTACATTTAAGATTTGTGTAAAACTGTTGTATCAACCGAGGATACTCTTTTATTGGGGGGAAAAAGCATAGTAGACATACCACATGAAGTAAAAAGGTTTTCTAAAGATGAATTTTTGAAATAGAATAAATCCATGATGTTTTCATAGACAAATTTTTTCGTAGAAATTGAAGTTTTAAAGCGAGCTTCAAAACTCTGACCTCTAAAGAAATTATCTGTAAAATCAGTAAAGGAAGAAACATGGTTTACTAGAGTGGAAGGAGATTCAGGTTGAGATGAGGGAAGCTCGACATCTGGAGATAGTTTTGGCTTCTCTTTTTTATTCGATTTTGAAAACTTTAGGAACGAAAAACTCGGATCTGATCCATCAGATAAAGTGGTGTCGTCGGATGAAATATGCACGGACGCCTAACGATTCTGTCGCTTAGACTTCTTCTGAGATCTCACGGTGTAAGGAGATCGAGACTGTTGTCCTTCTTTAATGGTGATACCAGAAGATCTTTTACTAGCACGAGTCTTCATAGATATAGAGATTAGAATGCATAAGAACAATGAAAAGAAAAAAAATCTGAGTTATGTTCGATAAAGTATGAGGATAGGGTTTAATAGAGTAGAGTTGGAAATCGAAAAGACTCCTCGAGAAGATAAACACTCTTCAGCTCCTATCTTTTCAAATCTCAAAAATCATGATTATATCTACCGTGAATTAAGCCACGAAAACAGATACATCTCCCAGAGTAAATAAGCATCGGTATCATTAGATACATGAACAGATAATGTATATTAATCAGATTTATTTAAATTAATAACATGCAGATATACTGTAGATTTTGAAATATTTTATGCGTGAACATTATTTATACCATGCACATTCTAAGTTCTCTCCTTAAACAACAAAACCTTTCTTCACTTAAGGGTTTAGTAAAAATATTAGCCAACTATTTTTCTATAGGAATAAAAATTAATTTAATTAAACCTTTTGAAACATTATCCCTTAAAAAATGATGTCTAACCTCTATATGTTTTGTAAGTGAATGCAAAATAGGATTCTTTGATATGTCGATAGTGCTAAAATTATCATAGTAAATAGGCACACTATCACATAAAATATCAAAATCATATAGGGTTTGTCTCATCTATAATATTTGAGAGTAGCAACTCCCTGCAGCTAGATATTCACCCTCAGTAGTTGATAAAGCCACTAAAGTTTTCTTTTTGTTATGCCATGTTACAAGACTGTGACCTAAAAATGTGCAAGGACCACTGTTACTTTTTCTATCAATTTAACATCATGTATAGTCAGCATCTAAATAATCCATTAGTTCAAAGTGATTGCAAATTGGATAAAACAATCCCAAATTAATAGTACCTCTTAAATATTTAAAAATCTTTTTAATAGCTTGTAAATGGGATTCCTTAGGTTTTGCTTGAAAACGTGCACAAAGACATACATTGTACATTATATCAGGTTTAGATGAAATTAAATATAATAGACAGCCAATCATACCTTAATATTTGGTCAATATCACATCTATACCTTTTTCATCAGACGTAAGCTTTATTGAAGTGCTCATAGGTGTAGCCTTTAAATTGGATCCCTCAAAACCAAATCTTTTAAGTAGTTCTTTTGTGTATTTGGTTTGATGGATAAGATTCCTTCCTTTGTTTGCTTAATTTGAAGTCCCAAAAAGTAATTAAGTTCTCCCATTAAACTCATATCGAACTCCTTGTGCATACACTTAGAAAATCACTCACAAAGAAAATCATTAGTAGCACCAAAAATTATATCATCTACATATATGTGTACAATAATAATATCTTTATTTTCATGCTTAATAAATAATGTAGAATCAGTTTTACCTATAATAAAACCATTTGAAAGTAAATACTTACTCAACCTCTCGTACCAAGCCCTTGGAGCTTGTTTGAGACCATAGAGAGCCTTCTTGAGCTTATAGACATGGTTTGGATACTTTTCATGTTCGAATACAGGAGGCTGTTTTACATATACCTCTTCATTAATGTATCCGTTGAGGAAAGCGCTCTTCACATCCATTTCATAAAGTTTGAACTTCTTATAACAAGTAAATGCTAATAAAATTCAGATTGACTCTAGTCTTGCAACTGGGGCATAAGTTTCTTCGTAGTCGATCTCTTCTTGTTGATTTTATCCTTGAGATACTAGCCTTGCTTTATTACGAGTGATTGTCCCATGCTCATCAAGCTTATTTTTAAATACCCACTTTGTTCTAATAATGGAAACACCTTCAGGAGGGGGTATAAGTTCCCAGACTTGGCATCGTTCAAATTGTTGAAGTTCCTCTTGCATCGCCATTATCCAACTTTCAACAAGAATTGCTTCCTTAGCATTCTTTAGCTCGAATTATGATAAGAATGCGGAGAATGCACATTAATTTTGTAATCATCTCCTTGTAGTGATTCCTTTGTTTATATCTCCAATAATATTTTTCGGTGGATGATTCTTGAGAAATCTCGCAGTCTTTGGCATTTGGACATCAAGTATTACCTCTTCTTGTTGGGGGAAATTTTCTTCAAGCTCTTGTGTTGTTTCTTGTTACACATCTTGCGAGTTATCCAATTCAGCTTGCTGGTTTTGTTCATTTGGCTTGCTGAATAGACTTTTTCGGTTTGTTGGATTCACTGAGATCTCTAAATTTCCTGCATCCTCGTCTCTTTCTTTTGGAAAATCATTGTGAGTCTCATTAAATGTAATATGAACAGATTCTTCAACAGATAGCTTGTGAGACCCCGAATTTTATGAAATAAAAGAATTCAATTTTCTTATTTGGTAAATAGTTAAATTGATAAAAGGTTAAAGTTAAGGGTGATATGTGAAAAAAAAAATTAAAGTAAACAAGTTGTCATAAAATAATCGGTGATAAAAGTATAGTAATACGCGTGGTTGCATAGTAGCACGCGATATTGATTATTGATGCTTACGTGAGAAGTCACTCAGTTATACTCAATTATTGCTACAGTAATTACTGCGTCATATCTCTCATATTATTGATTCAATTATTGTCACGGTATCATCTGTATAATATGTTATATTATTAAATCAATAATTGAGACGACAAAGTTATTCATATTATTATTTGCAATATTGACAATGTCTAGAAGTTCTGTCAAGGAGAGGTTTGGTCACCTAATTGCGCGCCAATAAGGAGAAATCCTTATCGGAAAGCCCCCTCTTTCCTGGGAACGACCTGGTTGTTAAATATTATGAATTATAATATTAATGATGAATAAGTTCGTGTTGATTAAAGATGAAATTGATAGTTCCATTGTGTTGGAATTATTAGTGTTAGTGAAAATCGACATTTATTTCGATAATAATTGATGTCTAGAGGTTATATTGACCAATCGGTAATTGCTTAGGATAAATGAGCAATTAATTGCTATTGATTCACATGATTATAACTATTTGTTCACATGTGTGTACTATTGATTCACATTCATTTACTATTAGGGGAGTTGGTGCAAGATTAATAATACTTGCATGACTAAGTTAAAAATGGAGGTATTGATGGAGGTACTATACTGTAATTCATATTTTCACATGATTAGAACTATTGAGTCACATGATTTACTATTGATTCACATGATTTACTATTAGGGGAGATGGTGCAAGTTTGATAATACTTGCAGGATTAAATTAAAAATGAAGAAAAAGAGGAAGGTATTATACTGTAATATTTTGAGCTCCAAAACGTGTAATTATCGAAACTATATTTTCCTATAAATAGAAGCTCATTCCTTCATTATTTTTCACCAATTCACTAAAGTTATAGAGCAATTATTATAGAGAGAAAGAAGAAGAGAAGTCTGCTACCTCACTATTCCAGTATTCAATCTTCTTCTAAGGTAAGGGGTATTATTCTTTCATATTCATGAAGAGATATATGGTGAAATTCTTCTATTATTCTATTCTTTATTATTCTGTTGGAATAACTTGTCTATGTGGTCTATCGCATGCCTGGTGAATTTTATTGTTATTCCATTCTTTATTATTCTGTTGGAATATCTTGTCTGTGCGGATTACGCATGACCTGGTTCCGTTCTTTATTATTCTATTGGAATATCCTGTTTGTGCGGATTACGTATGACCTGGTTCCATTCTTTATTATTTTATTGGAATAACCTGTCTGTGCGGTCTATTGCATGCCTGGTGAATTCTTTTGTTATTCCATTCTTTATTATTCTATTGGAATAACCTGTCTATGTGGACTACCGCATGCATAGTGAAAGATCCTGCGTATTCATTCCTTATTAAATTGTTGAAATGATCTGTCTACGTGGATTACCGCATGGCGGGTAAAAATCCATTTGCAGTTTTGTATATTCTATTATACTTGTATGAGATATCATTTTTTTTGTACTCGTCATGGAATATCATTTTCTTTGGTATTTTCTTTATGAGTTACTATTCACGGGTTACTATGCACCCGGTTACTATTCACTCTAGTATTATTCACTCGGGTATTCAGGGCACTTTTCATGTTAGAGTACTATTCACGAGTTACTATTCACGTGTTACTATTCACCCAATTACTATTCACTCTAGTATTATTTACTCGGGTATTCGAGACACTTTTCATGCCGGAGTACTATTCACGGGTTACTATTCACCCGATTACTATTCACTCTAGTATTATTCACTCGGGTATTCATGGCACTTTTCGTGCCGGAATACTATTCACGAGTTACTATTCACGAGTTACTATACACCTAATTACTATTCACTCTAGTATTATTCACTCGGATATTCGGGACGCTTTTCATATCGAGGTACTATTCACGAGGTACTATTCCCGAAATACTATTCATAGTGTACTATTCACGGGGTACTATTCCCCCGAAAGAATTATTTCTTTTCCATTCAAATTATTTTTGATACATGAATATTATTCTTGAATTTTACTCCACAAAGCAGTATCATGTTGACAATTTGGATATTTTTAAACTCTGGATAAATTGAAAGTCTTTAATATTTATCCTTGATTGCGTTTGATTAATGCTTATATTATTATCATCATCCTCATGCTTATATTGTGATGAAAGTCATCTTTGGCTTACGTGCATAGATGGACTGTTGATTATTGGTTTTATGGTTGTATATCTTTGGCTTACATGCAAAGACGGACTATTGATTATTGATTTTACAATTGTATATATTTGGCTTACGTGCAAAGACGAACTATTGATTGAAAGCTTTGGCCCGTAATGCAAAGATGGACAGGTGTATGACATGATCATGACCACTGGTGATACTAACGAATATCCTTGGCCCGTAGAGCATGGATAATTCGATGATGTGATTGGCAGGATCATGACCATTAGTTAACAGTTGAATGTCTTTGGCCGTAGTGCACTGACAGACAATTGATTGGTATGATCATGACCATTGATTTTATAGTTGAATATCTTTGGCCCGTAATGCAAAGGTAGACAACTGATTGGTATGATCATTGTTATTACATTTGAATATCTTTAGCCTTTGGGGTAAGGATATTGAGTAAACAGCTATTAAGCCTTTGTGGCAAGGAGAAACTGTTAATTTACATGATTATAAATATGAATTATGGATTTAACTATAATCTTTGGTGGTTCAGGTGAAGACAGGTGATGAGAGTTCTTTTTGTCTTGGGTATAACAAAGAACTGTTGATGAGTATTATAGGGATGAAATATTAACGATGGAATTTTAATCTAGAGGAGATAGTAGACGTTATGTTATACTTTAATCTTCTAATGGATTGCTTATTCCGCTGCAGTTGTTGATCTAAAACTTGTTGCTATTATATTCTATCAGTTGGTATACTGTTGAAGGCTAAGGATAATTTATTCTACATTATCTTAGTCATAATATTTCTTACTGGGCTAGTTGAGCTCACCCTTTTCTTTCATTGTTCTCTTCAGGAAATAAGAATATAAATTTGGGGACCTGGTGAGGAGAACGAATTGTTCATCCGGATGGTGGCTATAGTAGTCCTCACTATTTTTATAAAATAGTGTGATAATAAATGTAATGAGGACTCCATTGAGAGTGGATATTGTCTAGAAGACAATATTCTTGTTTAAACTTTTAGCTATGTTTTGTAGTATTTTTACACGACAGTTGTATAAAAGAAGTTTATAGTTGTATTATGTACCATGTATCTGACGACCCAAGATGGGTGATGTATACCTGTTTTGGGGGCATCACATAGCTTGTTAATATTAAATACATGATATGCTTTACTATTTTGTGAGAAACCAATTAAAATTCCTTCATAAGATTTAGCATCAAATTTTCCCAAGTTATCACTAGTATTTAGAATAAAACATTTAGATCCAAAAACTTTGAAATAACTTATATTAGGAATCTTGTTATTTAAGAGTTCATAAAGAGTTTTCAAAATAATTGGACGAATAAGTACTCTATTCAAAACATAATAAGAGGTGTTTATAGCTTCGACCCAAAACTTTGTAGGAAGTTTACTTTCTTGTAATAAAGTTCTAGCTATTTCTTGTAACGTTCTATTCTTTCTTTCCACTACTCTATTTTGTTAAGGGGTTCTAAGGGCTGAAAATTCATGGCTAATACCTTTTTGATCACAAAATATTATAAAGTCTTTTTGAAATTCAGTACCATGATCACTTCTTATCTTTACAAGTTTGAGAGTATATTTTGTTTCTAAATTTCTTATCAATTTCTCAAATTCTTTAAATACTTCATCTTTAGTTCTCAAAAATAGTACCCATGTATATCTAGAGAAATCATCAACTATTACAAATGCATAAAATTTACCATTAATGCTAGCATGTCTTTCTGGTTCAAATAAATCAAGATGAAGTAATTGCAAAGGAGAAGAAGTTGATGCCATGTTCTTTGTCGTAAACGATGTTCTTACTTGTTTCACGAGTTGACAAGGAACACATATTCCCCTCTTTTCATACTTTATTTTTGGCAACCCTTTGACGAGATTCATTGAGGATAATTTCTTGATTAAATCCATATGAACATGTCCCATCCTCTTATGCCATAAGTTAGCCTCATCTTATACAGATGCAAGACATAATTCTTCTTCATGTTGCTCAAAATCAAGAATATATATTGTGAGACCCCAGATTTTATCAATAAAGATTTAAATTTTGTCGAAATAATTTTTTAATATTATGGTGTGAATTTAAGATAATATTATAGTTGTGGGTAGTATTTATAAATTTTGCAAAGTATGCAAGTGGTTATATTATATTCGATGGTGGGGAATATTCGGTTTAGCAAGGAATATTCATACAACTACTCAATCATTGGTGGACCCCTAATGTAATTATTCATCGGATCGAGAAAAGCGACAAAAATATTTTATTGAAATAACGGCGGAAGTTTTACTGGTTGATCTTGTTGAACTACTCGGTAGTAAAAGTACGATGTCGTGTGGTTTGCATAGTAGCACACGGTATTGATTATTGATGCTTATGTGAGAAGTCACTCGGTTTGATTCCATTATTGTCGATTAATAATATGAATTATTATAGCGATAATGACGTTTTATTTTATTCAGTATTATTAACGTAATAAAAGCGAAACATCTTTTATATAAAGCAGAATACTTTATTAAAGTTATTCTATAAATAGAATATATTTGTGGCGCCCCAAAATAGGTATACACCACACCATTCGAAGTAGCCAAATACATGGTACGTAAACAACTACAACTTTATTATTACAACAAAGAAAGCGTGAGTTTAAATACAAATATTATCTTCAGACAATATCTATACTCAAATAAATCCCCATCACATTTATTGATACATTATTTTACAAAATGGTGAGGACTACTAAACAATCCTTTCTAAAACCTTCATTCCATACCCGACTAGTACTCGCTACATTCTCGCCTCCCGAGAAGAAAAATGGAACAACAAGGAAAAGGGTGAGCTCAACTAGCCGGTAGAAAGAATACTATGACTAAGATAATATACAACAAATTATCGTTAGTCTCCAACGAGGAAAAATCGATAGAATACAATAGACAATAAGTTTCGGATCAATATTAGCGGTGAAATAATAATTCATAGAAGAGTTACGTAGAGAATGAAATCTACTATAATCTATGAATTTAACAGTCCATCATCAATATTTTATCCTGTAACATCAATCGATATTCATCTCAAATCAAATATTCATCTTTTGCACTACAGCCAAAGATATTCATCAATCGGTCATGTTCATCTCAACACTGTTCATCTTTGCACTAAAGGCCAAAGATATTCATCGATCGGCCGTGTTCATTTAAACACACGATCATCTTTGCACTACGGGCCAAAGATATTCTTCAGAAATCATTCATCTTTGCACTACGGGCCAAAGATATTCCATAATATCATCATTTAAGAGGCGAGGATGATGAAAATATTTTAAAGAACGAATCCGGTGAAACAAAATGACAAGGATTAAGGATTAAGGATTAGTACTTTGTTTTATCCATGTCCAACAATACCTCAAAAATAATCATAGTGGTGTAAAATTCAAGAATGATCAAAACATGGATACAATCAAAGCTAGTATCCGAATAGATATTTTGGACGAAAAGAAGAAATTTTATTTTTTCGGTGAATAGTGCAGATATCGTGAATAGTGAATATCGTGAATAGTGCAAGTATCGTGAATAGTAACTCAAACACCAAAAGATAGAAATTCCACAAAAACATCTTCACGCTTCATGAATAGTACTCGTGAATAAGTAACTTCGTGAATAGTAACTCATGAATAGTAACTCGTGAATAGTAACTCATGAATAGTAAACCCGAGCATGAAAAAGTTCCAAATTTGATAAAACTTGGATCAACATTTCAAAGATAATGATATTGAAGAAATAATATCATTACGAAAAAAATAATATCCCTTACCTCAAAGAATCGAAGACTTGAAAGGAAAGGTCGGAAGTGATCTTTGAATGAAACTTGTTACGACAAAGAACTCTCAAAGTATCTAAATACTCACAAAATACGCTCAATAATATAGAGAGAAAGAGAAAACTTTGTTTACGGTGTGATTTTCAATTTAACTTAGCCCTCTATTTATAGGAAAATGTTAGCAGCAAGGCAGACTTAACTCGCAACACGATGGCTTTACTCGCTACTATTCCCACCCACCATATTTGGAAATTCAATTGAGCACATTTTCTCACCAACCAAAAGTGGGGCCCACAATTATAGAATTTTCCACCAAAATCATTTATAACCTAATTTACGAATCGGTCACCTCTTAAAATTCATAATAAATTATCGCTCATCTTTAACGGTTCAAAATTTGTGGACATATACTCAACTTATATATGTATAACATATCCAAAAATTACAACGATCAACGGTCGGATTAAATATTATAACTCACACAATAAAGTTTGTAATAACACAGATTTGATCTTTTAATACCTCCAATCAGACAAAATACAAATAAAACATCTCAAAGATTAATTCCTTCATTAATAACCACATAAATAAATCCATCATTTATATTCATATAAATAAATATTTCCTTATCATATGAATCAATAATTAATTATTCACAAATAATATTACTGAGAATCACATTTATGACAACCAAGTCATTTCCCGAGGAAAGAGGGGCTTTCCAATAAGGATCTCTCCTTACTGGCGCCTAATTAGGTGACCAAACCTCTCCTTAGACAGAACTTTCTAGACATTGCCAATAATGTTATCTAATAATATTATTCAAATAATATGAATTATTGATCCGATAATGGGAAAATACTTAAAATGACAATTATTGAAGCAATGAATAATATAAAATACCAACGCAACAATTATTGAATCAATAAAATAACATCTTGAATAGTAATTCTTTGTAACAATTATTGAGTAGTGCCTTCTTACGTAAGGATCAATAATTGATGCAATACTGCAAGCACTCTTTCAACAACGCGTATTAGTGTGTTTTAACCACCGGGTATTCCAACAATATTACTTGGTAACAATTACTGCAGTTATTTTTAAACAACTTATATTTGTCGTTTTCCTCAACCAATCGCTTTTCGTTATGGGGCCCACACACGGTCGCTACTGTCCGCATTTAATATTCCCGACAAGATTTGAATATTCCACGACCAAACGAATATTCCCGACAAAAAATGAATATTTTATAACCACTTGCTTATTTTGAAATATTTGCGTATTTTACCCCTAACTATCCACATTAATCAAATCAACCCTTACTATTTCAAAATAATAAATAAAGGAAATTTCTTTTTATTTAAAAAAAAATTTTTGGTCTTACAATATTGTATTTTATTATGTATAGTATTGTATAGTGTTTTGCATAGTATTGCATAGTGTTTGCATAGTAAAATGTTTTTATATAAATAGAATATATGATATTTTATTTAAAAGATTTTGCTTTAAATATGGACCGTCAGATTAAAGTAAATCAACTGGACTAGTTCATGGATTAATTACTATGCATTCTATTTTCCTATAAATAGAAGCTCTTTCCTTCATTATTTTTTCTTAATTCACCAAAAAACAGAGAGAGAAATTAGAGAGAAGCTATAGAGAGAAAATCTATAGAGAGAAAAAGAAGAAGAGTATTCTAAAGTACTTCACTACTTTGATATCCAAAGTGTCTTTTACGGTGAGGATAATATTTGTTGTACCCGTAAAGTGGTGTTATTCTTTCTTATTCATGAAGAGAACTTACATTATTCCATTCATTATTATTACATTGGAATAACTTTGTAAAAGTGCCATACCCTATACATAACTTTGTATACGCCAGATACCCTATACTTGGTGAAATCCTTATATTATTCCATTCTTATTTATTACATTGGAATAACTTTTGTATCGCGGAATCCCCTATACTTGGTGATCTTCTTACGTTATTCCATTCTTTATTATTTCATTGGAATATCACATCGTCGTGTGTTTTACAGGACACTGGTTCCATTGTTTATTATTCGCATTTATTATTACATTTGAATATCACATGCATGTTTTTTTACAGGACTGGTTCCATTGTTTATTATTATTTAGCATTTATTATTCTCGTTGGATCATCGCTTGATTGTGAATTTCACGACTGGTTTTCGTTATTATTATTACATTGGAATAACTTTTCGCCTATGCGGCAAGTCGCATGCGTGGTGATTTCCTTTGTTATTCCATTCTTTATTATACCAGTTAGTTAAAACTTTGACTTCTATACTCCATGAAATTAGTAGAATATTCTTGATATTTGCATTTCATCCAGTATCTTTTCATGGAAATATTCTTCTGATCATTCTTGAATTTTACTCTACAAAACAGTATCTTGTTGACAATTTGGACGTTACTAATTCCTGGATAAAATAATTCTTGAACTTGTTTTATTGAATTTTTATGTCATTGTCATCATCCTCATGTTATAATATGTTAACTTTGGCTTACGTGCATAGATGAACTTAGTATGATTATGACCAGGGATCATTCGGTATAATCATGGCTTGTTATAAATGATGTGATAAAAGTCCTCGATATTTTGTAATGCAGTGATGGATAGTTTTTGGTATGATTATGACCAGGGGTGATTCGGTATAGTCATGACCATTGATAATTTGATGAAAATCCTTGACTATGGTACAGGGATGATTAGATATTGTGGTTTATTCATTAAACTGAGTCTTAGTGATAAAAATTTATGAAAACCTTTTAAAACCTAAAAGATAGTAGACTTTATTTTCTACTTGACTCTTTTAATGGATTGCATATTCGTTGCAGATTAACCTGGGTTGTCTATTGTATTTTATCGGTTTAACCTTTGTTGAAGGCTAATGATAATTTATTACGCATTATCTTAGTCATAATATTTCTTCTTTGGGCTAGTTGAGCTCACCCTTTCTTTCTTTGTTTCTCTTGTGAAATGAGAACACATTTGGGACGAAGTCGGGAAGCGGAGTAATGGTCCAGAGGATAGCATTAGTAGTCCTCACTATTCTGTGAAATAATGTGATAATAGTTGTAATGAGGACTCCTTTTGAGTTTGTATAATATCTAGTAGACAATATTTGTATTCAAACTCACCGTTTATGTCGTATTGTACACGACAGTTATGTTAGTAAGTTGTATTTGAATTTATGTACCATGTAAGTGGCGACCCAAGATGGGTGACGTATACCTAATTTTGGGGGCGTCACAGTTGGTATCAGAGCTTAGGGATATGATCCCTGGCTAAGATGTGAGATAAGAACTAGGAGGGAGAGCGGGGAATTCCTTCGCTAGTATGACCTACCTAAGTTTATTTGTTATTTAAATTGGTGATTCGAGTATAGGGATAATATGTGATATGTTAATTAACCCTTGTTTTGTGGCGGTGTTTGAGAATGACATCGAAAAAATGCCGAGATAAGCAATGAAGCACATGAGAGTGTTGATTCATTTCAAACAAAAGGTAACGACCAACAACACGATAATAATCATCTTTGGTGGCAACGGCTATCGTAACAATGATAACCATCGGGGAAATTATCATGCTAAGAATGGTAACCACTTGATTGGTAATCATGACAAAGATAATAGAAGTGGAAATTGCAAGAAGAGAAGGTCATTTAGCTCAATTTTGTTGTGCACCAAAGTCAAGTCTAGTGGGGACAGTAGCACCAAAGGTGGATATGGACAAAAAAAAGTCGTTGGTTTTAGGAAGTGCATTTTCATGACTTCTCAAAAGCGAGTAAACCGAACGAAGTTAGCGCGGGTTAGTTAATTATAAATCATGAAGTCTATACCTTATAAGATACCGATTCTACCCATTATTTTATCTCTCTTGCGTATGCGTTCAACGTTTAAATTTGACTCAGGAGAAGTTAGACTTTGACTTATTGGTTGAAACTTCGTTAGTAGGAGCCTTCGTTATCGCTTACTATTTTTAAATCTTGTTTGATTCAAATAAACACTTTCACGTTACTGTCGATCTTATCTTTTGAAAATACTTGCCTTTGATGTGATTTTAGGAATCAATTGGTTAACTACTCATCATGCTTTTCATAAGGTTGTTAGCTTTTATATTCATAACCATCCTGTTATGCGAATTCAAAGTGTAGAACCACTAAAGTCAATCATTGTCATATCAAGCCATAAGTAAAGAGCCCCGATCCTTTCGTTGTTGACTTCCTTGTGTGGAATGCACCGAAGCCGGACTTTTCAGAAGCTACGTTGTGATTGAAGATGTAAGACCCCAACTTATTATTAATGAAATTTAATTTTCTATTTATTATTTTGAAATAGTAAGGGTTGATTTGATTAATGTGGATAGTTAGGGTTAAATACATAAATATTTCAAAATAAGCAAGTAGTTATAAAATATTCATTGTTGTGGGGAATATTCGTTTGGTCGTGGAATATTCGTGCATTGTCGGGAATATTAAATACGACCAGTAGTGACCGTGTGTGGGCCCCATAACGGAAAGCGATTAGATGAAGAAACGACAAATATAAGTTGTTTAAAAATAACGAGCGTAGTTATTACTGAATTAAGACCTGTTGGAATACCCGTTGGTTAAAATACGATGTCTGGCGTGGTTGCACAAAGAGCATTACGGTATTACGCAAAGATTGTTGAATTATTGATCCTTACGTAAGAAGGCACTACTCAATAATTGTTACGAGTAAATTATTCAAAGATTTTATTTTATTGATTCAATAATTCTTTGCGTTGGTATTTTATATTATTCTTTGTTTCAATAATTGTCACCGCATAAATATTTCCCATTATCGGATCAATAATTCATATTATTTGAATAATATTATTAGATAACATTATTGGCAATGTCTAGAAAGTTACATCTAAGGAGAGGTTTGGTCACCTAATCATGGCGCCCGATGAGGAGAGATCCTTATTGGAAAGCCCCTCTTTCTGGGGCCGCCTGGTTGTCATAATTGTGATTCGTAATATTATTTGGGAATAATTAATTATTGATTTATATGATAAGAAAATATTTATTTGATATGGATATAAATGATGGATTTATTTATTATATGTGGTTATAATTGAAGGATTTAATGTTGAGGTGTTTTTATCGGTATTTTTGTTCGGAATGGAGGTATTAAAAATCAAATCAAGATTTTTACGATATATTGCGTGAGTTATAATTTTTTTTAATCGGCCAGATTGGATCGTTATGATTTTTGGATATGTTATACATATATAAGTTGAGTATATGTCTACAAATTTTGAACCGTTAAAATGAACGAATGATTTGTTATAAATTTTAAGAGGTGTTTGATTTGGAAAGTAGGGTTATAATTGATTTTGGTGGAAAATTCTAGAATTGAGTGGGCCCCACTTGTGGTTGGTGAAAAAATGTGCTGAATTTTATTTCAAATGTGGTGGGTGGCAATAGTAGCGAGGTAAAGCCATCGTGTAGAAAGTCAAGTCTCGCTTTACGGGCTAACATTTTCCTATAAATAGAGGGCTAAGTTAGAATTGAAAATCACACCGAAACAAAGTTTTCTCTCTCTCTCTCTATATTATTGAGTATTATTTTGTGAGTATTTAGATACTTTGAGAGTCATATTCATCTACAAGTTTCATTCAAAGATCACTTCCGATCTTTCCTTCCAAGAACCGATTCTTTGAGGTAAGGGATGTTATTTTCTTCTCAAATGATATTATTTCTTCAATATCATTATCTTTGAAATGTTGATCTGAACTTTTATCAAATTTGGAACTTTTTTCATGTCGGGGTTACTATTCATGAGTTACTATTCACGAGTTACTATTCATGAGTTACTATTCATGAGTTACTATTCACGAGTACTATTCATTAAGCGTGAAAATGTTTTTTTTGTGGAATTTCTATCTTTTGGTGTTTGGAGTTCTTATTCACGATATAAGACTATTCATGTATATCTGAAGACTATTCACGATATACTGGCACTATTCATCGAAAAATAAAATTTCTTCTTTTCAGTCAAAATATCTATTTCGGATACTAGCTTTGATTGTATCCATGTTTTGATCATTCTTGAATTTTACACCATTATGATTATTTTGAGGTATTTTTGAACATGGATAAAACAAAGTACTTAATCCTTAATCCTTAATCCTTGTCATTTTGTTTCACCGGATTCGTTTCTTTAAAAATATTTTCATCATCCTCGGTCTTAAATGATGATATTATTGAATATCTTTGGCCTCAGTGTAAAAAAGATGAATGATTTTTGAAGAATATCTTTGGCTCAGTAGTGCGAAGATGAAGCAGTGTTTAAATGAACATGATTAATCGATGAATATCTTTGGCACAGAGTGCAAAGATGAATATTTGATTCCAGATGTTTATGGATTGTTGTTACAGGGATAAAAGATAGACGATGAACTTTTAAATTCATACATAGAAGATAGTAGTTTGCATTCTCTACTTAACTCTTCTAATGAATTATTATTTCCGTTGCGAATATTGATTTAAAATTTGTTGTCTATTGTATTCTATTAAATTTTTCCCTGTTGAAGACTAACGATAATTTGTTGTATATTATCTTAGTCATAATATTCTTTCTCGAGCTAGTTGAGCTCACCCTTTTCCTTTTGTTCCATTCTTCTCGGGAGGCGAGAATATAGCGAGTATTTAGTCTGGGTATGGAATGAAGGTTTTAGAAAGGATTGTTTAGTAGTCCTCACCATTTTGTAAAATAATGTATCAATAAATGTGATGAGGATTTATTTGAGTATAGATATTGTCTAGAAGATAATATTTGTATTCAAACTCACAGCTTTTTCTTGTTGTAATAATAAAGTTGTAGTTATTTACGTATCATGTATTGACAACTCGTAATGGGTGATGTATACCTATTTTGGGGGGGCGTCATGAAGATGGCAAGTTGATAGGTATCATTGTGAGGTCTTTATCTGTGTTAAGGGATAGAAAGTCACGATTGGTGTTAATGTGACGTACTATCCAAGTCTTGGACGAGAGTAGTAGATTTTGAATGATATTTCCATCATTAATAAATTTCTTGGCGTATTCTTGAAGACTTCTAGCCTACCATAGAAACGTGAAATCGAATTTTGTATTGATCCCAAAGATAAAAACTCATTTCTTAAACCCTCAAATATTTCTTCAACTAAAAGGATGCATTTACGAGGATTATGATGAAAGTCATAATAAAAGCATTGGACTAATGAAAATCATGGGTATATGAAGTATTAGTAAGTGTTATGATGAGTTATGTTGGTTATTATGTGAAAACATGAAAGTTTCTTAGAAATCACAAAGAGTTGAAAATAAGATTTGATTGAAAAACGTAATATGAAATTCAATTGACCATATCTCCTATTATATTTTGAATTTTTGAATGTGGTCAAGTCCTAGAGTTAGATCTATGAGTTACCTAACTAATCCAAGTGGAATTACTGGAAAAGGTGTTGTAGATTTTTGTGTGGACTGATTTTAGCAAAGGAGTGCAAAGCTGCAAAAAATCGAAAAAAGTTGCTGCCATGATTTTAGAGGGCTGTTTTGGCCACTTAAATTATGAGAAAATTCTGGCCTTTTGGGACATGAAAGTATATGGTATAAAGTACCTCCTGTCCAAAAATGAGCTCATTACGACTTAAAAATGAGCAAGTTATGACTATTTCAATATTTAGGTTTTTCCGATTTAAAACGCGCTTATAACCTGAAAGTTCTATAACTCCGATGACCATGAAATTTAAATCGAAGCTCACATTAACATGTGTAAGGTCCTGCCAAGGTGGGAATTTTGGAGTTAAACTTGAGGTAGCTAATTTCTTAAGGAATTAATTAGAAATTGATTTTGAAAAATAGTAGATGAATTTTAAAATTCGAGAAAAATATATTTTCATTATGGGACTATATTATGCTAAATCCCGTAAAAGAAATATTTTTGGGACTAATTTGGTATTTTTTTCATGAAAATAGTTTAGTTACTGAACATATGAGTTAAATATGTTATGTGAAGTAACAAAGTTAAAAATAGGATTTTGCCACAGAGAATCCTATATGTAGTATATGCATATTTTTTTGATGAGGATTTGATAATTGGTGATGATATCTTATGAGTATGGCATTTTGAATGATTAAATGCATTATATGGTAAAAGCGTAAACAATTGAGATAAATTATTTATAAATTTAAGAAGTGATTAAAATATTGTTATAATATTAATGCTATTAGATTATAAGATTATTAAGTGATTGATAACATGGGGATATTCTTGAATCCCGAATAAATTATATTATAAATGTTTAATATTTATCCTTTATCTCATTTGATTGATTCTTTATATCATTATCCTCATGCTTATATTATGTTGAAAGTCATCACATCAGAATAAGTGCATAGATGGACTTGGTATGATTATTATGAGGGAGGATTGTTGGTAAGATAATCATAACCGTAATTGAAAACACGATTATCTTTCGCACGTAGTGCATGGATAATTTGTGGTCGTGATACTAATGAATACACGATTATCTTTGGTAGTAGTGCATGGATAATTTGTGGTCGTGATACTAATGAATACACGATTATCTTTGGTAGTAGTGCATGGATAATTCGTGTTCGTGATACTAATGAATATCCCTGGCACGTAGTGCGGGGATGATTCGATGATATGGATTAATTATTGGTGAGTCTCGTGAATGAAATATTAATTCATGGATGTGGTAAAAGTCATCTTTCGTCAGTAGTGCATGGATAATTTGTGGTCGTGATACTAATGAATACACGATTATCTTTGGTAGTAGTGCATGGATAATTTGTGGTCGTGATACTAATGAATACACGATTATCTTCGTCAGTAGTGCATGGATAATTTGTGGTCGTGATACTAATGAATACATGATTATCTTTCGTAGTAGTGCATGGATAATTTGTGGTCGTGATACTAATGAATACACGATTATCTTTGGTAGTAGTGCATGGATAATTTGTGGTCGTGATACTAATGAATACACGATTATCTTTGGCCAGTAGTGCATGGATAATTCGTGGTCGTGATACTAATGAATATCCTTGGCCCAGTAGTAGTGGATGATTCGATGATATGAATTAATTATTGAAAGTGAGTCTCAAAGAATGAAATATTAATTCATGGATGTGGTAAAAGTCATCTTTGATCGTAGTGCATTGATAGACTTGGTATGATTATGACCACGGATTATTCGGTATAATCACGCAGTAATCAGATTGAAAACACGAATATCCTTGGCCAAGAAGTGCATGGATAATTCGTGGTTGTGATACTATTAAGTCGCGTCTCAACATTATTGGTTTTATAGGTTGTATATCTTTGCTTTGTAGCAAAAGATGAATTGTTAATGAATATCTTTGGCGGATTGCGAAGATGAATTTAATATTTTAACGATAAAGGTATTCAAGGTATCCTCACCTCTTTATCATACCAGTGCACGTACCTCTAATTTCGAGGGCAAAATTCCATAAGGAGGGAGATTGTGAGACCCAGATTTTATCAATAAAGATTTAAATTTTGTCGAAATAATTTTTTAATATTATGGTGTGAATTTAAGATAATATTATAGTTGTGGGTAGTATTTATAAATTTTACAAAGTATGCAAGTGGTTATATTATATTCGATTGCTCTGGGAATATTCGGTTTAGCAAGGAATATTCGTACAACTACTCAATCATTGGTGGACCCTCATAATGTAATTATTGCCGGATTGAGAAAACGACAAAAATATTTTATTGAAATAACGGCGGAAGTTTTACCGTTGATATTGTTGAACTACTCGGTAGTAAAAAATACGAATGAATACGTGTGGTTGCATAAGAAAGACACGGTATTGATTATTGATGCTTATGTGAGAAGTCACTCGGTTTGATTCCATTATCACGATTAATAATATAAATTATTATAGCGATAATGACGTTTTGTTTTATTCGTATTATTAACGTAATAAAACGTAAACATCTTTTTATATAAAATGTAATACTTTATTAAAGTTATTCTATAAATAGAATATATTATATTTTATTACGCATAGTGTTGCATAGTGTTTTGCATAAGTTTTTTGCATAGTGTTGCATAGTGTTTGCATAGTAAAATGTTTTTATATAAATAGAATATATGATATTTTATTTAAAAGATTTTTCTTTAAATATGGACCGTCCGATTAAAGTAAATCAATCTGGACCGTTCATGGATTAATTACTATGCATTCTATTTTCCTATAAATGAAGCTCATTCCTTCATTATTTTCTTATTTAATTCTTGAAACTCTAGAGAGAGAAATTATAGAGAGAAAGCTATAGAGAGAAAATCTATAGAGAGAAAGAAGAAGAAGTATATTCGGTACTTCACTACTTTGATATCCAAAATGTCTTTTACGGTAAGGGATATTATTTGTTGTACCCGTAAAGGGTGTTATTCTTTCTTATTCATGAAGAGAACTTCTGTTATTCCATTCATTATTATTCTGTTGGAATAACCTGTAAAAGTGGCATACCCTATACATAACCTCGTGATACGCCAGATACCCTATACTTGGTGAAATCCTTATATTATTCCATTCTTATTTATTCATTGAATAACTTGTATATGCTGGAATCCCCTATACTTGGTGATCTTCTTCTCGTTATTCCATTCTTTATTATTCTCGTTGGAATATCCTGTCGTGTGTTTTACATGGACTCGGTTCCATTGTTTATTATTCCGCATTTATTATTCTCGTTGGAATATCTTGTCTCGTGTGTTTTACACCTGGACCGGTTCCATTGTTTATTATTATTCAAGCATTTCTTATTCATTTGGATCATCCTCGCTTGTGAATTTCACCGACCTAGTTCCGTTATTATTATTCTGTTGAATAACCTGCCTATGCAAGTACCGCATGCACGGTGATTTCTTTTGTTATTCCATTCTTTATTATACCGGTTGGTTAAAACTTTGACTTCTATACTCCATGAAATTAGTAGAATATTCTTGATATTTGCGTTTCATCCAAAGATCTTTTCATGGAAATATTCTTCCGATCATTCTTGAATTTTACTCTACAAAACAAAGTATCTTGTTGACAATTTGGACGTTATTAATTCTCGGATAAAATAATTCTTGAACTTGTTTTATTGAATTATTATGTCATTGTCATCATCCTCATGTTATAATATGTTAACTTTGGCTTACGTGCATAGATGAACTTAGTATGATTATGACTGGGGATCATTGTAGATAATCATAGCTTGTTATAAATGATGTGATAAAAGTCCTCGGTGGCTGTAATGCGTTGATGGATAGTTTTTGGTATGATTATGACCAGGGGGTGATTAAGATAGTCATGACCATTGATAATTTGATGAAAATTCATGACTATGGCACAGGATGATTAGATATTGTGGTTTATTCATTAAACCGAGTCTTAGTGATAAAAATTTATGAAAACCTTTTAAAACCTAAAAGATAGTAGACTTTATTTTCTACTTGACTCTTTTAATGGATTGTGATATTCACCGCAGATTAAACTGGTTGTTCTATTGTATTTTATCGTTTAACATGTTGAAGGCTAATGATAATTTATTCTCGCATTATCTTAGTCATAATATTTCTTATCGGGCTAGTTGAGCTCACCCTTTTCTTTCACCGTTTCTTCGTGAAATGAGAACATAGCCGGGACGAAGTCTGGGAACGGAGTAATGGTCCAGAGGATAGCATTAGTAGTCCTCACTATTCGTGAAATAATGTGATAATAGTTGTAATGAGGACTCCTTTTGAGTTTGTATAATATCTAGTAGACAATATTTGTATTCATACTCACCGCTTATGTCAGATTGTATACCTACGCTTATGTTAGTAAGTTGTATTTGAATTTATGTACCATGTAAGTGGCAACCCAAGATGGGTGACGTATACCTAATTTTGGGGGCGTCACATATATATTTTCTTTTGTTTGTGCAACTAGAGTAGTATTGTTAGTACCATGAGAAATTATACATTTTCCTTTTTCAAAACTAACTTGATGACCATTATCCATTAATTGACTAACACTTATAAGATTAAATTCAAGTCCACTAACAAGATGTACATTATCAATATTGACCTTACCATTACCGATTTTACCTTTTTCGATAATTTCGCAGGTACGATTATCTCCAAATGTAACCGTTCCATTTTTCTTCTTGATTTTTAACTCCACAAACTTTGATTTATCACTAGTCATGTGATGAGAGCATCCACTATCAAGAATCCATTTTTGAGATGGAACCCTTGCCTTGAGACATACCTGTCAAGAAAAAATAATTCATCCTTTTGGTATCCACATCTTTTTGGGTCCTTTAATGTTAGTTGCACGTAAATCATCCTTTTTCACCCATACCTTTTTAATCTTATTTTTCTTAAAACAGTTTATGTCTAAGTGACCTTTAATACCACAATTTCTACATGCTGTAAAAGGGGAACAATAATTCAATCTAAAACGTGATTTTGATTTTAGTATTTTCATAACTCCCTTTTTATGCATAGAATTATAACCAATTCCTTGTCTTTCAAAACTAGGTCTTTGTTTACCCAATATCACATTTAAGTTTTCTTCACCTTGAACGAATTTAGCAAGAGATAATTTTAATGAATCTATTTCCTTTTGTAGTTCATTAGTAGGAGTATTTTTACAAAGAGAACCATCACTAAATGCATCAATATATACATATCTTATTTTTAGTTCATTAGTCAATTTTTGAACTTCACTATTCAAATGATTTACCTTATTAAAAAGTATTTTGTTATAATTATCTAAATAATCATTCTTAGCGATCAAAATCTTTTCTTCTTTATATGAAGACTCTTTTTCAATATCTCTCTTTTCATTTATTAAAGAATCAACTTCACTCATTAATGTATTTACTAAGTCTTTCAAATATGTATTCTTTTCTTTTAATTTTTCATTTTATTTTGTTTCAAAGAATTAAACTCATAAATAGATACCTCTTTTGATTCACCTGCTATTCCCATGAAGCATACTTGAGCTATTTCATCCTTGGCATCGACCTCAACTTCGGACTCCTCTTCATCACTCCAAATGACAAGTGCCTTGTTTCTTTTATTATCCTTGAAGCTCATTTTTTCCTTTGTTCTTTAGTTGAAAACAATCCTTCTTGAAGTGCCCTAGATGTCCACATTCAAAACATATCTCCTCGGTTTGCTTTCCTTTGACTTTAATTGAGTTGAAGGTATTTTTTATTTTATTCTTCCTTTGTAGTAGTCCTTTGAGCCTCATTAACATCATGGCTATCTCTTTATCCGAATCATCATCAAGCTCTTCTTCATTTCCTGCATTAAGAGCTAAAACCTTTCTTCGACGAGTTTCCTCCTCATCATCATATCTCTTCAATTGATGTTCATATTCCTCAAGTTCACCGAAAAGAGTTAGTGTATCCATAGTAGAAATAGTAGAGGAATCTTGAAGAGTAGAAATTTTAGAAGCAAACCTCTTGGGCATAGCCCGAAGTAACTTACGGTTAATCTTACTTTGAGGAATGAAATTGTCAAGTAGCTTTAAAGAATTTAGGAGAACTAGAAACCTTGCTTGAGCCATCTTTATGGTTTCGTCTTTCTCAAGTTTGAAAATTTCATAGTCGTGCATGAGCATGCTTAGTTTGACTTCTCGAACCTTAGATGTTCCTTCATGGCTCACCACTAGAGTGTCCCAAATTTCCTTAGCTATGTTGCATTAGGAAACTTTCTCGATCTCGGATTGTACCATGCCGCTAAGTAATGTGTTCATAGCCTTTGAATCATAGGAAACCATGAAAGTCTCAATTGAGTCCATTTCTAGCAAAGTCTTTGGAGTACCGTTATCTTTCCTTGGAACAACTGGTCCATTCTCCACAACCCACCATTCCCAAGGATCTCTTTTAAGGTAGATCCTCATTCAGAATTTCCAGAAGTTGTAGTTTTTCGTTCTATGCAACAGAGGAGGTCTATTGGTTGATTGACCATCTTGATTATTGTTTCCGAACTGTGTCATGTTAGAATCTTTCCCTACAAGTCACCTTTAAGACCAAGATAAGTAGAGCCAAGCTCTGATACCAAATGAAATTCAGATAAGGCACACTTAGAAGGGGGGTTGAATAAGTGTGCGAATAAACTATGACCAATTTTTAAACTTTAAACCAAACTACTGAATTCAGCCTACTATATTAATGAATGCAGCTTGCTGAATTAATATAGCCTATCGAATTGACTCTTTGATTTTATGAAAATATCTTGCTGAATTTATAACTTAGTGAAAATACTTGGTGATAATGAATTATCTTAAGATAATGCAAATATTCAAATTTTAATTATTAAAACAATTAACTAACTTTTGTGAACAAATAAAATAAAGCAAATAATAAAATGAACACCAAGATTTTTTTACGTGGTTAATGTGACGCCCCCAAAATAGGTCTAATCCACCCAACCTATTCTAAGTCGCCAAATACATGGTACAGAAAGAAAACTACAACTTCATTATTACAATTGTCGTGCAAAATACAACAACACATACTGTGTGTTAAAATACAAATATTGTCAACTAGAAAATATTCACACCCAAATGAGTCCTCATTACATTTATTCATACACTATTTTACAAAATAGTGAGGACTACTAAAACAACTATCTTGAAACATCACTCCACACCCCGACTAGATCCTGATATGTTCTCACCTCCTAAAAAGAAAAATGGAACAAAAAGGAAAAGGGTGAGCTCAACTAGCCCAGTAAAGAATATTATGACTAAGATAATATACAACAAATTATCCTTAGTCTTCAACAGGGAAAAATTTGATAGAATATAATAGACAACACATTTTAGATCAACAATCGCAATGAAATAAAGAATCCCTGTAAGAGTCACGTAGAGAATGAATTCTACTATCTTCTAAGATTTAAAAGTCCATCATCAATATTTTATCCCTGTAACATCAATCAATATACATCTTTAATCAAATATTCATCTTTGTACTATAGGCCAAAGATATTCATTTGTATTACCAGTCGATCATGTTCATCTCAACACCTGTTCATCTATGCACTACGGGCCAATGATATTCATCAGTTAATCATTCATCTTTGCACTACAGGCCAAAGATATTCTATAACATCATCATTTAAGACTGAGGATGATGAAAAATATTTTAAAGAAAACGAATCCAGTGAGATAGAAGGATTTGTATTAGGGATTCGTATTACAGTTTATCCAAGATCAATAATACTTCATAATAACCACTTGTGAAGCAGAATTCAAAAATAAAGATCAAAACATGGATAGAATGAAAGATAGTAATCATAATAGACATCTTGGACAAAAAGGAAAATTTTCATTTTTCGGTGAATAGTGTCGTATTCGTGAATAGTGCCGTATACGTGAATAATGCCTTATACATGAATAGTAACCCCGACACAAAAAGGTAGAAATTCCACAATCAAACTCATATCAATATTTTGGTATAATGGTATTGAAAGAATAACCTCATTACGAAAAAAAATAACATCCCTTACATCAAAGAAAAACAAGATTTTTGAATGGAATATCTGGATATGATCTTTGAATGAAACTTGATCTTGAATAGCAACTCTCAAAGTATCTAAATACTCACAAAAATACGCTCGATAATATAGAGATAGAAAGCTTATGTTTCTTGTGTGATTTTCAATTCTAACTTAAGCACCTATTTATAGGAAAATGCTAGCACGCCGAAGCAGACTTGACCTGCTATCTGATGGCTTTACCTGCTACTATTGTCACCCACCACATTTGAAATTCAATTTGAGCACATTTTTCACCAACCAAAAGTGGGGCCCACCAATTCTAGAATTTTCCACCAAAATGATAAATTCAGAAACTTCAACAATTTCTGAACCAGTCACCTCTTAAAATTCATAACAAATCATACGTTCATTTTTTAACAATTCAAAATTTGTGGACATATACTCAACTTATATATGTATACCATATCCAAAAATCACAACGATCCAACGGTCGGATTAAAAATTATAACTCAAGCAATATATCTCAAGAACACTGGTTTGATTTTTAATATCTCCATTCCGACAAAAATACTGATAAAACACCTCAACATTAATTCCTTCATTTATAACCACATAAATAAATCCATCATTTATATCCGCATCAAATAAATATTTCCTTATCATATAAATCAATAATTAATTATTCACAAATAATATTACAGAATCACAATTATGACAACCAGACAGTTCCCAGGAAAGAGGGGACTTTCCAATAAGGATTTTACTTACTGGCACGCAATTAGGTGACCAAACCTCTCCTTGATAGTACTTTCTAGACATTACCAATAATGTTATCTAATAATATTATTCAAATAATATGAATTATTGATCCGATAATGGGAAATATCAAGTAATCGACAATTATTGAAACAACAATAATATAAAATATCAACGCAACAATTATTGAACCAATAAAATAAAATATCGAGCAAAGAATTATCGTAATAATTATTAAGTAGTGCCTTCTTACGTAAGAATCAATAATTCAAAAAATATCATGCAATACCGTGTGCTATCTTTGTGCAACCACGCCAGACATCGTATTTTAATCACTGTGTATTCCAATAAGTGTTAATTCAGAATAATTATGTTGTATATCTATAAAACTCAAATTTGTCATTTTCTTCATCTCGACAGCTTATTTTCTTATGGGGCCCACAAATGGTCTACCATTGTAATTTAATATTCCCGACAACAAGAATATTTCACGACCAAACGAATATTCCCCAATAGAAATGAGTATTTTATAACCACTTGCGTATTTTGAAAATTTTATATATATCACCCTTAACTTTAACTTTTTATCAATTTAACCATTTACTAAATAGAAAAATTGAATACTTTTATTTCATAAAATTCGGGGTCTTACAATTAAGCTATTACCCTCTATAATAATAGCCTTGTCCACATCCAAAACCAACTAGTATTGGAGACTCACTTTATTTCTTTAAAACGACTCTTGTTACAAAACAGATTCTTTCAAATCTTGAATTACAATAATTCACTTGAACACTTTTGCTCCTTGTGCACCAATGCACTCCTTAAGTTCCTATGCTTCCTTGAACCTGTTTGTAAACAAATCTTAATCCACCCGGATTAAATTCCTTTAGACAACACTTAGTCTAAAATAAGAAGATTACAAATATAGAGGTCTAATGATCAAAGTAAATAAGCAATTTAACAATGCAAGGCTCAACTAATGAATGCAATGATCAAAGAGTAAAAGAGATATCACCAATTTAGAACTCATGAAAATTTGTTGGATAATAATCTGAATATTAATTGCACAACAACTTGTATATTTGCACCAAGAATAATAGAAGAACTTTTCAAGTATGATAGTACAAAAATTAATTGAGTGTTGTGGTATAGTACTAATATCTCAGTTGTTTTTATATCTCAAAATAATATTACCGCTGCTCTCCATAAAACAAATCAGTTTTGTTGTAAATAATTAACAATTTATTTCCGTTAGAACCAATTTAGTCGGATAATGAATATAATCAGTTTAAAAACAAATAAGTGAAAATCTCTTATATAACAGGTTTGACTCCTTCAAAGCTAATCCACTTGAGAATATTTAGGACACGCTACTGCCTTTTCTATTATAGAAGTAATTTCCGTAATAAATGGCAAAGGAAAATAACATTTCTTTTGAAATTAATATCTTAGAAGTTTTTAACAGTGTTAGTTTCGTAAATATTGGCAAGTGTATCCCAAAACAACTTCTCAGGATATATGATTTCCGAGACATAAACAACTAAACCACCAATTGATAGTAATCATTATACTGTCGTCACAGGCTTATCAAATACCCCCTCCATCCCAAAATATTTGATGTTTTAGGAGTTTTTTTTCCCCCAAAATATTTGACGTTCTACCATCCCAAGAATATTTTGCCATTTATTTTCCTTCTCTGCCCTTCCTTCTCTACCACTATTAATGCCTATTTTTTCTCAGTCACCGTTTCTTCTTCTTCTTCAAGACTCACACGGAATAAACTCTTTTCGATCTGAGAATCCATTAATGTTTTGGTCATTGTGTCTATTTTTATTTTAGTTTAATCCGGTGATCGTTCTGCGTGGTTCGGCTGAGGGCGGCGGAGAGGAAGGACGATCAGCTAACACATATCGAAATGAACGAATTAGGCCGCTCGGAGTAGCCACCGGCTTCAAAAGCCGCCGTCGAATCGCTACCAACAATCAACAATTTTTAGATGATGAGGCTTTTGGACTGACGATTTGGAGATTGTCGGGTGGTGGATTTGCGGTTGGGAGGTTTTCCGGGGAAAGGAGGGGCGAACTCGATGGTCGTACGAAGGTTGTGGTGGTCAGATCCGGCTGATAAGAGAAGAGATGAAGAAGAAGAGTTGGAGAAGAAGAGTTGAGAATGGAGAAGAAGAGTTTCAGATCTAACTGGATGAGATAAAGTAATTTTCGTATTCATCGTACCCTTAATATTAATTTACAAATTGAAGAGTTGAGAATGGAGAAGAAGAGTTTCAGATCTGGCCGGATGAGAAGAAGAGTTTCAGATCTGCACGATGAATAGGAAGATATTAAGGAGTATTAATTAAGGGTAAAATAGGAAAATTGCATCTATTCTTAATCTGTGTGAATATATGTAGAACGTCAAATATTTTGGGATGGAGGGAGTACCAAAAAATCTGATATGAATTCTCCTACACGTGTGGCATTGAATTAGGACTCTTTTGAAAAGTAGTGTAATAACCACACTTAAGGTCTTCCATAATAACACATGGCAATATATATTAATTAATCCCAGATATTTAATATTCAATTTGTATTCTTTAGACATGCATAAAAAAGAATGCACATAAAATGTCATAGAGCTTTGAATTGAAAAATTAAATATTTGCAATAACCTTACATTAAATCTTAAGACTCAAAAGTCTTTAAAACCTATCATCAACGATCCTTTTAACAACTTGTTGAAATTTCACAATAAATAATTTAGTACATAAACTAAAGTCATCATCAAAACAAAAAAGTTAGAATATTAACAATTCAACAACATTGTCATTCAAGGCTCGCCACTTACATTTTAATTTAATCTCAATTAATCATTAATAATTAATTGATTTTCTTTACTTCTATATTCCAATTCATAACTAATTTCCTTCACTTATTTTAATAGTTTAATTAACTATCAACTCTCATTCTCTCAATATATGAATATATATTTCTCTTTTACATACACATTTAATTCTTTTCACACCAAATCACATATTCCTAAATACATAGCACATACATATTTATTCGAACCTTTACATATCTCATAATGTTAATTTTATTTATTAAATTTTTATTTTAATAATATACTAAAATCCAGGTTGTCACACTTACAATGGGTAATAATCTTTAGATAGTTTGTAACATTCATCATTATATTGATTAAATTCAAAAGAATTTATATCAATTTTAAGTTTTAAAATATTTTAAATTGAATTTAAAAACTTAACAATAATCAAATAATATAAAACAAATGAAATACTATTAACTTATTACCATTAATCATAATTTAATTCGTCAAAAAATTTATCAACATATAAATCATAACTATTTTATTAAATAAACCTCGTTTTAATAAAATATTTATAGTGGTTAAATATAGCCACGGCATTCTTATTCGAGTCTAAACACAAGTGTGTCAAATACTCATGGATTCCACGCAACAAACGCTAAATTCACGCGTCCCGCAAAGTCATGTAGCGCCACAGCAGTCCTCACTCTCACTAGACGGTAGTTACACATCCGCACCTTATCAAGTTCACAAGTAATCGCATTTATTGGACAGTCATATTCACGCGCTTGAGTAAAGCATTAGTCCATCCATCGTAACAACAAAAATAGCCGTTACAACTCCCAGCTACTCCTTTGCCGACACTCACTTTCATTACCCTGCAAAAAATAAGAGCATTAACAATAATTTCTCTAATCAATTTTTTATCCTTAATTTTGAAATTAATAAATCATTATTCAACATATTTTAATCCCTTTATAGTATTTTACTCCCCAGTGTGAGAGAATCAAAAGATGATTTCTCTATATATACAAAATGATATTTCACACCTTCATTTAGGTGAACAACTCATCAATCATACACATCTAATATTTTTTTACTACTTCATTTTCAAATTATAAATTTAATATTGACTTTTTTAAAAATTAATTTCAAACGTATTCAAATTTAAAATTAATATAAATTTATTTAATTTATGTCAATATAATTATAAATACTATAAAAGTACTATTAATTATAATTTTGTTTCTTTTCAAAATTTAAATAAATCATATTAAATTTAAATTTAAAAATATCACAAATTAACTTTTTAAAATTAATATTGATCTTATGTACATTTGCAACTACAATCAATTCAATACTCACTCCATAAATTATATGAAATTTAAAATAAAATAAAATTATTTTTATGTTGAAATATAATTGATAAATTATACTCTATTTTATAAATTATAAGATTATTATTAATTTGATATTTTAACTGTTAGAACTTTTAATTTTAAATTTTTAAATGTTAAATTTTATTATTTAAGGAATCAATATAAAGAACCTATTGGGTACATAGTGAAAAAATTGAATCCCAGAATAACCCAATAGTACTGTAGAGTAGGGATAAAGATAAAGAAACTATTATAAATGCTAAAAAATTAATATTACCCCCCTTCTTCACACAAAAAATGTCCTAATTGTAAAATTTATAAAAAATAAAAATATTTTTTATTTTTTATTTTCTCTTATTTTTAATTTTTTATTTAAATTATAAATATTAAAAATAAATTTAGTTATATATTTATTCTTAAAATAAAAAATTGTTAGCTTAACCGTGGTGAATGACTGAAAAATTGGGGTTAGAATGCCCTCCACTACATCCATCATTCAATTTTTTTAGTACCAAACAAATATTACATTTAACAAAAAATAAAATACATTATAAAAAATTAACAAAACAATCAAATTTTTAACAAATAATTATGTCGTTGAATTGTCGCTAAAAAATAATATTTATTTAGCTGAATGTGTATTAAAAAATTGAAAGATAAATATAATGAGAAGAATTCTAATCCGTAAAATTGTGAATTTTTTTTTTTTTTTTTTTTGTCTCTCCTCTTTCTCTCATGCTTCATTTACTTTACAGCTAAACAGTAGCATAGAAATAGAAAAGTGGAATTCAATCAATTAATAGCGTCGTGCGTTGTAGTTAACCTCAAGAGAGAATTGGGGAATATTCTTGCCTTTGAGATTTCTCTAAAGTAATATATAAACACTTACTGTGATCTCTCAATTCTCTATTTTCTATCACTTTCAAATCCGAATTTTCAGTTTTTGGAATGCTGATCACTGAAGGCAGCTGGAGCCCGAAGATTTAACAGCAAAGAGTATGAAATTTCTTCCATTCTTCTATGTATCTATAAATGTCTGTGTTTGTTTGTTTGCTTGCCTTTTTTCCACTTTTTTTTTTTGCTTCTGTAACTGTGTTCATATTTATATTTCTCAGAAAGGCGTTTTGTTAGCCATGAAATTGATTGAAACTTCATTATGAAGAAAAATAATTAATTTTCTGGTTATGGTTTAACTAAATATGCATTTGTGTGATTATTACTATTCTTTTTCTGTTGAAAATTTAAGTTTTATTTTTATGGCTTATGAAAGCTGAGTTCCTTTCATTAAGACTTGGACTTTGTTTTTTTTTAGTTATTAAATGCATATGCTTGTGTATGAATATTAATTTATTGGAAATTTAAAAGTTTTTTTTTTTTGGTTCTTGATTGTGATTTTTTTGGTGATCAAGTAAATTATTTTATCTTGGTGCTATAATTTTATTCCCAGAATTCGCAATAGCTACATAATTTTGTGTAATTATGTCAAATTGATGTTTTTCCTGAATTGATTTGTAATTTCATAATATTGATTGTATTCTGAAGGGATCGTTACAGTTGATAATGTTGGGAGGATATGCATATTATTTGAGAAATTCTTGTTATCTTTCTTGTTTGAGTTGTTTCTGGGTAAACTATTTTGAGTTCTTCATAGTGTGCAATGAAATTGTCAAGTGTTTTGAAGTATTGTTGTGCATAGGTTTATGGTTTTGAATTACGTTTAGCTGAAGGAGCAAGTGAACATATGCTTCAGAATGTGGTGGATGAGAAATTTGGGGTTTATGAAAAGGAAATTTTAAAGATAGCTTAATTTAGAATAATGTGGTTTTAGTTTTATGTTTCTGTATACATTGTTTATAAACCATGCTACATGCTACAGCTTAGTTTTCATTTCAGTTATCCTTTTTTTCTTGAGTGTGCTAGTTTTTTGCTGCTTATGTCCCTTCATGCATGACGACTCACTATTTATATGAACAGGAAATCCGTAACTTTCATCCAGAAGAGCTAGATGGCTACACTTGGGGGTATTGGACTTGCTGCAGCCATCAATATCATCACTGCACTTATTTTTCTTTTAGCATTTGCCTTTCTACGACTTCAACCTTTCAATGATAGAGTCTATTTCCCAAAATGGTATCTTAAGCGATTAAGAACCAGTCCAACACGTTCTGGGACGTTTGTCAGCAAGTTAGTCAATTTGGATCTGAAATCATATGCAAGGTTTCTGAATTGGATTCCAGATTCCAGATGCACTGAAAATGCCGGAACTTGAGCTTATTGAGCATGCAGGGTTGGATTCAGCTGTTTATTTGCGGATCTACTTGCTAGGGTATGCAATTCAATTTTTCTTCTCTTATCACTGAAAGCTATTTCCTTATCATGGTCTATGCATAATAGCTAGTTTGCTACTTGTCATATGTTACATTTAGTATCTGTTAGCGAACAAAATAATCTTTTAGATCTGTTTACAGTTATGCTTATCCCCCAAGTAAGTTTATGATCTAGACATCTTCTTCACTTTCCTGTCCTTTTCAGAAACCATATGAAGCTTGATAAAACAAGTAATGAATTAATCAAATTCCAAGAAACAAGAAAGCCTCCAGTGGAGAAAAACTTGTAACTTTAGAAAAGCAGGGAAAGTTATGACGGGGAAAAAATTTTCAATTTATATTGCTTAGAAATTTCTTACCTTAAATTCACCGAAGTCGACGTTCTAAATTAATTCAAGACGTCAGCTTATTAGAATAAGTAGCCAGCGGAGAAGCAAAGGTCAAGAAGAGAAATGAGAACAAGAAGAACACCAAATAAAGAGCGACAGAAGCACATAAGAAAAAAAGGGAGATTTTGGAAGGGAAAAAAATAATAATCTGAAATTCAATTCGTTACAGTTCAAACATCTCAATTGCATTTTGTAGAACTCCCACAATACTGGTAGACTGAAACCTAAATATAGAATTTCTAAAACTATAGAATTCCAAATTAATATTGAAGCTATACTCAGCTCAACAATTCCTTATATCCCAAAACTAATTGGTGTAGGTGTAAATGAACCCGTGTGTAAGAGTAAAAGTAGAAAGACAATGAAAAAACAAAAAGATATAACATACAAAATAAGAAAAGATAAAAAATATAAAAATAAAAGAATATAAAACAGATGAAAATAGCTCAATAAAAACTCATCTACATATAGACACATATGCCCACATGCACATATAAAAAGCTAAAAACAAAAATGAAAGGAAAAATTGGAAAAGAAGGGGACAAAAAAAAAACACTACCAGGCCTTTATCTGCGTCGCATTCCTCCACTTGCTTCTATCACGGGACATGTTGTCAGTTATATTCCATTTCTTCAAATCTATTCTTACTTCTTTCTCCATAGTAATTTTCGGCATGTCCTTCCGCCTTATATCTTATACAAGACTCCTGTACGGACCGATGCTTTTATAGGCCTTCATCGGACATGACCTAACCCTCTCAACCTATGCTCCCTTTGTTAGGTTTTGTGAAAATCAAAGACGCAATCAAATTGCATAAAATAGCGGAAGCATGACAAAATCAGATTTTAAAAATTTCACAAACTAATTACCCGGATCATCCTTTATACTTGTTACTAATTAGAACGAAGAATAAAAAGTTATAGAATCATACTCTTGTAGATATGAGCTTTCATAGGTACGAGTTCAACTCCTACTTCTCCGCGATCTCCTTGAATCTTCGAGTTGATTCCTTCCTTTGATCAACGTTAGCCACCAAGCGTATGGTCTCTAGAGGTGATCCACCAAGGAAGAACAAGAATCAAGAAGAAGGGTGTTTTGGCTAAAACCCTAGTTTTCTTTCTCTGTAGAAAAAGGGCGTACTCTCCAACAATTGGAATCACGTCTCTCGATATCTAATATAAGGCTTCTCTTATAAAGATATCAGTTAACCCTTCTAATCCAATTAGAAATTAGGGTATTATTTAATTAATTAAACTCTTTTAATTAATTTGCCTCCTAATCTTATTAGGAATAAATGAGAGTACTTATATTAAATTAATTCCTAAACTCCTTTAGAAATTAAAATAATAATAATTGTAATAACATTAATAATACTCCTCTTATTAATTAATATTTAATATTTTCAAAATATTAAATAATAAATATTAAGCTATTTAATTTATTCTATCACCATAAATTAAATTAAATACACTTAACATATTATTACGATTATGCCATTAACTTCTTAAATATTTATTCTTTCTTTTATGGTTGTGAATAAATCAATTAGAACAATTCTAATCTCATTTAAATAAATAAATAAAACTATTAATTTATTTAAATAAATAATATTTATTCTACAATAAGGATAAGCCTCCTTAGCGATCAACGACTTTCCAGATAATATAGATTTCAACATTAATCTTAAAAGAACCTTTGAGTAAATAGTTACCGTACAATTCAATCCTTCCACCATACAATGTCCCAATTAAATATTAGTCATGGAATTACTGTCAAGTCTTTTTTTATTTAAATATATGTATTTTGATTCCCAAATGCACAACTGCGAATGGAATTCTAATTTGTCATTTTACCTTGGCCAAAGATTCCTGGGTTGTCATTATTGAATCACATAGGACATGTCTCTTCTTTTACTAGAAGTGGTAGATTCTTTATTGATCATTCATTATCTCCATATGTAACTTATTACACACAAGCATACCCTTTGATATACCCTAAGGGATGTTCCATCTACGAAGAAGCTTTTCAATCCATAAATGTTAGCTGCTTCCATGAAAATACAAATGAAATTGGATTGTCAGAAGCTATGTACTATCTTGATTTGTTCCAATCTGAAACAAACAAATCTCCGTCAGATCATATACACATCCTCCTCAAATTTTCCATCGAGGAAGGCCGCTTCATCCATCCGCCAGATTTTCTTTAGGATAGAGTGTCGATTGATAAGCTACAATCACAAGCAAAATCTGAATCAGACTTGGAGAGATGTATTCCATGGCTTCGAAAGCATAGCTACTAGTGAGATAAGAGAAGGTTTCATTGAACATAGTCAACTCCTTGTCTTTGTTTGAAACCTTTTGCGACCAAATCGGGCCCTTATTGGTCTCTCACTCATTTGTTCCAATTATCCGCATTCCATCCTCTTTTTTTTAAAGACCCATTTACACCCTAATAAAGTTTAATTCCTTCATGTGGTGAAACCAAAGTCCATACTTGGTTTTCATCCATGGAGTTCATCTCGATTTCATGGCTTTCGCCACTTCACTTCGAAGTCTTTACTACTCATATTGCTCAGTAATTCAATGGATCATCATCATCTATGATACATACCTCATCGTCATCCTCTATGACGAATCCATACCTATCAGGTATCTTTGGTACTCTTCTAGATTTACGAATATGGCGTGTTACAATAGGTTCTTCCACTTGGTTAGGTACCTGACTTTGATCCGTAGTATTTTGTGGTTCTTGAACTTCTTCAAGATATATCTTACTCTCACTGACCCCTTCAAGGATAAACTCCTTTTCTAAGAAGGCAATATGTTTCGCAACAAACACCTTTTGATCAGTTGGATGATAGAAATAATACTCTGATGTGTCTTTAGGGTATCCCACAAATCTACACTTGTCGGATCTAGTTTGTAGCTTATTGTTTTCAAACTTTTTGACATAAGCTGGACAACCTCAAGTCTTAACATGCTTAAGATTTGGTTTCCTCCCTGTCCATAACTCATATGGGGTCTTAGGGACGGATTTGGTAGGTACCTTGTTAAGTAGGTATGCAGTCGATTCTAGGGCATATCCCTATAAGGAAACTGGAAGATCAGTAAAGCTCATCATGGATCGAACCATGTCCAACAATGTTCGATTTCTCCACCATTGAGCCATGACGTCCCTGGTGGAGTCCATTGTGAGATTATACCATTTTATTTGAGACAATTGAGAAACTCACCGCTTAAGTATTCACCACCTTGATCCGATCGAAGAATCTTAATACTTTTGCCAGTTTGTTTTTCTACTTTACTTCTGAACTCTTTGAACTTTTCAAATGATTCAGATTTATATTTCATTAAATACATATATCCAAATCTTGAGTGATCATCAGTGAATTTAATAAAATAAGAATACCCTCCTCATGCAGTCGTTGTCATAGGTCCACATACATCTGTATGTACCAACGCTAACAACTCTGTAACTCTTTCACCTCTTCCACTAAAAGGAGATTGTCATTTTTCCCATGAGACAAGATTCACAAGTTGGATATGATTCATAATCAGATAGCTCTAAGAGCCCATCCTTATGCAACTTGGATAATCTTGTTTCATTAATATGGTCGAGTCTACAGTGCCACATATAGGTATAATTAACATCATCTCTTTTCCTTTTATTAGTTTGTTCAATTTGAAGTATATTTTCATGCAAGTTAAGTATATAAAGTCCATTTTGCAAATTACCAACGCCATATAAAACATTATAATTATAAATAGAACAACTATTGTTTTTTATTATAATGTCAAAACCATACAAATCCAATACAAAAATTGAAATAATATTTCTAATGATATTCGGAACAAAATAACAATTATTTAAATTAATGAACTTGCCCGTAAATAATAAGTCCCTACAACTAATGCATCAACCTTTTCTTCATTTCCCACTCGTAGGACGACCTCATTCTTGTTCAGCTTTCTACTTCTGACCAGTCCCTGTATAGTATTACATATGTGAGAACCACAACTAGTATCCAATACCCAAGTAGTTTTTAGACTTTCTGAAAAATTAATTTCAATCATAAACAAACATTGATTAGGATTCGAAGCTTCTCCAAGCTTTTTCTGCTTTTGCTCCGCAAGATAATCCTTGCAGTTCCTCTTCCAGTGACCCGACTTGTTGCAATGGAAGTAGAGGTGGTAAACGGGCGGGCGGGGCCAAAAAGGCCTGGGTTTTGGCGGGCTGAAAATGTGAGGCCCGTGGCCCGTGGTGTCAGTTGGTAAGCCATACCATGGCTTCATCCCCTATTTTTTTTTTTGGTAAAATTTTGCTACACCGAAAATAGTAAAAAAAATAAATATTAAAAGTAATAAAATAATTTATAATAAACAATAATTCTAATACAAGTGTGTAATTAATATATCCTGCCCCCATCTTAGCTTATAGGTTGAGACTCACTACTCCAAACAAGTGTGTAATTAATTGGGATCTTTAGAGCTCCTCGTGATGAGTCACCTGTGACATCTTTACCAACGAGAACCCATCCATAAAGAGGCTGGTTGTTTGGTTGACTACAGGAACCAAGAAAAAAGAATCCATCTGGTATAGAAGATGGTTCAAAAAATGTTGCCCCAAGATTGTCCGGTCCACCTTCATAGGTAGCCCAAATTTTATTAAATTCTGATACTTGAGCCACTACTAATCCTCCTAGATCAATTGATCCATTTGCAAAACCTTCACCTATGTACGTTGTATCCAAAAAAAAAAACCATCATATATTACACAACACTTTCAAAGGGTTTGAACTCTTATTTATTTATTTACAAGTCTTGTGTTCAAGCTTCATAATCCACAAATATCAAAATTTTATAAAAAATAATAAAAAAATAATAATTCATGGGTCAGTGTCAGCCAAAAACGCCAAGATTTTCATGGGCTAAACAATGAAGCTCAACGCCTACTACTGGCGGGCGGGCCCACCAACCAAGCAGTTCGGGCCTCTTTTGCTGTGTGTCTAAATGGAAGCAAATTCCTTTGCTAGCTAGATCAGGTTTCTTTTAATCTTTCACTTTCGCCTTATCCCTTCTTAGATTTCTTTTTATCAGAAGATACCTTGGGCCTCTTTCTTTTCTTGGAAGAATTATCCACTATTAAGACATGATCCTTCTTGGATAGGAAGTGACCTTCAGTAGTTTTCAACATGTTAAGTAATTTAGGCAAGCTGGCATCCAACTTATTTATGTGAAAATTCACAACAAATTGTGAGAAGGTGTCAGGGAGTGACTGCAAGACTAAATCTTGACTTAACTCCCCATCCATGACAAAACCAAGCTGTCCAAGACGTTCAATCAGATTGATCATTTTTAAGACATGATTCTCAACAGCAGTGCCCTCGGTCATCCAAGATCAGAAGAGCTCTTTAGATATTTCATATCTAGTAGTCCTACTTTGCTCATCATACAGCTCTTGTAGGTGCAACAATATAGTAGGAGCATCCATGGTTTCATGCTGACGCTGAAGCTCGTTATTCATGGATGCGAGCATAATGTATTGAGCCACAGATGCATCATCTTGCCACTTTCTGAAAGTAGCAATCTCTTCCTCAGAGGCTGTTTCTGTAACATTTGCAGGGACATGCGAATTTAGGATATAAGAAATTTTTTTCAGCAGTGAGAACTATTCTTAGATTCCTTAACCAGTCCATGTAATTCGGTCCGGTCAGTTTGTTAGCATCAAGTATACTACGCACTGAAATTAGTGAGTGTGACATTTTCAAATTTCTGCTTGTGAAAAACATTTTTAGCAAACATTCATTTAATTACTTTATTTTACCAAAATAAATTAGGTTTTATTTTATATTGGTATCTCCCACTATTTTCTTCAAACTATATTACCCTCATCTATATAGTTTGGCAAAATCTAATTAAAGTTTTTGCTAGTGAGAATAAGGATCCCATTTCAAATGTATATAGTCTTGTGGTGACGCAACAAACTATATATAAATAAATAGGTAGACAACTCTTTGTCAATTACATCATCATGTAACTCCTTATCTTTTGTCTCTTAAATTATTTTGATCAAGTGGTGACTCATCCGAATCAAAATTATCTAAGTTAAGTCAAACCTAGCACTTTCATATATTCAAAAAAGAAAAATATTGTCCTTGTGGTGACATAACAAAGCAACATTGTTCAATTTTCTTTATAAGCATCAAATGTGATAAATTAACATCTTAAATATTTAATACTTGTCTTGTGGTTGCACAACAAACTCATATTACATATTTAATACTCTATTAATTTTATCATGCTAGAAGGCGACGTTCGATATTCCAAATATCTTTGAACGCTTAGGACTTAATATAAATTCTTTGAGGAGTTTATTATTAATTGTCTCATCTTGTTTAACGCACACGCACACACACACACACACACATATATATATAATACTCGTCATATTATTAAACATGCGAAGCATGTTTGCATAATATATATATATATATATATATATATAATACTAACATTCATATAGAATACTATATTCTACCCGTATTGATTATGGACTTTTATTCTAGTTTGGTTCACTAGAGCCACCAAGTGAACCTAAAGGTCAAACCCTAAGGTGCAAGAATTATCATTTAAATATAACTATTACATTTAAACTCGTCGGTTCTTCGAGAAATTCTAACTAATCCTATTACATAAACTATTTAATTTAAATAGAAACCTTGATCAGCAGTTAAGTGGAAGTACATAGGAGAGAGATAGAATTTACAACAAGAAGAAAACCAGAAAAGACGAGGTACGCAGACCCCATTTAATAAAACCCATTCATTCAAGCATCCATCCAAAATAAAATCCAATCTCATTGGTCAATAGTCCATAATCAATCTCATTTATTATCATACATATCACCATATGTATCTATAAATAAAACATTCATCTCATGAATAACAAACATTTAATATATATTGATATCGATTTAATGGGCAAATTTAATTAGCAAATTATGATTTAAAATAAACTCCTTTATTTAATCAACATGAAATTATATTCTAAATGCAAAATAAACAACTTTATTTTAATTTAGAATTTCTGGAAAAACATGAAATCCAATTTTTAATTTAAATAAACCTTTTATTTTAATTAGAAATCAGATTTTTTAAATAAAAACAATTTTTATTCCTTTTCGGTATGCCATGATGTAAGCGCCCCAAATGTACTGGGTTTTGCATCGCTGCGGTCTTTGGATTAGGACTTTTCTTATATCATGAAGCGTGACTGCAGTCACGGTGACCCGCTTTTGAAAAACTCACCGACGTTGAAGCCGCCAGATTAAACTGCTTTTTCCGATTCGCGAATTTTGCAATTTTTCTCCAAAAACTCAATTCTATGCCAACAATTATGCCCAGAAAATTTGTACAAAACACATATCAATCATATATATCAAATCTAAACAATTAATAACATAAAGGTTTGGCTCTGATACCACTGTTAGGTTTTGTGAAAATCAAAGACGTAATCAAATTGTATAAAATAGCGGAAGCATGGAAAAATTAGATTTTAAAATTTCACAAACCAAATACTCGGATCATCCTTTATGCATGTTATTAAGTAGAACGAAGAATAAGAAGTTATATAATCATACCCTTGTAGATACGAGCTTCCACAGGTACGAGTTCAACTCCTACTTTCCGCGATCTCCTTGAATCTCCGGGTTGATTCCTTCCTTTGATCAACGTTAGCCACCCAAGCGTTTGGCCTCTAGAGGTGATCCACCAAGGAAGAACAAGAATTAAGAAGAAGGATGTTTTAGCTAAAACCCTAGTTTTCTTTCTCTGTAGAAAAAGAACGTACTCTCCAACAATTGGAATCACGTCTCTCGATATCTGATATAAGACTTCTCTTATAAAGATATCAGTTAACCCTTTTAATCGAATTAGAAATTAGGGTATTATTTAATTAATTAAATTCCTTTAATTAATTAAGCTCCCTAATCTTATTAAAGATAATAAGAATACCCTATTTAATAAAACCCATTCATTCAAGCATCCATCCAAAATAAAATCCAATCTCATTGGTCAATAATCCATAATCAATCCCATTTATTATCATACATATCACCATATGTATCAATAAATAAAACATTCATCTCATGAATAATAAACATTTAATATATATATTGATATCGATTTAATGGGCAAATTTAAATAGCATCAATTTCGATTATGATTTAAAATAAACTCCTTTATTTAATCAACATGAAATTATATTCTAAATGCAAAATAAACAACTTTATTTTAATTTAGAATTTCTGGGAAAACATGAAATACAACTTTTAATTTAAATAAACCTTTTATTTTAATTAGAAATCAGATTTTTTAAATAAAAACAATTTTTATTCCTTTCTGGGTACCGACGATGCAACGCCCCAAATGTGTCTTGGTTTGGGCATCGCAGTCAATGGATTGCAGATTTTCGAAACTTCGGTTCTGGCGGCTGCAGTCAAAGCTAGTTTATATCATGGGCGGTATGCTGCGTATGGTGACCGCTTTTGAAAACTCACCGACATCAGAAGTGCTGGGTTTAAAAACTTGTTTGTCCGATTCATAAATTCTCGCAATTTTTCTCCAAAAATTCAATTCTATGCCAACAATTATGCCCAGAAAATTTGTACAAAACACATATCAATCATATATATCAAATCTAAATAATTAATAACATAATGATTTGGCTCTGATACCACTGTTAGGTTTTGTGAAAACCAAAGACGTAATCAAATTGTATAAAATAGTGGAAGCATGGCAAAATTAGATTTTGAAATTTCACAAACCAATTACTTGGATCATCCTTTATGCATGTTATTAATTAGAACGAAGAATAAGAAGTTATATAATCATACCCTTGTAGATACGAGCTTTCACAGGTACGAGTTCAACTCCTACTTCTCCGCGATCTCCTTGAATCTCCGGGTGTATTCCTTCTTTTGATCAACGTTAGCCACCCAAGCGTTTGGCCTCTAGAGGTGATCCACCAAAGAACAAGAATCAAGAAGAAGGGTGTTTTAGCTAAAATCCTAGTTTTCTTTCTTTGTAGAAAAAGGACGTACTCTCCAACAATTGGAATCACTTCTCTCGATATCTGATATAAGACTTCTCTTATAAAGATATCAGTTAACCCTTTTAATCGAATTAGAAATTAGGGTATTATTTAATTAATTAAATTCCTTTAATTAATTAAACTCCCTAATCTTATTAGGGATAATAAGAATACCCCATTTAATAAAACCCATTCATTCAAGCATCCATCCAAAATAAAATGCAATCTCATTGGTCAATAACCCATAATCAATCTCATTTATTATCATACATATCACCATATGTATCAATAAATAAAACATTCATCTCGTGAATAATAAACATTTAATATATATATATTGATATCGATTTAATGGGCAAATTTAAATAGCATCAATTTCAATTATGATTTAAAATAAACTCCTTTATTTAATCAACATGAAATTATATTCTAAATGCAAAATAAACAACTTTATTTTAATTTAGAATTTCTGGAAAAACATGAAATCCAATTTTTAATTTAAATAAACCTTTTATTTTAATTAGAAATCAGATTTTTTAAATAAAAACAATTTTATTCCTTTTCGGTGCACGATGCAAATACCCCAAATGTATTGGTTTGGGCAATCGCAGTTTGGATTAAAGATTTTGAAACTCGGTCCTGGCGGTGCAGCCTTGAGTTTATATCATATATTATAGCGTATGGTGACCGCTTTTGAAAAAACTCACGGCGTTATAGCGCGATTCACAGAAACTTTTTTCGATTCGCGAATTTTGCAATTTTTCTCCAAAAACTCAATTCTATGCCAACAATTATGCCCCGAAAATTTGTACAAAACACATATCAATCATATATATCAAATCTAAATAATTAATAACAACATAAAGGTTTGGCTCTGATACCACTGTTAGGTTTTGTGAAAATTAAAGACGCAATCAAATTGCATAAAATAGCGAAAGCATTGTAAAATCAGATTTTAAAATTTTCACAAACCAATTACCCGTATCATCCTTTGTGCATGTTATTAATTAGAACGAAGAATAAGAAGTTATATAATCAAACCCGTGTAGATACGAGTTTCAACTGATACGAGTTCAACTCCTACTTCTCCGCGATCTCCTTGAATCTCCGGGTTGATTCCTTCCTTTGATCAACGTTAGCCACCCAAGCATTTGGCCTCTAGAGGTGATCCACTAAGGAAGAACAAGAATCAAGAAGAAGGGTGTTTTGGCTAAAATCCTAGTTTTCTTTCTCTGTAGAAAAAGGACGTACTCTCCAACAATTGGAATCACGTCTCTCGATATCTGATATAAGACTCCTCTTATAAAGATATCAGACTATCAGTTAACCCTTCTAATCTAATTAGAAATTAGGGTATTATTTAATTAATTAATTTCATTTAATTAATTATAATTAAGGGTTAAGTTCAGATGACCACCTGGGGTTTTGGCGCTTTCCAACATAACCACCTGTAGTCAGTAAAACTACATTTAAACTCCCGACTTTTTGAGTTAAAGTGAATAACTGCTTTCTGTCATAACTCTGTTACTTAAGTTGGATAAAGACTTAATTACCCTCCTTATATATAAACGACAGATGAGAGAACATGCGAGTAATTTCATGCGAGAAATTTGGTACCAAAATGCCAAGTCAATGCCAAGTCCATGCCAATTCTTCACCCAGCTACTCTGTTTCAATGACTACTCTGTTTTGGTACCACCATTACCAAATGACTACTCTGTTTTCACCATTACCACATACAAGTTCAATCTCCCCAAGGTCAGCTAACCTTTCCCTTTAAGTTTAAAGTACACAATTCAGATATGACTTGTTACCCATCCTTACCTTCTTCCAAAATGCTCAATTCATATGGTGGTGCACTTATCCGCTCAAATTGTTAAAACATCATACATAAAAAGAAATAGAAATAAACCGTGACAAGTTGGCAATTGACTTAGAAATTAGAATGAACAGTAATATATATTTCAAAGAAATCCTGGAAATTCTACAAGTCTTAATCAAATCGCTTAACCACATCGATTCAACGACAAAAAAAGAGAAAGGATTATTGGAGCTACTATCCTTCAAATTACCAAAATGCAGTCTAATACTCAAGCTAAAATAACATTTCAAGTATTAAAAAAAGCATATGAAATAACACAAAAAAGGAGAAATAACTACACCAGCAATCACCCAGAAAAGAGAAACAGAGCCCAAGTTTCAACAGAAATTGAAGCAGAAACACATTTCAGCATCAAGAGAGATTTGGGGATTGTGGTTTGAGGAGTGAGAAATGAGAGAGAGAGAAAAATAACATGGATTTACCAATTGGATTTGGTAGCAATTGAGAGAAGGAAAACAAAGAACATCGATTACAAAATCAACAGCAAAAAGTATCATCATCATGAATTCAGAAGCTAAATTCTTCACTGGACATCTCCCATATTCAAATCGAATCTCTCTCCTGTACCCCTAAAGTCGACGACACCATTCTTTTGACAAAAAAAAGCCCTAAACACCAACCCCTGACCCACAACACATCATCTTCTTCAAACCCCATATACGACCAAGGCTGAGCTCTCGGCTTCACTCATCGCTCCTCCAAAGACCGAGGGCGGACATGCGGTGGAGGAGAGAGGAGACCGTGGGTTTTGAAGGTTGAAGGGAGAAGAAGAACAGAGGAATGTCTTTTAAAAGTCAAGAGGAAGAAGAAGGGGGTATTTCAGTCTTTTTTAATCGTTAAAACCCCTTTTCACGCGCTTTTGGCGTCTTATATACACGCACAGTTAAGTTGGATGAAAAAAGTGACGTTTTCACTTCAACTCAAAAAGTCGGGAGTTTAAATGTAGCTTTACTTACTACAGGTGGTTAAGTGGGAAAGACCCCAAACCTCAGGTGGTCATCTGAACTTAACCCTAAAATTAATTCCCAAACTCTTTTAGAAATTAAAATAATAATAATTGTAATAACATTAATAAGGCTCTTATTAATTAATATTTAATGTTTCCAAAATATTAAATAATAAGTATTAAGCTATTTAATTTATTCTATCACCATAGATTAAATTAAATACATATAATATATTATTACGATTATGCCATTAATTTCTTAAATAATTATTCTTCCTTTTATGGTGTGACTCTTTAAGTTCTCCATATTAAATTGGTTGTGAATAAATCAATTAGAACAATTCTAATCTCATTTAAATAAATAAATTAAACTATTAATTTATTTAAATAAATAATATTTATTCTACAATAAGGATAAGCCTCCTTAGCGATCAACGACTTTTCAGATAATATAGATTTCAACATTAATCATAAAAGAACCTTTGAGTAAATAGTTACCGTACAATTCAATCCTTCCACCATATAATGTCCTAATTAAATATAAGATATGTAATTACTGTCAAGTTTTATTTTATTTAATTATATGTATTTCGATTCCCAAATGCACAACTACGAATGAATGCAAATTAAAAACACTTTTCTAATTTCATTCCACCTTGGCCAAAGATTCATGGGTTGTCATTATCGAATCACATAGGATATGTCTCTTATTTTACTAAAAGTGGTAGATTCTTTATTGATCATTCATTATCTCCATATATAACTTATTACACCCAAATATACCCTTTGATATAGCCTAAAGGTCTCAAGGAATAAGTCAAAGTGTAATTCATTATACATCAGTGTTCTAAAAATTCCCGCCAGCACTAGTTATAGCGCCACGCTTTAAAGCGCCAGCCACCGGCGCCTCACCCAGGCCCAAGGCAAAGAAAAAAATTCCTCCAAAAAATTAGTCTGCCTAAAGTGAGAGTTTTTTATTTTATTTTAATAACTACCCAAATCAGATTTTGATATATTTATTTTTCTAATGATTTACCATATTCATAATACAAGTTGTAATATATCAAATCACAACAAGAAGTGAACAATATCAAGTCAAAATGGATAATTTTATTATAGTTGTAATTTTTTGAAATTGTACCAACTTCAAATTATATAAATGATGATACATTTGTAATATTTAGTTTAATTCAATATAATTCTTTAATTTATGTTTAGTTTTTAAGTTTTAATATTGAATTAAATTCTTGAAATTTTTATATAGCAATCTTATTTATGAATAAAACTAATACGTTAAAAATATGTTTGAACTCTGAACAATTGCATGTTTGTGTTTGACTTTTAACATTAGCAATTTGGATATGTGTTTGAATTTTAATCAAAGGCCTTTATTATCTTTATTATAGATTGTTTTGCTTTATATTATTGTTTTGTTTTATATTATTGTTTTGTTTGAATAAATGTAAGATAAAATATTAAAAATGGCTTAAAATAAAAAATCCCGCCTAGGCCCCACCCAGGCCCCCCTCGACCGCCCGCCTCCCGCCTCCCGCCTAGCGCCTTTTAGAACATTGTTATACATAAGATACTATGATGATTTCAAGTCTAAGGATCACTTGTACTACTATCACTACAGGAATTTCTATTGACAGGCAAGTAAAACTCCATTAGGTATTCCTTAGCGAGTCACGTTCAGTGAACTTATTCTTCAATAAACACCTACATACTTGCTTTAGTGTCTCCACACAAATGATCATGAGATCAATCATCTTTATCCAATGAGCAAGCAACATATGTACCTATCTATCCGGATTCACTAATCCCCTTTTTAGTAATCCATTGATTGAGAATATTTTAATTTTTAAGCTGTCTAAGAATTTAGATCTCATTAGCATAATCTCATCATGATTCTAAAAGCATTGCTTAAAACTATAAGTTTGTCACATATTATTAAAACAACACCATGTAAATAAATTAAATGCCTTTAGTAAATAAATACTTTTATTAATAAATAAATAAGATTGTTTACAAAGTATATGTTTTATCATCATACATGATTGGCTTGTATGCATACTACTTTCACCCTCATCTTCTCCTCAATTGGTGCTAAGTGCTAACCTTCTTTCTAATATCATCATTTCTGATCTTATTCAACCATATATATGGAAGCAATATTTAAAACTATTAAGTATTTTGGGACTAACTTTTGTGCAAGTCAATTGTACATTCATTTATGTACTTCAGACCAAAATTACCTGTCAAAAAAAGTAAAAGAAAAAAGAGTCTGTTTTGCTCTCAAATCCTCCTGTATGGCACATCTCTATCATGGTCCCTGTGTCAACATATGAAAGATATAAAATTAATATGACAGAAAGACGTACAAGTAGATGTCTTTATTAACTAATGATAATGGAAAGACAATTTTTTTTTTTGCGCGCATGCTCCTCACCTTATTTGGATAATCAGATTATCTCGGCTACTGATTGAATATGTCAGCAACTAAAGTCATTCTGGGCTATGCATATATGATGTATACATATGTTACCCTGGATTTTAAGTCTGTATTGTGTAGCTTTGAAACTATTATCTAAACCTGTATGGATGGTACAAATAGAATCTGTGTTTTTGTGTATGTTGATCAGTGCAAATAGATTTTGTGAAAATTATTTCTTAGACAATCTCATGCATCGCTGAGTATAATCTTCTGCAATTGGTTGTATTTGGTATTGCTTTTGTACTGTGATCAAAATATTTTTTCCTATTATGTTCTTGGCGTGGGCTATCCTAGTACCAGTTAACGTGACAAATGACACTTTAGAGAAGGCCAAAGATGTTACCTTCAGCAATATTGATAAGCTTTCTATTTCAAATATTCCACTTGGATCACAGAGGTAAGAACTGTACTTTGTTTCAAAGCATTAAAATTATCTACTTCAGTAATATTGAGTGTTCCTTTATTCCATATGCTTCGTTTATTAGCCTGTTGTGTTATTTATATAGTGCTGCAATTGCAATTTATTTAATCAATTTCAAGCCTATTCCACTTAAATAACAGAGGTAGGGAATACTACTTTTTAGCCAAGCATTAAAATATCGTGGGGACTGGGGTCCCTCTCTTTATTTGCTCCATCCACACCAGCCAGTGCTCTACTTTTAGTACTCATTTTCTGTTACCGGTTCTCTGGTCACTCTTGTTCCATTTAACACTCCTAATTTATATATCACTTTGGAAAAATGTCTTGGTTTGATTAGAGGTTTGCATCAGATTCAGTTAAAGTATGACATATTCTTGATGGGGGCCAAAGTAAATATATAAGGAAAAATGATGCACCTTTGTTTCCAAATCGAGTGTTATTTAAAATAATGCTTCTTGGCTTAGATTACAACGTTGAAACTCGAGAGGACACATTTAGTGATTTTATTATCAAATATAGCTTTGTAAAAATTATATTTTTAAATCATAAGTGCATTATTGAAAGAATATATGAAGATTATTTAGACTTCTACGAATGCGTCTGAAATCCGTAGTTACGTACATTCATTTTGATACATGCAACTCAATTTTGAATGAAAGGGGTAACAGATTTAGGCATTATATTAATCTAATACACTCAATATATCTTCCTCCTTATCTCGTCATATTTTGGGTCTAAAAATTTTTAAATATATGATACAAGCAAAAACTGTCTTCATCTAATTATGGTAGGCAACCAAATTTTAGTTTTTTTTTTTTTTTTTTTTTTTTGGGGGGGGGGGGGATGTTTCACAGGTTCATATGCAATCTGATGTTGTAGAACAAAGTGTATTATACTTTAGTTGCCAGACAAGATTTATTTTTTCGACCGAGGCCATGGCCCATTTGTTGATTTGTTAGACTGATCAAAGTAATTAATGAAAATCTCCCTTCACTAAGAATTTGTGGCTCCCGTTATTTAATAAGTAATTAAATTGGAGATCATCCAGTTGCTACAAATGTCTATTTCAAGGTCAACTTCCTTTGAGACCTTGTGAGTTACTTTGCTATAACCTTAAAACACCTAGCCCAAGTTCATCTTGGGTTGGATTTTCTAGTTCCTTTTTTGTTGTTGTTTGTGGTTGGTTTTTTTTTTTTTTTTTTGGGGGGGGGTCTTCCTATTCACAGGACTTGACTGGGCAAGGATTTTCATTATGTTTTCTTTATATCTGAAATGAAAATAAATGCTTCCAACAACACAGTTACTATTCAAGCAACATTAACTCAGCTTTTGATAATTTGTTCCTATTGTTTCCTGCTGGTGGTGGTTGAAAATAAATGCTTGCAGCATATCCAACAACATAGTTACTATTCAAGCAACATTAACTCAGCTTTTGATAATTTGTTCGAATTGTTTCCTGGTGGTGGCGGTGGTTGAAATCTTCTGACTAGCAGGGCTGACTGTCAAGGATTTTCATTTTGTTCTCTAATAGCAGAAGTGAAATAAATGTTTGCAGCATATAATTAACTAAGCTTTGATAGTTTGTTCCAATTATTATGTGGTGGTGTTGATGGATGCTGATATAGGGATGTAAGAGTCCATTGAAAATGGATACTGATATAGATATTATCCACTTTGACTGGATATCGGATAATATCGGCTTCGACCAGATATATCCACGTAATCGAATATTTTCGGATAAATGTCGGATAACAAAACTAAAGAGTAATGTTCATTCACTATATTGTCAAGTACATCATAAATCATAATACATCTAGAAAAAATAACACAATTACTATTGTTATTATATTGTGTATAAAGTTTAAATGAAAAATTTATGTTACTAATTCTTAAAATGCATGATAACAAATTTATTATAAATAAGCATGTATTTTAAGACAAAATAACTTGCATTTCTTATTTTGATCTCATTATAATATTTAACAACAATATTAATATTAAGTAAAACTGATATTATAACTTTTAAGAGCGGTGCAAAAATTAGCGTATACGGATGTGCCTATATTTGTATTCATTAATATTGGATACGACTACGAATAATATTCGAACAAATATTGGATACTTCGGACTCCGTTAACAGTCTTAGATAGTTGTAAACTAGGTATTCTATTACTGAGAGTAACTATAAGTTGAATTGGATGATTGAATTTCAAAATATAATTTACATCAGCACAATATTCCGTATTTATGTAGGACTCTCTTGGCATAACACAAGGACTTTATTCTTTATTTTCTAAGTAATTTACTTTCTGGCTGAAGAAGTTTACCGCTTGGCGCGACGAGAGTAATGCTTGTTTGATGATTGCAGGTTTTGGGCTCATATAGTGATGGCCTATGCCTTTACATTTTGGACATGCTATGTATTGCAAAAGGAGTATGCAACAATTCAGGCAATGCGGTTGCACTTTCTTGCATCAGAAAACGCCGACCTGATCAATTTACAGTAAGTTGCACTTTATCTAGCTACTGAATCAATTCATCTGTTTTGCAATGATTTATTTAGAACCAAGTTTGTGTGTGTACGTGTGTGTTTTCCCCCCAATTGGGAATTGAGAAGGCTCATTTTTTAAATACTTGTTGTGATTGTGCTTAAGTTGTTCAAGTTTCTGAATGGTATGAAACTATGAATAATATGGAACTTTTCTATTCTTTTATTCACAATTAAGTTAATGTTGATAACAACTGTCTGAAGCATACTCTTGTTGGAAATTCCATGTTGCCTATAATCACAGCTATTGTGACATTTTCCCAGTTCTTGGCATATGAACCTATCAAAGTCATGTGAAACAAATATAGGCACATCCGTAGGGGTTCAAGCTCGTTTTTTAACAAACAAACTGATCTATTGTCTGGTAAGAATGTAGATGGCCCAGTTAGCTAAGGGTCCATGCTCAAATAAAGTCAAGTGTAGCATGTAAGTTTGTTCTAACTTCTACGGAGTATATCAAGGACTTTTTTTCTGGAGGCTCCAGCTTAAGCAACTCAAAATTTTGAAGTTTTAGATTTTCTGAAGCTTCATGTGCTCTCAATCATACCCTGTGCATTAGATAATATCTTCTGTCTTTTGCAGTTCATTTGACGTTGGACTTGATGTTTATAATGACACTCTTGTTGAAGTATTAACAGTTCTCATGACTTTTATAATTATTGCTCATGTCTGTTTTAGAGGAAACGGATAACTGTGAGAATCAGTCGTGCTCAGACAGAACTCGGATTTAGAGAACTACATATTGGCTATTGCTCTCTGACAACCTCTCTGAGCATTGAAAAGTAGCAACTGTGATGGCTCATTTTTTAAAGTATTTATTCCAGTTTGTTTGGTTCTGGTCTGATATTGGCATCTCAAGTATTAGGATGGTATCATATGTTTTGTAACCGCTGCATCTGTGGTTTGGGAAGAGCTGCCAAATAATTGAATCTTTTCTATCTTTTGGTTTGGATAGTGCCTGGCATCATTGTACATCATCGTATTCAATTATTATTATTCATGGTGAAGTTTCTACATGCATAGAACACTAAAGCAATACTAATTCAGTGAAATTCTTGGACATCTAAGTGATACCTTTTCTGGTCTGCAAAAAACTATGCTTAAAATGTTGATTTTTATTTGTATCATTTGATTAACAAGTTCAAATTTTCAATGTTCTAAAAGGCGCTAGGCGGGAGGCGGGTGACCGAGGGGGGCCTAGCGCCTAGGGGGCCTAGGCGAGATTTTTTATTTTAAACAAATTTTAATATTTTATCTTATATTTATCCAAACAAAACAATAATATAAAGCAAAACAATCTATAATAAAGATAATAAAGGCATTTGCTTAAAGTTCAAACACATATCCATATTGCTAATGTCAAAGTTCAAACACAAACATGCAATTGTTCAAAGTTCAAACATATTTTTAACGTATTAGTTTTATTCATAAATAAGATTGCTATTAAATAATAAAATTTAAAATTTTAAGAATTTAATTCAATATTAAAACTTAAGAAACCAAATATAAATTTAAGAATTATATTGAATTAAACTAAATATTACAAATGTATCATCATTTATATAATTTGAAGTTGGTACAAGTTCAAAAAATTACAAATATAATAAAATTATCCATTTTGACTTGATATTTTTCACTTCTTGTTGTAATTTATTATGCTATAACATGTATTATGAATATGGTAAATCATTAGAAAAATAAATATATCAAGATCTGGTTTAGGTAGTTATTAAAATAAAAAAAACCTCTTCACCTAGGCCCCCGCCTAATTTTCTGGAGGGATTTTTTGCCACCTTGGGCCTAACTAAGGCGTCAGGGGGCCTTGCGCCTAGGCGAGGCGCCAAGGGGGAGCCTAGCATCTAGGCGGGGAGCCAAGGGGAGCCTAGCGCCTAGGCGGACCTAGGCGGGGATTTTTAGAACACTGCAAATTTTAGCATTTCACTATTTTTAGTGAACTTCTGAATGACACGTTCTTCTCAAGTACAACTTTTGTGTGATGTCATTGATTGTTCACAGGTTCTTGTAAAGAACGTGCCACCAGACCCTGACGAATCAGTTAGCGAGCTTGTTGAGCACTTTTTCTTGGTTAACCATCCTGATCACTATCTTACTCATCAGGTCAGATAATGTTAACATTTCATATCTACATATGCAGAGAAGAAAAGATGTTTGTTTTTATTCATAAATCTACATGAGTTGTTTCATTTGGTTCCTTTCTGGTCTGCATGTTGTCTGTTGATGAATGTGTGAGTAACATAGATTTAAAATATCCAACTGCTAATATGGATAAGTCTCTTCGGGTTGTTTCCAATTCTGATGAGGATTGAGGACTTCTTTGCCTTTGTTTTTCCTTTTGTTCCTTTTTTTCCCATTTGATTGAGGGGAGGTGTTGAGTGTGGAGGAATTTTATGTAATGTTTGGATGATGATGAGTTGCTTCCTACTTATCAGGTCAGATAATGTTAGCATTTCATATCTACATATGCAGAGAAGAAAAATTGTCTGTTTTTATTCATAAATCTACACAGTTGTTTCATTTGGTTCCTTTCTGGTTTGCATGTTTGATGAATGTGTGAGTAACATATATTTAAAATATCCAACTGCTAGTATGGATAAGTCTCTTTGGGTTGTTTCCAATTCCGATGAGGACTTCTTTGCCTTTGTTTTTCCTTTTGTTCCTTTTTTTCCTGTTTGATTGAGGGGAGGTGTTGAGTGTGGAGGAATTTTATGTAATGTTCTAGATGATGATGAGTAGCTTCTTTGAGTTTATTGGCTATAAATGCTTTGCGGATCTCAACATCCCACGATGTTCGTCCCTGGAAAATACATCTAAATTCAATATTATGCAAGTTAAAATTGATGATTAGTGGAAGAAAGTTGAATTGGTTGATGTTTCATGTAGTTCGTTTATCATTTATCCTCTTGAACTATTTCAACAATTGGCTTAGAAAGAACGGTTTGTGGTTGTCACTTGTTTGTCTTATTTTAGAACCTTTTATGCAGGTTGTATACAATGCCAACAAACTTGCGAAATTGGTCGAAGAGAAGAAAAAAAAAAGAGAAATTGGCTTGATTACTACCAATTAAAATATTCGAGAAATCAATCAAAACGGCCCATGACGAAGGTGCTGTTGTTTTTCGAGATGTTTGAAGGGTTTTATCTTTATTCCTTGCCAGATTTGTTATATTTCTTAGATCCCTAGTAATTTCTTTTCTTTATCATTTGTGCCGAGGAGATTCACTGTGCCAATTCAAAGTACTGAAATTGTTTCATTTGCCATCTGGCAGACTGGGTTTCTTGGACTTTGTGGAAATAAAGTGGATGCGATTGATTATTACACATCAGACTTGGAGAGACTATCAAAAGAGGTAATTATTAATCCTTGAATTTTTCTTTCATAATTAATGTTTTTCTACTATGTTATCCTTTTAAAAACAATATTTGAAGTAATACAAATCAGAACATCATAAAGGGCATTATTGGTTCTTTAATTGTTAAAACTCAGGGATAACAAGTATGAAAATGTTGGTCGGAGAGTTCGAGGGCACTGAAGATAAGAAACATGGTTAAGCCTATCATGCTCCTAGTACTCTCAATAAATGAGGCAAAAATGGTACTAGGTTTATATGCACACATGTACTCACATGCTTAGCGAAGCAGTTCTAATCTGTCTAAATCCTGTGATTTGCCAGTTGGTTTTTTGGCCAAGTCGAATGACAAATATCATATGCATATTCAAGGGGTTCATAGATATTGGTTCTTTTCTTGAAAAAGAAATGACTGAAATGAGACCCGCACACTTATATAAGCAATTTTTTTTGAAAGTCTGTTCGTGCTGCTTTGTCTTGACCAAGTATGTATGTCTTTGTTCCATATACTCCCTGACTCTCAAAGAGAGTGGCTTTTACCGTCTAATTTTGTCCTTAAAAAGAATGTTACTCTTTTGTTAAAAGCCTGTATAATCAGAGGCAACAAAACATAACAAGTAAAGGAGAACATAGTAAAAAAATTTCAACCTTTCTATATTATATACACAAGAGTATCTCTGCATCACTTTACTGCAAAAATTATTAAAAAATTACCAGCATTTACATGTAAAGCCAATTCTAAGGATCTTAATTTGGACTAGTGAAAGCTGGAAATTTTGATTGGAGGCGTTATATAATAAAGACTAGTTTTTTGCCTATGGTAACATTAAAAAATTGTATATCAATATGAAATATATGTTTACAGCATGAAGTCTTGAAATAAAGATAAACTCCAAACGATATGAGAGAAACATTAAACATGACAAAAGTAATAAAGATATGTGTCGTTATTAGGTGTTCAAGATTTAAGAAAGATTAAAAAAAATAAAAAATTACTGAAATATTATAAAAATTAGGGGGAAAATGGATTTATTTCCATTTATTAACTTGCCTTACTTTAAATCTTATTCTGTTAACAGATATGAGTATAGAAATTTTAATTTTGTTCAAATTGGGGTCTTATTAGAAAAAGTTAGGTTGGGTTTGGGATATTAAAATAAAAATATCTTTGATGTGTAGCTGAATATTGAATCAATGTATTGAAGAATAATTTCTAAATATAGAAAAACAGCAACAAGGGAACTGAAAATTACCCTCCAACAAGTTAAATTATTAATTTGATGAGATAAATTTTAACAGTTTAGTATGAATCAATAACTACTGGGTAACATTAGGCGTAACTTGTAATATAATGAAATGATAGGGTGTAAAGTGTAATTTTTAACATAATATGGACCTTTAACTAAAATTCTAAATACACAAAATATTACATTTATACACTACACTTCTATTTATGTTTTGTTTACACCCCCTATCGTGAAAATATTATTTGTTTAGAGGGCCCATCCACCCTGTTGGGCCTTATATGAGTCCAAGCATGTAGGATCCCCATCAAGTGATAGAAGGGGAAATGCCACAGGCACTCCGATGTGATCTTTTTCAGCTCTTTGAAGCACTGTAGTCCAGTTCTTCTGTTGTTAATTAATGCTGCAGAAGGCAGATTTCTTAATCTAACATGAAAAGGCTTCTCTATATGAAGGGTTGAACAACAAAGTTTAATTCCAATGTCTGGTGTCCATTTTGTTTTATTCAGCTTTTTAGAAAAGCTGATGCTTAAATTTTTTTTACAAACAAAGTGATATGCCACAACTTTTTAGAAACTTTATTTTTTCCAATACCTATACAAGCATATGCCACAACTTTTTAGAAAAGCTGCTGCTGCTTAAAAAACAAAGTGATACCCTGTTTCTATTGCAGTATACAAAGTACACAAAATCATCAATATTTTTCTGCAGCTGAAATCAGTTTATCAGGTTCCAAATCTCAAATTTAACTTTTACAAGAGGATAATGTTCATTGAAAACATTTTATTGGTGCTTTATTGTTTCTTTATTCTTCTTTTACAGCACACACTGTCTGTTTTCTATATCATAGCAATGCTTTGCTTATTTAGAGACATTAGTTGAATGTGTCCTGCATTCACAATCAGGCCTTTTTGTAACTTTCTTTATTTCCATCTGCAATTTATTCATAATGGAACCCAATTTCTAATTATGCTCTGATTACTTCACACTCAGATAGCTGCAGAGAGAGAAAGTATAACAACCGATCCTAAGGCTATCATGCCAGCAGCATTTGTCTCCTTTAAAACTCGCTGGGGTGCTGCTGTTTGTGCCCAAACACAACAATCAAGAAACCCAACTCTATGGTTAACAGGATGGGCTGCGGAACCTCGTGATGTGTATTGGCCAAACCTGGCAGTTCCTTATGTTCAACTAACAGTTAAAAGACTCATAATTGCCGCTTCCTTCTTTTTTCTGACGTTCTTTTTCATGATCCCTATTGCAATGGTACAATCACTTGCAAACATTGAGGGTATTGAGAAAGCGGCTCCCTTTTTGAAGCCTATAATTGAAATGTAAGTTTATTAATATTTGTTCATAGACTTGTCATTGAATTAGCAAATTTTCAATATTCATGCATAGAGCCATAGACAAGTATTCATTACTGAAATTTGATCATCCACAAATTACTTTAAAGGACATGTTCCGTAGGGCATTCAGCTTTTCAACTAGTTGTTTTTTTTCCTTCTTTTTTTCTTTAATATGATTTCTTCTTGTTTATTTGAGAAACTTTTCACCTTTAATATTTAGAGGACTTTTATGTTGGTCTGCTAACACCATTTATTTGAACAAATACAAGATGCATATCATAGTGAGCAAAGTAGGTTGAATAGTGAACAGGAATTCTTGATGTTATACGTATGTATTGAAAGCGAATAAAAAAGGGTTGCAAGATGGTTAGCAGTCGTATGCCTGTAATCTGCTCGAACTAAGTTGATGCTTATTTTCTTTTACTTTGTGGTTTGAGCTCTTAAATCCTTTATCAATTGACATAGGCACAACACAAAAAGATGTTTAATGTTTCATTCTCTTGTACCCTTGAAGCAAAGGAATGGGTGGGTTCACTATGTCCACTCTCATATTTAAATGAGACATCATGTCAATAAAATGAAAATTTCCCAAACAGAAATGATGTCAATGAAAATGGAACAGGGCAAGATATTTTTGTTGTGGTTTATTTTCTACTAGTTCAATTGCAATTGAGGTTTCAGTTAACAGTATTAGCTAAGGTATTGCTTGATATTAAGGATTAGTCTTTCTTTATAATGTTTACTTTTCAGTACTTAGTTCTGCTACATCTTACTACTACCATGGATTTTGTTATGCAGAAAGTTCATCAAGTCATTCATCCAAGGTTTTCTACCTGGGATTGCCTTGAAATTTTTCTCATTCTTCTACCGACAATATTGATGATTATGTCCAAGTTTGAAGGCTTTCTAAGTTTATCGGCTCTGGAGAGGAGATCTGCATCTAGATACTATATTTTCAACTTTGTAAATGTTTTCCTTGGGAGCATAATCGCAGGAACTGCATTTGAACAGCTAAATACTTTTATTAAGCAGTCGGCATGTTTAGTATGTTATTCTAACTGAAGTTATATGTATCCTTGTTTTGCGTATTCTTTTAGCGATGTATTATTTATTCATGATTTTGGCAATAGTTGCACCTATGCATAAATTAATGTGTTGGTTGGCTATGTGATGGCGACCACAACCACAAGTCCACAAGTCCAAAGCCGAGAAGAAATTTATATTTATTTTATGAAAATTGTATTATGTTTTCTTGTGACTCCATTGTGGTGGTATATTTATCTATATTTAGCATTTCTGTCATGTCTGATGCTGTCTTTTAGTTTTATTTTCTGTAGATTAAGCACAAGTGCTTAATTTTGCAGAATCCCAAAAACCATCGGTGTGGCTATCCCCATGAAAGAAACTTTCTTCATAACATTTATAATGGTTGATGGATGGGCTGGGGAGATTCTAAGATTGAAACCCTTAATATTTTACCACTTGAAGAATACTTTCTTAGTGAAGACTGAAAAAGACAGAGAGGCAGCAATGGATCCAGGAAGTCTTGGTTTCAACACCGGGGAACCTCAAATACAGTTTTACTTTCTACTAGGCCTTGTCTATGCCGTGGTTACACCATTTCTACTTCCATTCTTACTAATTTTCTTTGCCCTGGCTTATGTTGTATTCCGCCATCAGGTAAACAAATTTTAAGCATATTTTACTTGTCAGAAAAAAAACAGTACAAGTTAGAGGACATTTGGTATTATAAATTTTACAATTTGGAGCATAAACTAAGAAAGCATATGATTGTGGGACATATTACAATTCTACTGTTATTGAATTCTTGATTGTAAATTACTGCTGGAAAATTCTGCAAGTTACTACAGTAGACTGTATAAGGCCTAGGAATTTAGGACTTCTATTGACTCAGGACACTCAAAACATCTTTTGCATACTCTTGTCTGGGAGAAAATCAGAAAACATCCTGAATTCAAGTCCTGAACAACTTATCCAATAGTCCTTCCACACGTACATCACCCTAAAAACATTTTATACCCTGTTTTCCATTTATTTTCCTTGGTGGGAACATTATATTTTCGTTTTTCATCAGTTTCCGATATTATATTGATATTAATTTTTCTAAAATAAAATTCAATTAACTTTCTAATAGGCATCATTGTTTAAATTATTTGTTTCTGCCTGATCTCGAAATCCTATGCTGGCAACTTGGTGAACTATGTAAGATGTTCTTGCATAGTGTTATAAGATGTTCTTGCATAGTGTTATTCTTGACTGTTTTTGAATGACATTATTGTTATGGAAATGAGAAAGTTCTCTTTGCTATGAATCAAAAGGTTGGGAAGTGAGGGTTTGCTTTACCGTTGAAACATATAGTATGTGGGTATTCCAGGATATAGTGCAAACATCATCTTCGAATTGTGGACAGAACAATGTGAATTCTACATATTATCTGTTATATCAACATAATGCTGCTTTCAAATCTCCTGTAATCACCATAACTGGTTTTTGCTCATTTTCTGTGCTTCATTTGCACTTCATTCTTGCTGGTAGCACTTAAGTTGTGCTATTACAATCTCCACACTCCATTTTAATAGGTACTGATTACATGATTATGCTTCTATTTGGAGATGAGAGAGACTTCCTGTTGAAAAAGATTTACGGTTTACTTGTAGTTTAGAATTTATGTTGTATCGAGTATAACTGTTTTAAGTCTATTTATCATTACATGTTTGTTATCATTATTATGTTGCTGGAAATTATTTCAAAGTTTATAGTAGGGGTTGCTATAAAATGTGTTTTTTCAGACTATTCTTGTCTTACTGAATACTGATATGCACGTGCTCTCATTTGGTTACCAGTCCTTATGAGTTATTGTTTCACAATGCAGATTATAAATGTCTACAACCAAGAGTATGAAAGTGGTGCAGCATTTTGGCCTGATGTTCATGGACGTGTAATCGGTGCATTAATTATCTCCCAGCTTCTTCTGATGGGTTTATTAAGTACAAAAGAAAATGCTCGGTTAACACCATTTCTCATTGCGCTACCAGTTCTGACCATATGGTTCCATAGGTACTGCAAAGGCCGCTATGAACCTGCATTTGTCAAATATCCATTACAGGTCTGCAAGATTTTACTATTTTCAAAGTGTTTGTTTTGCTATTTATCTAGGAGAAGGTTGAGACTTCCGGTGCTGATTTAAGGAGAAAAATGTGAGATATGTTACATCTGAAATGCAAACAGGACCTTTTGCGATTGTTTACAAACGAAAAATGAAGTGAATTTATTTTGTTGAAAATGTCAAAACAAGTGAAGTCGACCAAAATACTACTAAACAGTTAAATAGTGTTCCAACACACTCATCTCCAAGCTTGGCCCAAATATTAGACAGCTAAAGATCGTCTTGGTGCCATAAAAAATTGAATGTGCCTTGTCAAAAAAAGTAAAACCGGAATTTACCTCTGCAATTTTTCTTATTTTGTAAACAGATATTGCTTTACTTTCTGTTAGTTAGTTGCATATGTGCGTGTTATGTGGACGTTCATATTTGTCCATCTAAATTTGTATGGTGCTTGAATTGACATATATTTTTAAAAATAGATATCAACTTTGCGAGATGATTGAATCTGAAATTTGAATTCTATCTTAGTATTGACAACAGGTTAAAAATCTGTAAATTACTGGATTAGTTGCATACAAATACTGGTTGTGTGCATATGCTAGTGTATCCATTTTCACGGCTTTTGGTTGTTCTCGTATACAAGGTTTTTAGTATGAACAACATCCATTCAGCTCTTGAGGTTTCTAATGCTTCTATTCTTAATTACGCCTTATAACTTTAAAAAGTTGAAATTGCTCTAATGATTTCTTGTTATGCGGTTGAATTTTAGGAAGCCATGATGAAAGATACTCTGGAACGAGCAAGGGAACCAAGTCTGAATCTTAAAGGCTACCTTCAAAATGCTTATGTCCACCCCATTTTTAAAGGAGGCAATGATTCTGATTCTGATGATGATGGGGAAGTTCTTGAGAAATGGGAACAGGAGCTCGTACCCACAAAACGACAGTCACGAAGAAATACACCAGTCCCAAGCAAAATCAGCGGCGGTTCTTCACCACCATCCCTTCACGAGGTTATTCCGGAATTTTAAGCTTTAAATTAGGCATCAAAATTGCACCTCTTTGGATTGGTTTGTTGTAAATCAAATGTGCAAATAGAGCTTGGTTTGTTGTATAGAGATTAAAGACAATTGCAGGCATACTGTTTTCCAACCTCATGACAGTGGCTTTGGACCATACGGTAGATAAGTGGCTCATGGTACTATATGTGACATTTATAGAATGAGCAGAGAGGCTAGCCTGCCCACAAGGCAATGTTGTGGCTTTGGACCATATGGTAGATAAGTGGCTTATGGTACTATATGTGACATTTATAGAATAAGCAGAGGCTAGCCTGCCCACAAGGCAATGTTGTGTGTAAGCTTATTTATAAAATTTAGGTATCTGTGCATTTAAGTGAATAACTATATATATAAGCAAGATTTTCTTGATTGTCGTATGGTACTGCTTTAATCTTGTCATTGCCGTCTAACACAGCGCAACTGAAACTCGGTGGAAATCAGCTGACCAGAAACCTGTATTTTACTGTCGTAATTCACTACTCCATCTGTTAAGTCATTTTAAAGTTGTACACAAGTATTAAGAAAATGATTGTAAAATATTAAATATAATATCAATTGTCTATATTGTCCTTGTATTAAAAAAAAAGTATTATTTATTAGACAGAGAACAGTGAGAGAACTAAAATTATATTTAATATATTTAATACTTGAAGTAATATTGGAAACTAAACGATTAATGTTTACTTAAAATTCTCAAACTTATATTAAGGAATAAAAATATTTCTTTAAAATGACTGTCAGTTTGTTTGCTCTGTTCGAAAGTGTTTTTGGCACGGATTTTAGGACAATTTAACGCATCTACATTGATAATTTGAGAGAGAAATGAATAAAACTGTAAACTATATATCATACTGATGAATGAGCTGGTACATAGCTTCTATACCCTGGCTAAAGAAAATGTACGTTACTGTACCAACAATATGAAAAACTAACAGCAGAGAAGCTAATTTGAAAGTTGTATATGATACATAATCAGAAAGAGGAAAAGTAACAAGATTACCTTGAGCATCTGAAAAAGGAGGGATAGTAGTTGATGGATGAGGAGGAATACCTGTAAAACCTTTAAATTTAGCAGGCTCTAGGATCAAATTTGTCACTATTATGTAACAAAGTGCTTAGCAAACACAAGCAACCAAATGTTTTAAATTGGCTGTAATTAGGGGGATGACCAAACAAGATTTCATAAGAAAATTTTCCTATGAGAACAGAATTAGGAATCCTATTGATGAGATATGTAGCTGTGCGCAAACAATCTCCCCAGAATGAGATATGAAGATGGGACTGGAACCTCAAGGTTCTAACAACTTATAATAAATGTTTGTGCTTCCTCTCAACCACTCCATTTTATTGGGGTAGCTAACACAACATGATTGATGTGAGACTCTAATACTATGTTTGAATTGAAGGAATGAAATTGTGACGCCCCCAAATCTGAGTACATTTAAATTCCAGATATGGTGCTTCACGGTACCAACTCTAACATACATCTAATCATGCATTTATATTAATAGGGAAGTAATTACTAATTATTACAACCCTATTATTACATACCCAGATTCTACGACCTTTAAATCTTCTTAACATGATAATTAAAGCAGTAATTATTACAATAAACCTATCTATTACAGATAAGATTCACATCCTCTTAATCATTCATCTTACCTTTGTCTTTGTCCTTGTCCTTGTCCTTTTTAGAACCTTCTACATGCTCAGTTTTTGCTAAAAACATTTAATTTAAAACAAGAATGAGTATTCACATGTCCAACAAGTATAACAGTTACATATAAAACAACAAAATCAAGAATCATACTTATATATTTTTAAACCTTCAACAACTGAATAGAAGTTGTGAAGAGATCTAAAATGGCAGGAAATTACTTCCTTTATTTTTAAAACATATTTTTGAAACGACATACTAACTTTAGTTGAGCAGTCATAAAACCTCAAACTTTCATTTTCATTCAAAAAGAGTTTGAATAACTATTTCGCAATTACGAGCACGTTGGGTGACCAACCCTTTGTACCCTGTATTGATCAATATTACATGGCGAACGACTTATTTTGCGTTCTTTCGTCACTTGAAATTGTATGCCGACAATATTAAAATATTTCCCCAATATTAGGGTTGTTCATTCTCAAATTGAATCCACACCAAGTAGAAATTGGTTTGGAAGCTTTACTCATACTCAATAACAATTCAAAAGATCATATCTAGATCATTGAAAGGTTTTAACATGTGTTTAGCCGATGCAAATAACATTGACATACTTCTTAAACAGTTCATGCATATCAGAAATTTGAAAACTTGAACAATTCATGCATTATAGCAAAGCTTAAACAACTTATGCATTATAGCATAGTCGAACACTTATACAATATTCTTTGTGTAAGTCTAAAGTTTACACAATCGTTAAATATTGTGTAAACCGATGCATAAATAAGGATTATTCATAAGAATATACATCCACATACTTCAAACTAACATTCAAAAAAAAATTGAATGGAGTTAGAATACTTGCCTTAGCGGTCTTTAACTTTTGGCGTTAATCATCCTTTGAAAGTTCTACACATTTAGTGCACATATACTTACCAATTAGCCACATATAAATGTCACTCATGATTTACTTTAACTCTTTTTACATGTTTTATAATGTCCGCTTCATAAGAAATGGAACATTATTTAAGTTTATTAACATTTAATTTGGTGTTTCGACGTTCATACGTCGCACGCCCGATTTGTCTAACTCGAACGCCTAACCGACACACCATTACGTATACATCTACCATACCTTGGTTTATATTCCTCTAAACTATATTTCCAAAGTCCAATGTTTAGAACTCAAAAATATTAGTCAACCATGGTTTGACACCATGGCGTATGGAGTTTCGAAGAAACCACCATGGTTTTCCTCCGATTACACAATAGTCCTAAAAAAGCTCATTTTAGACCTTGATCCTGACTTTATCTCTCAATTCTTAATGAATGAAAGTTGTAGGTGTACTTCTTAGCTTTCCAAATTATCTTGAATCACCTTAATCAGAGTTCATAAGAAAAAGTTATGTCCAATTTACTAAAGCACGTCAAAATTGACTTTCACCACCTGGGCTCTAGCGCTTCGATGCTGCCCATAGGCCTAATACCAGCGCCCCCACGCTGGTGGGCAGTGTGGTGCTCTGCCAGAAATGCCTCAAGTCCCAAAAAGCTTTGGCTTGTCCATCTACTTTATCCTCCATAACTTCGTCATCTAATATCGAAATGAGTTTGTTTTGGAGCCATTTTCATTTTTGTAACATCCTTTATACACCCCCTAGACGAAATAATTTTTAAGTTTCTTTTATTGGTTTGAAAATTGGCCCGAAAATCCCCCAAAAACCAGTTTTTGCCAAAAGACGTTTTAAACGTTAAATTTTATAAACTTCAAAACTCGCTCATCCGAAGTCAGATTGAGTTCGTTCTTGAGTCTACGGCTCACGTTTTAACCCAGATTTATAACCTTTTAGAAAGAAATAATTTTTTGAAAGCGTTAATTACCCGTAGAGTTGGCCCAAAAAGATTACCAAGCTAGGATTTTTCACACTTGACATCTTTTAAGGAAAATTTCACCATAACTTCATTATGGCGTATTTTTCCTCCATTCCACTTGGAACAACTTGAAAACCCATATATCTAGGATTCCATCTTTAGGAATCCAATAACAACACACAGACAAATGATTATACTAGTTCGTTTATAGTTCACTATTAACTTATTTTTTCATCCTCGTGCTTGGACTTACTTTTTACTTATTTAGTTTACTTAACATGAATCATTAAGGTTTCTTAACATATTTTAAACTCATAAACCTTATTGCTCCAAGATCCTTTTATTATCTCTCATCACAAACAACAACCACCAACAAAGCACTTCTCTATCAAGCTAGAAAGCTTTTTAAACAAAGAGATGAAGTAGATGAGGTTGATGTTCTTATCTTTTTTGTTTTTGTTCTTGTTCTTCTTCCTAGATCTAATCACACTTGATCTTTCTTTCCTTCTCCTCTCCCAAGGTCTGATCACTCTCTCTATTTTCCTTACTCTTGAGCTTTCTCTTGCTCTCTCTAGCTTTCTCTAACACTTTAAATATTTTTGCAAAGTAAAGAGATGTACTTTGGACTTTGCTTATATAAAAGCTAGTTTCTAGTTCTTACAAGTTGGTCACCCAATTTAAGTTACATAAGGTCTTCCCCCTCATGTTTAAAAGCTTACGAATCACCCCTTTGAGTTAGCCTAATCAAACCAAAATTAAAATAACTCAAGGCACTTAATAGTCACTTAACGGCTAAGACCACTTATTGGGGAGACCAAGCACATAATGCTTGGTTGGGATAAGGTGATTCATAAGGCATGACTCACCATTTACTCTCCCACACTTCAAAAATCTGTCCATATTGTCCCAAACAACCCCTTATCTTGCATTTTAGATAAGGTGAGTCACCATGTATTTTTCCTACATGGGATAAACACCAACATGCTTACTTTGGCTCCACTTTCTTAGGGTTTAACCTTAAGTCTTGGGCCATAGCTCAACCATAAGCCAAGTCACCATAAATCCTTAACTTTACCCTTGGTTAAACCCTAGCCAAGCCTTCCAAATCTTGGGCTCAACATTAGACTTAAATTTTGGCTCAACCCTAGCCAATTTCCAAATTCTTAGTCAAACCTTAGAATTCATAGGCTTAGTTAGTCCAACTAATTCTAGTTAGACATTTTCTCATCTAGTTAGGTTTTCTATCTTTCTCGGTTACATTTTTGTAATCCGCTCGGTTTGTAGTCCAACTAAATCTAATTACGCTCAAGAACCTGAAATAGAAAGAACAAAACAAAAGAAAAAGTGTAGTCCAACTAAATCTAATTACGCTCACACGCAAGTGCACGTGGTCAACTAGTAATACAATGATAAGTTAAGTATCATTCCCACAGAGATTAAATATGAAATTAACCCTCATAATTACCAGCTTTATATTAATCTAAATTTTATTAAACTATCCAATTCAAGAATTATAACTATTAAAACTAAAAATATTAAAAATACTATAAATACCAAGCAATCAACAAATTTAAAAAACTATAATTTCAAACAAATATTGGAGAATTAGGCTTACAACTTCACTCTAAGTATCACTTTGATTATTACACCTTGTTCCAGTTTAATTCACTATCCCAGTTTATTAATCAAAAACACTCAAGTAGAACTAGCCATCTCTCGATGCTCCAATACTATATTAACTTAAATCCACAAATTAGATAGAATTAAACTAAACACTTTAATTAACTAATTCACAATATCTCTATGTTAATTACAATCAAAGAAGGTTTAAGTTCAAATTCTCTATCTGATTACATGCGACGCTAGGCATATCTCTACCCTAACATTCATCAAGATTCCATTCAATCACAGAACTCAAGAACACATGTTATAATGACTAAGTCTAGATTCATATTTCCTCCCTCAAATTCATACAAATCCACATAGAACTGGTGATCAAGCAATTCATAAATTCACGCACAAATCACTATAGATAAATTGAAAGATAGATTAGTAAACTGAAAATCAAGAGCTACATAATCATCGTTCAACCCAAAGATCCTTCATAAGCCTAACAAGTAAATTAGTTCATCATAATTGAAATAAAAACTAAATTCATCAAAGTAAACATCATCCCAATTACAATTATTGAATTAAAGAAAAAGAATGAATATGAAACCACCCTTCTTCTCTGCTTCAATATGCAATTATCGTGAATTCCACCTTCAAATCCTTCCTCCAATGTTTTTGCTCAAATTGCTAATTGATTGTTCGTTCCAATCTCCATTGTTGTTTCTTGTTAATAACCAACTTAAGACATGTATTCTGACCATAATTCGATGCACAATATAGTTCCAAACCATGCCACCCTCTTTCCCTCACGCATCTGTAGCAATACAGTTCAAATAGAAGACTTACTTTTCCCGTACCCCCACCCCGGCGGAGGTTTTCCTTCTTAATGAGCCCTCCTCGGCGGGAGGTGCTACTATCTTCGATCAAGTACCCCCACCCCGGCGGGGGTTTTGTGTGTAACATGTCCTCCCCAACGGGGGTCTACTCTGTTGCAGTTCAATTTTAGCTCTTTTTCTTGCCAAGTTTCGCCATGAAACCACCATGTAAGTCCAAATGCTATGCCAACATACCTAAACATAAAAAATAACATTAAACAAGTAAAACTAATCATAAAAATAAAGAATTAACACAATTTAAGCTCGAATTAGAGGTTGATTCGTAGGTATAAAACCCACTCATCAAACTCCCCCAAACTTAAACCCGTGCTAGTCCTCAAGCATAAAACAAAACAAAAGTACTATATAATGCAATGCAATGAAATGTAATGCATCTAATCTATATGCCTACAAATCCAACAGTAGTGATAGAAACAAGTCTGTTCAACTGCCTCAGAGAAATTAAGCAAACACGACAACACTCATATCAAAACCAATCAATAATTTCTATCAATCATCAAATCTTAAACTGTTATTACTGGTATAGTGTATGCGTGCTCAACATCCATGCTAACTGATATAATGCTAAATACAACACATAATAGATCTCTTAAAAGGTATCATACAGTGTAAACTCACAAAATTCACGAACAAGCTAGATCCAACTAAAGTCAAACATCCACCAAGTTCAAGAGTCCAATTCGGGATACTTATGCTTTACTTATCATTACGGGGACTTTTTGCTCTTTTCCCATTTTTTATATATATATATATATATATTTTAACCATGATTGTGCAATGTCTCATTCCATTAGGCTAATAGTGCTACCCCTTAGCGAGCTTTCGACCAACGACTCCTAGACCATACAGACCTTAGGGCGCTAGGTGTAGAGACAATCCCCCCGGACGTACTTGCTCAAGTAACAAAGGCCCCGAAATAAGACTAGCCACGGTATTTTATTCATTTCTCTCTCTTTTTTTAAGCTTATATATCCCAAAGTTTTCCCCCAAACTTAAGTGTTTGTCTAAATTTAGCCATCTTCGCCTATTCATGTCTTTCATTAATTTAAACTAGTATTATCCTTAAGAAGTCCATTATGTGCCAATTTAAACTTAATCAGTCAACATAGTTGTCTCTATTGTGCTAACCTTATTATACCAGTTTCAAACATGAAAAGATTCAATTCATAACAGAAAACCACATCAAAGTTCTAATAGTCGGTACTGTACTTGTCTACTCAATCCCAATCTCATCATTGGCCATAATAAACTAACTATATCAAACCGCTAGACTTATGCAATATAACACAATAGTCAACTATTTTTTTTATAGATATGGAATAAACATTAAAATAAACATAAACAAATTACAAACTACTTTATTATGCAACTATTACACTAAATGAATGCAAACATATTATGAATCTAAAACTAAACATGAAACTAACATATGCAAATCCAACTACTAAATTAAACATGTACAAAATTAAACTACTCCCCCAAACTTTAATAATTATAATGTCCTCATTGTAGAAATAAGTAGTCAGAGTACGAGGAATTCCCTGTAATCTCCTAAGCTTGAGGTGGTGGTGGCTGTTGCTCTTCATTGTCTGAATAAGAAGGTGGGAACCGTGGCATTGAGGCAGGCTGCTGGTATGAAAACTGAGCATTTGGGTTGAAATTTTAGAGTGTCACGTTCAAGGAGGCGAAGGACATATTCATGGCCTCGAACATATGGTCCTGCCTAGCCGCGAGTCTCCTCATCTGTCTATTGGCATCTTTATTGTACTCATCCACTTGTCTCTGGAGGCTCTAAAATTGAGGGCTAAATGTATCTCTGTCGGTTCGCTGGATCTCCTCAGTTCCTTGCTCTCCCATAGTCTCATCCTCCTAGAAGTCGTCATCGTCAGAGGTGTCCTCAGCATCAGCCTCATCCTCGACGCTGGTGGAAATATGAGCCCGACTCCTCTTAGGTGCGACTCACCCCCGGGCCAAATTGAATACCATTCAATCATCCTTGTGTCCAACGTCTGTAGTGGCATCTGAGTGGTCTCATCGCCGGACCACCTAACTCCCACCTTCCTACATAGCCCACATATGAGAGATGGGTGTGGCAAGCTGCCAGAAAATGGTCCTCGTAGTCATCTTCGGATAGAAAAACTTCTGATGGCACCCACGTCGATGAGAAAGTCTAGCACGATTTCATGTAAGAGAAGTATCTTCTCCTTAGTCACCTCTGTCATATGTGTGGATGGGAATAGCTTGGCGCACATGAACGGGTACCATATTTTGCCATACCGACTCAGATCCTTGTTATGGAAGATGGTGCCCCCTTTACGTCCCTTGACCCATGTGGTGCCCGACTTTGTTATTTCAGTTAAAATGGCCTCAGAGTCGGGATCATGGTCACTCAAATAGGCATACTGGCACTCTCTAGGAATTCACAATTGGTAGTACTCGTTAATGGCATCATCACGAAAAGGAATCTTCTTGCCTCTAACAAATGCTATGAATGGGGCCTTATCCTCCGTATTGGCATAAAATTCCTTCACTACATTGAAAATTGTAAGCTTCGGCTCGTTAGTGAATCTATCCCATCCTTTTTCATAAATTTGCCTCTTCATTTTGCCATCTCCATTATCTGGTGCCAAGCCACACTCCGGGGTTAGTGCCTTAGTCATTAGATAGTCATAACGATCAGCGGCAGTGGCACTTATGAACTTTCTTCTATCAAAGGCCCGAGTCGGTGGTGTAGACCCGGAGCTCTCGCCTCGCTGTCGCCTTGCAACTAGTTTTGGTGCCATGGTACCGGGCTGGATGAATTCAAGTCAATTTCCCCCAAACTTTACTTGAACAAATTGTCGAACACTTGGTGTGCACGACCCACAAGACTCTCAAATTTATTCACTGTAACCCAATAATGTTGAATAACTTAGAATAATGATTAGCACAGAAATTTACCCTCATTGATTGCACTAATTTCTCCTTCAATGGTGAAATTGATGTGGCTAGGGCCAATTGAAGTACTCTCCTCCTTGTTGAAACTCGAAATAAAAGAATCCAAGCTCTATTTTTGGTGAAATTATATGGAATGGAATGAAATTGATGTGGCTAGGGCTTGGATTTGTAGAGAGGAAGTAGTGTACGTGTTTAGTGGGTTAATGTAATGGAGAAGTGGGTAGTTTGTGGCTAATTCGTGGGTTAATAGGGGTATAGGCGTCGGTTATGAGAGAAGTAAGTGGAGGAGATGGGTTAATTGTGTATAATCGCCGAAATTATGTCTTTAACGCTCACAGACTTCTACAAGACAGGGGTTAAAGTCAGATGCCCTCCCCGACCGGGGTGTTTCGCTGGACTAAGACCCCCCTGACTGTGGGGAGTTTCTATGCAATTTGTCCACCACGGTGGGGGAAGTACACTATTACTAAGTCAAGACCCCCACCCCGGTGGGGGGGGGGGGTACACTACAGCTGAGTTTGACTTTTCCAATTCTTTGTGTCCACACCTATACATGCATTTCCTAAGTACCTGCAACACCATAAGATTATAAATTTAAGATAACAACATGAACATTGAACATTGAAAGTTGAATTTACTAAAAAAAAACTTGACTCGACTAACTACCTAATAATTTGAACTAAAATTATCCTTTAAACTATATTCACACTAACTTATACTCTAAACTAAGAATTAATTAACATGCTTAAAAAAATACTGATAATAAAAGAAAACTGGGTTGCCTCCCAATTAGCGCTTGATTTTAAGTCTTTCAGCTTGACTACCCCTTTTTCATGTCGCATCAGCAAGTGTGATTGCGATGACATCATTTTCAGTGTCGCTACCCCAATAATGCTTCACCCAATGACCATTGACTTTAAACGTCTCCAATGGATTCATACTGTATAACTCTGTTAGTTTCTAGTAGGCACACAATAGATCTAGAAGGGAAGGGGGGTTGAATAGATCCTTTTTAATTTTTAATTACTTTTCTCTTTTATTTTGTGTTGCTAATGAATTAGCATATGACAAACATATGAATCTTTTCAAGCACAACAGAATAAGTCAAAGATCCCCTTCATTGATATATTCATAATCATACATGCATTGTTCTTAGAGTTAGTTAAGTTGTAAGCAGTTAATACATACATAGCAGTTATAGTAGTTAGGTACATAATGTAAATGACATAAAGTAAATGACACACGAGATTTTAAGTGGTTCAGACTCTCAAGCTCCTAATCCACTCTTCTGCTTTCAACTAGCAAGATTTTAACTAAGGAAGGGCAGCACCCTGAATCACTAAGATTCCTTCAAGGCCAACAGCCTTGAAACTTCAGTTCACTTAGAACTCTTCAAGGCCACCAACCTTGGAACTCCTTTAGTTCCCAAGGAACTCTTCAAGCCCAGCAGGCTTGGAACTTCATTTAGTACCTCTAGACAAGGACCCCTCAGGCCTTGACTTCTTGTTGATGTTTGTTGGAGGTGCTGCTAAGATGTCTTTTAAGCTCTTCATCTCTGAATGCTTAGCAGCTTGACGTGATCATCCTTGAGGTGCAGTTGAGTGTTGCATGATGCTCAGCTTCTTCAGATACTCAACCTCTTCTGATGATCCCTTGTTGAACTGCAGTGAAGATCATTCTTCTTAATACTTAATGGCTACACATGATGAATTTCTAAGATGACTGTAGGCTCTTCTGTTAGGTACTTAAAAACTTCCTCATGCTTGACATCATGATGACGTTGGTGATCTTCTTCCTTGATACTTGATGCCTTCTCATGATGGACTTGCTAAGATGACTGTAAGCTCTTCTCTTTGGTACTTAGAGTCTTCCCATGATAGACATCAAGATGACATTGATGCTCTTCTTTCTCTTGGCAGTTCAGAACACTCTTCTTGTAGTAGAACTCTCACTTCTACATTGTAGAACTCTAACTTCTACTTCTTTCTTTGTTCATCTCCAAGTATTCTTGGTGGATCGTAGAGTAAGCTTTTGGACCTTCATTGGTCACTCACTATTTTACGTTATTTTGATCAGTCCACCATCTCTCCAACCTCAGCAACTTCAGCAGCTTTTGATCTTTGAAGCTCTTGTTGATTTATACTCCTTCACAACCTTCCCATTATAATGTAGCCGTTGGGAGCTATTTGAATTGCTTCGTAGATCTTGAGTTATTTGATGTAGACTGTAGATGTGACATGACAACAGATGGTCTTCTTTATTTCTCCTTTTTGACTTTTTGATTAGAACGTCAGGATCTGTCCTTTTGCATCGATGCTCTCAATAAGCTATATTCAAATATCACTCTTCAGATTAAACCATTGTCAATGCTTCAATCTTCAGATGACCAAACTCTACGATTCTGATGCATATTCTCTTGGACTTGATCGTAGTGTCTAGTTGACAGGTAGAGACAACATTATGATCTTGAAGAGTGTTGATTGGATCTTTAATGTAGAACACCTCTTCCTTCTCTTAAGTAGTGCTTCAATACTTCTGTTTTCTTCGACTGCTCTCAAATACTAATGACTTGACTCTTTGTTCTGGCCCTTTTAAATAGCAAGACACTTCAGATTTGTGGTGTGTCCAGCTCGCTTTTGTGGCATGTCCAGCTCGCTTTCTCCTTGTGATCTCCCGTTCACTTATCATCAATGGACTGACCCAATGCTTAATCACTTTAGCCTTGTTCTTCAAAGGTTGACCAGTATCTCTGTGTACACTCCATCAGTTCCTTCTTTGTTTGGCAAACACTACGATCCTGGTTAATTTCAAGATCGTCATCTTCTATTTACTTGACAGCTACTGTACTTGCTGACTTTCCTTAGTCAGTTACTGAAGTCTTCTTCTGATCAACTTGTGAAAGACTTCATCTCGAATGGCTTCACAACTCAATCTGGATATTGATTGAGTTGGTGCTTAGATCTTCTGTTAGCTTACATGCCGTTTGTTGAGTGCTCTTTGGTTTCCTTTGGGTGGGATGTATCTTTGTAGTACCAACCAGAGGCTTCGTTCCGTTGGATATTCTAGGAGTGCTCAATTTTTGAGAATCATGTTTACTCTACGATTTTGCCTTGGCGTTGTGAGCATATCTGTTGAAGTCTTAGTTCTACACTCTACGATTCAACTTTAGCTATGCAGACACTACGACTCCGAGATCAGATCTTGACACTCTATGATTTCTGTCATTGTTGCTTGTTGTCTTCATCTGATCTTGCTCGACTATGATCTCTGCCTCTGATACGATCAGTAGACTCTATGACTCTGAGTGTAGTCTACGATTCTTGGCTTGGCTTCAACATCAGTAGACTTTACGACTCCAAGTGTAGTCTACGATTCTTGACTTGGCTTTGGCAGATGCTCGATCGACTCGTAGATAGGCTGTCTCTACGATTCTGAACATGACACCCTTAGTAGACTATGGCTCCGAGGATGTTCTTCTCGACACACTACGATCCTTCCTCGTCTCTCATGGCAGTCGACGAACTCTGAGATCTACTATCTTGCAGACTACGATTCCACCTTGATAGTTCTCGAGTTTTCCTTGACTCTTCTGGCAGACTACGATTTCTTGTGCAGTGCTCGACGATCAGACAAGCCTATCTATTACATTATAAGATCAACCTAACAAGCTTGATCTTTCTATATTTATAGTCCTTGTACATCATTTCTTTTTAAGGACTTTACAAAGTTATTTTGCTTATGTAGGATCAACCTAACATTTTTGATCAATTCATTCTAAGTCCTTGTACATATGTTCCTATTATCTATCAAAGGACTTTATAGCTTTTCTTAATACAAGCATACTTGCATATTCATTCATTTATATCATAATCAAATCATACATAAATAGGAATATCATTCACATGCTTATTCCTAACAATCTCCCCCTACAAAAACAATAAGTGCATATGCATGAGATGAATGAATCTTATATACAGTGAGCAACTGTATTTCTAAAAACAGATAATCATGAATGTCATTTGATAATGATATGGGACTATGTACTATAACACTTTACATCCTGGATCCAGAACATACCTAGCTAGTTAGAGATATACCTCTTTGGCTCCATGTGAGTTTCCAGGATGGCTATTGATCAGCTGTTTATCAGTTTGATCTTTTTGTTTCGCTCCCCCTTAGATGGTGACTCCATTTATTTTCTCTGCTCATTCTCAGATTCATTCTCCTTTTCTTGTTCTGGCTCCCCCTCAAACTTTGCATTCATGAGATCATCATCCTTTGACTCCCCTTCAGATGATGATTCTGCTGCTACAACTACTGTCTTTTTCTTTGCCTTTCTCATGGCTTTCTTATCTTTTTTTCTTCTGATCTCCATGCTCTTCTTTGAGTTCCTTTTTCTATGCCTCTTTTTCTCCCCCTTTTTGTCATTAATCACTTGTGAGAGCTGCTCTATTTTGGACATAAGTTGTTCCATCAAATAAGATGAGTTACCAATCTCCATCTCAAGTTCTTGTTGGTTCAGCTCAAGCTGTAGGGAAAGAGACTGATTCAAATTGTCAATCTTGTCAGAGAGGGATATGATTTGTTCTTCATTTGCTTTTTGTGCTTGTAGAGCTTCTTCTTTATGATCAATTATGGCCTTCAGGTAGATTTGATCTCTCTCTTTGATTTTGAGAGATATATCAGTCATGGTGGCTTAAAATCTGTCTTCAACTGCATTGCCTCCTTTGATCAACATCTTTGTCTCTTTAGTGATGATGGACATCTTCTTGACCAACTCATCAGTATTCCTCAGTAACTCCTGCTCCGTAGGAGTTTGGTCATGTGTCTAGGTAGGCTTCTGTTGAACACTAGACTGGACTCCACGATTTTCATTTTTAGATAAATTTTCAAAAACATTTAAAATCTGATAAATCGTTGAGTGCCAATCACCGTTGGAGGATGAAGGAATATCAGATAGCCGTGCTTGGGCGGAGGGAAGCTTCTCATCCTGAACTTGATCATCTTCAATGGTAGAGTGAAGAGACTCTACAATCATCCACTTGGGCATAATCCTTTTGCCATAAGAACCCACTCTACAGTCGTAGGGAATGTAGTGGTTACCAGCATGTCAGTAGACTTTGAAGTGAGGCAGGTCTTTGATCATCTTGGTTGCAAACTTCTTTACCCTTGGAAAATTCTATGACACCAGCTCCAAATTTGGAAACTTTGAGTAACACCAGCTGAAGTAGCTCCCATCTTTATCAGTATATGATTTTAACTAGGGCATCCATGGGTAGAACCATCTTATCAGAAGGTCATCAGGATTGTATAGTATTGTTGTGCAGTCTAGCTCTATGTTGTTCCCGTTATTGAACACCTCATCTATAGTCATCCTTACAACTTTGAGTTGTTCGTTTCCATAGCTTATCCAACTTTCTGGTGGTGCATCTTGTGGTTCATCAAGGACTTCCACCACTATTCTCCTGCGAACTCTCATTGGAGAGAGAACATGATAGTCTGCAGATTCCTTTGCTTCCTAATTTGCAGAACTCGAATCTTGCTCCATTTCTTCACCTTCTGAGCTTGAATCAGGCTGACTTCTTTAATCAGATTCATCAATGAATTCTTCTTGCTAATTTTCATCACTAGTACCTTCTTCAACATCTTCTTCCTTGGACTCAAATTCATCATCACTCACTTCAATGATTGCAGTAGAGTGTTCACCTTGCTTCTTTGGGATAGATTTAGCAAGTAGTATGTTGCTCTTTCTTCTCCTTGGAGGTTCAACTATAGGAAAGTTGCACTTTTCTTCTTCTTCAGAATCTGAAGCCTTTAAATCACCAAATAGGCTTCCTTGATGTTCAGCATTAGCAGGGACAGTTCCTTCTTCTTCGGACTCAACATCTTTGGAACCATCATGTGGGCTTGTTAGAGTATTTGCAGTAGGAGATGTAGTTGTGTCGACTTGCAACCTTTCTTCATCATCAGAGTGGATGCTCTGAGAGTTAGCCATAAGGCTTGCACAATATTCTTCTTCACCATCAGATTTAGCTCAGATTTAGCTCTTCCTTCTTCATCATTATATCAACTTCTTCCTCATTGTTGGACTTGCTCTTTGAGGGTTCATTCTTGAAGCTTTCAGTTCCCTTCTTATCTTCTGACTCTACTTTCTCTTCTTTGGTAGATAGACTTTCCTGAGGAGTTTGAACTGATTTCTTCATCACCTTTGCTTTCTTCTTGGATGGCTCTTGGAGTAGTCTGTTACTCCTTCTTCTCTTTGGGGTTTCTATAGTTGAAACTTTTTCTTCTTCTAATCCATGTCTCTTCTTGTCAGTGGAGAGAAGGCTTGATGGAGCCTCTGTATTCCTCACACTCTTAGACTTCTTCTTTGCTGGTGTGGCTGCTACTGATACAGAGTCATCAGATTAAGAGCTTTCCACTTCTTGTGCCTTCTTCTTCTTGACAGAGACCTTGCTGCTGCTCCCAGTTATTATTAGCCTCTTGTTTTCTTTGGGATTTTTCTTCCAGTTTACAAACAGCTGTGGAGACATGACTTTATGAACGTTCAATGGTTCTCCCTCATCATCCTTTATCTTGCTTCCCAATTTCTTCTTTATCACAATACTCAACAGTCTTCCATGAAAAACCTTTGTCAGGGGTTTATCTGTAGACTTCTTTATCTTAGCCTTCTCCACCCATTTGGTCAGCCAATCGATTTGTAGGGCTCCAAAGTTCATCTGCTGCTTCATGACGATTGTAGTCATGACTCTCAGTTGTAGATTACTTACAGTATCATGTGTGGTGTCTTTGCACAAGATACATTTTCCTGTAATCTCTGCAGAAATTCAAATTCTTCAGGAAACTCCTTCTTCTTCATATCCTTCATATTTATGTTCCTTTTGTAACGCATTAACCTCTTGCATTCTTCAATGTCAACTTCATTGAGGTTTATCAGACCTTGGTTTGGAAACCCAAGATATTGGTTAATGTCTGATGCCCTTATCTTCAGACTTATTCCTTTAACCTTTGTGGACAGAAACCCAGAACCTATTATTGCATTGGAATAGAATTGCTTCACTACCTCGGTATAGACTAGAGTGTTAGCTTCCAAGCACTAATAAAACCCAACATTCTTTATAAGCTCAAGTATATCTTTGAACTTCTTTTCTGATCTTTCGAACTTCTTGAAGCCGAATTGGATTCCGGTTATAACACACCATTCTTCCATTTTGAGGGTTCAAAATATATGGGTATTTGGTTTCAGACCTCTTCTGAGAGATAGTTGAATGCAATTTGGGCAAAGCTTGAGGTTTGATGTATTCATGCGTTGAAGAGGGTTTTAGGGTTTAAAAAAGGGAGGAATAGAGGTTCGATAACTTCTGGTAACTTTATGAAGTTTTTGAATTTGTCATTATGACAGTCCCTTCTAACTTTGCATAGGCTGTGATATGTCAGCCATTCATTGGCTACACGATGCCCAGTAAGAAACTGCAACTCCCCATAAATTGAATAGTTTGGGGTTCCTTTTAAGAGAGAAGGCATTTTACTAACATGGATTGATCGTTGACCTTTTCCAGTACGTAGAGTAGCTTGGTGAGGTAGCTATAGACTCTATGTTTTTCTTTGTTGACTCAACAATTGTCTTCTGAGAGATGCTTTAGTAGATGATTTGACACTAATCTTCACCTTGAAGTTGTATGGCTTAACCACTGATGTACACTGAGATAGTTTGAGCACTAGAATTCCGAGGTGAGTCTGCCGAGCACCTTTTCACATTGTATTCACACTTATCTCCACATGATCTGAGTAGTTGGACAAGTGTCTAATTCTTCTGAGCTCCTTATGAGCTAGTATACCCTTTGTGAAGACTACGGTTGTTGAGTCTTTTCTACGATCATTGGAGTTGAACTACGATCGTCGAGTTCACTTCAGAATCTACTCTGCGATCGTTGTCTGACCTGGTCCTTGAGATGAACTTGACTAGGCATTCCTTTTGGGTTAAGGTAGCTCAGGAAGGGCTAACCTCTTAGAGTGAACTAAGGGTTAGGTTTGTCCCTGAGGCGCTTTCCAGATGAAAAACTTTAGAAGTGATTTGTACTGATCTCTCATTCGACCTTTTCTACTTGGGAGTTCCTCTACCAACTTTAGACATTTGACTGTGATGGTGGTGTCCTCCTGCTCTTACACTACGATCAGATGTTTGATCATAGGCGCTCCACGATTCTGAGTTGGGTGGTTGACAAGGTTATCTGTAGTACGTTTTGAGACGTTCCTACTGACTATGGATCTTCATTTGGTTCGTCAGTCACAAAGTTTTGGGACTTTGTAACTAGTATATTGCTTCACAGTGTATTTCTGATACTTTAGTTGATGTTGTTCCTTAACAGATCACTGCTCCCCCATGGTTGATACTATCTTCTCAAAGAGGTGTGAGTTTTTCTTCTTCATGTGCATTAGGAGGAAGCCTTGCATATCTCTTTCTGACTGAAGTCATCATTATCAATTCAATCTTCTTGCATCATATAAATGGATATCTTCAGGACTGCTCACTCTACGATCATTTGTCAGTACTACGAACGTAGTCTTCTTTTGATATTTTTGTGCTTGCGGAGTTCTGCTTCTATGATAAGTTCCTTGAGGGTTCTTCTCAGCTGATATGCTTTGGATGATTGAGCTTATAAGACCCTTTTTATCTTAGAGTGAGTGGTCTGCTTCCATATAGAGATCAGCAACCATGTGATCTCCATTCATGTTAGCTCAGTAAATCTTTAAGGACAGGCTTTGACAGATAAAGATTTAGCCAGAAATTCTTCTAAAATGTCTTAAGCCTTCTACTGGTTGAATCCTCTTGACTGAAGTCTTCTGCTTCAGTATTTCTTAGTGTGGTCAGTAGACCAAGCACCTGCAGGTTAAATAAATTTCTATTTTTGTTACCCATGGTTAAATGGGTCCTACCAGGTTAGCCTTCAAAATCCCTGTTCCTTATATGTTTAAATTTTCATCATATTGATCATCACCAATTATATTCATGCATGTATCCAATTTAGATATTACATTTTAAGATGCATGATGATGAGTGTGTATAAGATTAACCATTTTAACAAGACACTCTTTTTCTTTGATGGTTTAATCATTTGCTTGGTTATGTTCACAGAGTTTAAATGTTCACAGAGTGAAAGTCAACTCTAACACTTATTTGTATCTGATTGATTCATGGAGGTGATCAGTTTCTACGAATCTTCAAGATGCTCTTATAGAACTGATCATACTCTATGTGTTATCAAAAACTTAGAACATAGGTTTGTACATACATACTAACCCATCAACAAAGATTTCTCCACTTAAAATTAATTAAACCTTGGTATGCTTATGACCTATTTCAAACTTCTTTCAAGATGTTATCTTCAACCTAAAACTTGGATGGAGAGAAAGTTTGTTAGCATTTGAGTTTCCACCTTCAGTGCACTTTCTCTCTTCTCCTTTTTAGGTAGAGTATGGTCTCTTGATAGAATACAGTTATAGTGCATAAGATGATGCAATATAATGTACACATTTATACTAATGAGGAACCGTACCTTTACATTGTCAGATTCTTGACAGTCATTTATCTTGATGTACTGAGGTTAGGCAATGATGTGCATACTTTTTCTTTCACTTCTGACAGCTTGTTGCTCCAGTTTTCCTTTGATCAATCAGTCATAATCTTAAAGATGTAGGCTTAGAGAATCTTGACATCTTTAGTTCTTTGACAGTCTTGAGTCCTCAAGGTTCACAACCAGCTGTTGGTTGGCCAAATATAGATTTGAGAGATTTGTCGATGTCGGGATTTTTTAGTGTCCCTTTTCGTTACTTGTTCTTTGGTGTTCTCATGTTAATGTGAGATTTGTTTGAAAAAACAAGTGAAAAAGGTCCGACATGTATAATTTAACGCCCCCAAATTCAGGTACTTGAAACCCAAACTCAGTGCATTACGATACCATTTTTATGAGCGGAAATAATAATATTATCATAAATATCAAACTTAATTTACATATCAGAGTCTAATCCTAGGTACGCGACCTTCAAAACATTTCATTACATGATAGATAATAAATATAATTATCTTATTTAAGTCTAGCTATTACATAAGATAACACAAACTTATTCTGATAGCTTTCCTTTCCCTTTGTTCTTGGCAGAGCCCTCTGGCTGATCATACTTAACTGAAAACATTTAATTTAAGCAAGGATGAGCATTTGAGTGCCCAAAGAAGTAATAAAATTATAAATATTAGTGAAAAGGATTAAATGTTTTCTTTCAGTACTACCCTTCTACAATAAATCAAAAGTTGTGAAGTAATCTGAACCGATAATAATAACATAACAACTCTCTATCAAATTTTTGAAACTACGTACTGACTATAAATAGGGTTAAGGTGACATACTATGAACATTATTCTCAATTTTCGAATAGGTTTAGCAGAACTTCATCCGCAAACCGTCATAACTTACGGGCACGGGGGGTGATCAGCTCGTTATGCCCTGTATTGATCAATACTACATGCAAGAATGATATTATCGTTCACTCTGTCCGCCTTGGGCGTATAAAAATTTTCCCATGATTGGGATGTTCATACTTAGTCTGGAATCCGAACTAAAACAATTTGATTGGATATAAAAAGGTTTTATCATATTCAACAACATTTCTAAATCTGTGTCTAGCTGGTCAAATAGCTTAGATGACTCTTTGTTATCATTATACATCTTTGGGGTCAATAGGTATATATATATATATATATATATATATATATATATATATATATATATATATATATCAACATGTGTTTAAATACAATGATTATCCAAGTGGGGACACTTGAATAACCATGTTTAGACATTAACAAATGTAATATATATATCCAATTATAATATACTACCATGTTGATAATCAATGATCGGATATAACATATATAACAATAGGGTTAATAATCTGATACAATAATAATATAATTTTGAAACTTTCTTACTTATGTCCATTGCATAAAGAAAATGCAAAGGTAGAGATACTTGCTCAATAATAATTGGAGTAAGTATAGGAAACTTGCCTGGTCTGCTGTTTACACAACTTAGTTCTACCTTTAATTCAATGACCTATCATTTATAAGATGGTTCTATTGATTAGAAAATCATATCATAACACATCGCACTGTTATTTACAGTCAACACATATCCTAATCACATTGTCACATAGTTATATCAGTCATTAAGACGCAAACAAACACTTATACAGTTAACCTATAAAGGTTTTGATCAATTTCGATAACATTTCGGTGTACCGACGGCTTTATCAAAAAAATTTTGAGTTTAAAACTCTAATCTGTATCTTAAATATTATTCTGGATACTTTAAATATCAATCATAGGACTTATAATAATTTTTAATTGATTATAATAATTTTTAATAATTTTTCAAACTCTAGAATCAATATTAAATGATTTAAATATTAAATAATTCTATCTAAATAATATTTAAATATTTATGCAACTCTTGCCAAAATATCAAAGTCATTTTATAATAACTCAAATTTTTTAAAGTATTAATTATTACCCTTAAATAATTTTTAAAACATTTAAAATCATTTCTAAATAATTACCATTAATATTTAAATATTAAGGTATTATTCACTAAAATATTAAAAGTCGTTTATAATAACTTAAAATATTTTAAACCACTTATATCATTTTTAAATGATTTTAATTCAATAAAATCATTTTTAATCTATTTATTTAATATTATTATTAAATAAATCTAATATCATTAATATTAAATAATTAATGAAATTTATCTTAAAATATTGAAAGTTACATTTTATAACTTAAAATATTATTAAATATCTTATTATTATTTAAAATGATTTTTAATATAATAAAATCATCTTTAGTTAATTTATTTAATGCATTTACTAAATAAATTAAATATTGATAAGTTGATTTTATATCCGCTTATTCGGTATCTTTTACTTGAATTAGTTGCTTATATTCATGTGTCTTAGTTACTTTTCATGCATTGTGTGTTTATTTTGTAGGTTATACGTTTGGAAGTGGCGTGAGCGACTATTGGTAAAAAAGTAAGGAAAATGCAAAGAAAAGCAGTCCGGACATCATTTGGGCTTTCATGTTCATTTCATTTTCTTGGCTTGGAACTTGGACTATATTGTAGATCTTCTTCTTAGCTTTCCGGAACATTTTGAATCATTCCAATCGGAGTTCGGATGAAAGAGTTATGACATTTCTACCAACGGACGTCGTTGAACTTCATTGTTTTGGGTGGCCATTTGCATATCAGTCACTTACAGTCCAATTTTGAACTTCATCCGTTCGTTATTTCTCAAAACTCAAAGAATAAAAGTTGTAGAGATCGTCGATATCTTCGATTTGATAGGTGACAGGCCCCTTAACTTTTCCCGAATCAAAAGTTATGACCTTTTTACCAGAGGGCGCTGCAGCAAAAAAATAATTGGCAGCTTACTAGCAAGCCGGGGCTTTCCCTTTTGTGCTTTGATAGCAAGCCAGGGCTTGGGGTCAAGAATCAATAGCAGGCCACTAGTAAGCCGGGGCTTGCTATTTACAAGGCAAATAGCAAGCCGGGGCTTGGGTATGTGCGGAAATAGGAGATTTTGTCCGAATTTGAGTCCGATAAGGATTGGTTCGAGTTGTTTGATTCAAGGACTTCCAAGAGGACTTAAAGATATATAAGGAGGCTTATAAAAGGAGGGGATTTACAAGGATTAGAGGGAGTTTTTGGAAGAAATCCATTAGATTAGATTAGAGTAAATTAGATCAAAACCCTAGTTCTAATGGGTTTTGGAGATTGAAGTAACTTCGAGACCATTGAAGATTCAAAGTAAGAGCAAGGAGGGAGCGTCAAATCTACAGACAATAGATTCTATCTTCTTATCTTCTTCTATCTTTGTCTTTTAATGTTTATTCAAGTGTGGATTCTTAGTTTTAATTCAATGAACTAATTCTTTGTTTGAGATTACAATAGATCTTATTGTGTAATTTATTTTAATATGCTCCGTTATCAATTATTATGTTCTATTATGAGGATTGTCTATTATGATTTGGACTTAATTGCTTAATTTCCTAGCTAACAATTACCGTGATAATCTATATGAACTCGAGAGATGAAGTATAGATTTAGATCTGATTATGATAGCATGTGTTCAAGATTTTGTTAGTAGCTTAAACTTGATGAGTGTTAAGGTAGAGATATGCTTGACATCACATGTAATCTTATAGAGAACTTGGTTCTTCAACCTTTTTAAATTGTAATTCACATAGAGATATAGTGGGTGTAAGACCCCAACTTATTATTAATGAAATTTAATTTTCTCTATTTATTATTTTGAAATAGTAAGGGTTGATGTGATTAATGTGGATAGTTAGGGGTAAAATACGCAAATATTTCAAAATAAGCAAGTGGTTATAAAATATTCATTGTTGTTTGGGAATATTCGTTTTGGTCGTGGAATATTCAGATCGTTTAGAATATTCGCATTTGACGGTGGCAAAACCCATGTGGGCCCCATAACGGAAAGCGATTGGATGAAGAAAACGACAAATATAAGTGGTTTAAAAATAACTACAGAAGTTGTTACCATTAATACTGTGTAAAATACCCGGTGTTGGTTAAAACACAAGAAGACACCAGTATTGCACCAATTGTTGATTCTTACGTAAGAAGGCACTACTCAATAATGGTTACAGAATTATCGCTCAAAGATTTTATTGAGTTAATAATTGTCGCGTTGATATTTTATATCATTGTTGTTTCAATAATTGTCATTACACAAGTATTTTTCATTATCGAAGCAATAATTCATATTATCCGAATAATATTATTAGATAACATTATTGGCAATGTCTAGAAAGTTCGTCTAAGGAGAGGTTTGGTCACCTAATCATTGCGCCAAGAAGAAGAAATTCTTATTGGAAAGCCCCTCTTTCCGGAACCGCACTCGTTGTCAATATTGTGATTCTCGTAATATTATTTGTGAATAATTAATTATTGATTCATATGATGAGGAAAATATTGATTTTATGTGGATATAGATGGAGAAAAATTTTAATGTGACAATTGTTGAAAATTGAAATTTTATCTTTTTCGATAAAATAATTTTTTTAAATATATTATTATATTTTAATAATATAATAATGGTGATATTTTTTACAACTAATGTGGGATATATGAGTATACGAGGAGGAAGAGTATTTTTGTTGCAATAAATGTTTAAAACATGTTAAACATGTGATGGACCCCATTTATCGATTGAAATTTGATTATAAATTGTAAAATCCCCGTTTGTGGATTTTTGGTCAATTTCTGTTTGGAATTTGGAAAAACTTTCTTCTCGTAAAGTTGTAGAGAATTGAATTTCCTATAAAACTCGCGAGATTCGAATTTTCTGATAGAAGGGCTATTTATTATGAATTATTGAAGTTCAAGTTCAAATAATTGATTTTTAGAAGTTTAAAATATTTTAAATAATAAAAACGTTTTTTTGTTTGTTTTGTGGGCTACAACATGTGCATAATGAGCTGAGATCATATCTAGGAAGGTGGGCGAGAAATCTTAATATATATATTAATATTATATTAAATTTTCGCTTTTGGTGTTCTAAAGATTTTTCTATAAATAGGTGCTTAGGTTAGAATTGAAAATCACACCGTAAACTGAAGTTTTTCTCTATATTATCGAGCGTATTCTTGTGAGTATTTTGAGTATACTTTGAGTATTGTTAGACGGTGCAAGTTCCTTCAAAGACTATAATTAGATTCCAAATTTAAGTATTAATCTTCGAGGTAAGGATGTTATTTTTTTCTCAAATGATATTATTTCTTTAATATCATTATCTGTCAAATATTGGTTGGAACTTTTTATCAAATTTGGAACTTTTTTTCATGTCTAAGTTACTATTCACGAGTTACTATTCACGAAGTTGAGTTACTATTCATGAGTTACTATTCACGAGTTACTATTCACGAGTACTATTCATAAGCGTGAAGATGTTTTTTGTAGAATTTCTATCTTTTGGTGTCTGAGTTTCTTTATTCACGATGTCTGACTATTCACGTATCACGAACTTATTCTATTATCAAGACTATTCTATTAAAAAATGAAATTTCTTCTCTTTGTCCAAAATATCTATTCTCGGATACTAGCTTTGATTGTATCCATGTTTTGATCATTCTTGAATTTTACACCACTGTGATTATTTTTGAGGTATTTTTGGACATGGATAAAACAAAGTACTAATCCTTAATCCTTAATCCTTGTCATTTTGTTTCCTTTGGATTCGCTTGCTTTTAAAAATATTTTTCATCATCCTCGCCTTAAATGATGATATTATTGAATATCTTTGGCCCGTAGTGCAAAGATGAATGATTTCAAGAATATCTTTCGTCAGTAGTGCAAAGATGAACAGTGTTTAGATGAACATGATTAATCGATGAATATATTTGGCTGTAAAGTGCAAAGATGAATATTTGATTCAGATGTATATCGATTGATGTTACAGGATAAAAGATGAGACGATGAACTTTTAAATTCATACATAGAAGATAATAGTTTGCATTCTCTACTTAACTCTTCTAATGAATTATTATTTTCACTGCGAATATTGATTTAAAATTTGTTGTCTATCAGATTCTATTAGATTTTTCCCGTGAAGACTAACGATAATTTGTTGTATATTATCTTAGTCATAATATTCTTTTTATCGGGCTAGTTGAGCTCACCCTTTTCCTTTTTGTTCCATTTTTTCTCGTGAGGCGAGAATATAGCGAAGTAGCAGCCTGGGTATGGAATGAAGGTTCTAGAGAGAGTTGTTTAGTAGTCCTCACCATTTTTGTAAAATAATGTATCAATAAATGTGATGAGGATTTATTTGAGTATAGATATTGTCTGTAAGATAATATTTGTATTTAAACTCGCCGCTTTTATCATTGTAATAATAAAGTTGTAGTTGTTTTCGCACTCATGTATCGACAACTCGAATGGGTGATGTATACCTATTTTGGGGGCGCCACGCTTGGTATCGTAGCTTAGGATATGATCTCAAGTGAGATCTGGGAATAGAACTCAGAGGGAGAGACGAGTAAATCCTTCGCTAGTGTGTCCTACCTAAGCTTATTTTTTAGTTGGTCAAGATATAAGGATATTATGTGATATATTGATTTCCTTAATTAACCCCTTGTTTTATGACAAGATTTGAGAATGTCGATCGAGAATATTAACAATGGAAATGAGACCGTGGAGACGCTCTGTACTCACCAACGAGGAGAAACGCAACAGTCGGGCAATGTTCCTCCCGTGAACAACACCACCGAAAGCGATGATGAACGAGGGATGTTTAGAAGTTTTTTGCTTCATTCATGCAAAATCGCATAAGGGAGACTCGTGTTCAAAATACAGGAGGAAATGATAGCAATTCACGGGTTGTCACGTACCAAGCGCTTCAAAGAGTTGGGACCACTAGAATTTAAGGGAAAGCCGATCCGATCATGGCGAAACATGGGTCAAGCAAATTACCAAGATATTCGATGTCTTGGGATGCACGGAGGAACGAAGGTTCCATTCGCCACCTTTATGTTCCGTGGCGAGGCAGATCATCGGTGGGAGTCTCGTGAAGCGCACCCATCCACCGCACTCAAAGATGTCTTGGGAGACGTTTCAGAAGCTATTTAATGACAAATACTTTTCCGAAAGTGTTCGGCTATATGAAGGAAGTGGAGTTCATCGATTGGAACAAAACAACATACGACGGTGTCTCAAAGACGAGGCAAAGTTTGCAGAGTTATCCGTGTTTTGCACCTCATTTGGTGGAGAATGAGGAACGATGACGCGGATGTTTCGAGAGGTTTGAAAACCAAGATACGTCACAATATCTCATTTCTCATAAATTTTTCTCTATTCAGGATGTTGTTAAGGCTCAATTGTTAGAGCGAGATAACGAGTATATTCAACCGAGGGACCATAACCGTGGATCGTATCGTAGATAGCAACAATGTAATAATGATAACCAATGGAGAAAGAAAAACAGACGGACAAAATGGTAACCACTCCGGTGGTAATCATGGCCATGAAAATAGAAGAAGCGAGTCGGGAGAGATTTTAAAAGAGGAGATTTAACAACGACCTATGTGAAGACGATAAAGGTTGGCAAAGAATCGGGTTCTAAGGGAGGAGAACGACCACCCATTATATGCTATAAAATGCGAAAAGAGGGACATATCACCAAACCGCCCACAACAGATTCAAGGTATGCTATAATTGTGGAAAGGAAGGACATATCGCCGAGATGTGTACAGAGCGAAACCTAGTTCACGGGGACGGTGACTCAAAAGATCGTCCCGTAAAAGTCAAAGTCAACGATTCCGGAAGAGCGTTTGTTGTGGATCGGTCAAAATGCGAGAAACCCAAACGAGGTGATCACGGTAAGCTATTTATAAATTCTTGTGAAGTTTATACCTTACTTGATACCCGGTGCTACCCATTCATTTATCTCTCCGCATGTGCTCAACGCTTAAACTGACTCGAAAAATTAGACTTTGACCTATCTCGTGGAAACTCCGTTAGAGAAACTTTCATCACATCCATCGCTTATAAATCTTGTTTGATTCAAGTTGGCACCATCACCTTACCGTTGACCTTATCTCTTTAAAGATACTTGCTTTTGATGTGATTTTAGGGATTGATTGGTTAACTACTCATCATGCCAAAATTGATTGTTTTCGTAAGGTTGTTAGTTTTCATATTCCTAACCAACCTGTTGTTATTTAATTCAAGCAACTAAACCATTAAAATCAATCACCGTCATATCTAATCATAAAGCTATTCGCTTATTGAAAAATGGATGTCAAGCTTTCTTAGCCCATGTTATGGATTTGAATAAAGACACGCCAAATTTGAATAATATTCTCGTTGTTATTGACTTTCCCGACGATTTCAAGAACTTCCACGGCCTACCCCGTAACGTGAAGTTGAATTCTTTATTGATCTTGAACCCGTACAAAGCCCATTTCTAAAACCCCATATCGAATGGCTCCTATTGAACTTCGGGAGTTAAAGGTCCAACTATAGGAATTGTTGGACATCGGTTTCATTCGCCCCTAGTACATCTCCTTGGGGTGCTCTGCTTTTATTTGTAAAGAAGAAAGACGGGAGTATGCGACTTTGTATTGACTATCGGAATTGAACCATGTCACCATCAAGAATAGGTATCCTCTACCTCGTATTGATGACTTGTTTGACCAATTGCAAGGGGCACAATTCTTTTCAAAAATCGATCTTCGCTCGGATATCATCAATGAAGATTAGAACCGAGGATATTCCAAAATCGCCTTTTAGAACTCTCAGACGGGCATTATGAATTCTTAGTCATGTCTTTTGATCGACTAATGCTCCTCGCTGGCTTTCATGGATATGATGAACCGAGTATTCAAGGAATATTTGGATCAGTTCGTTGTTGTCTTTATTGATGACATCCTTATATATTCCAAAAGTCGTGAAGATCATGAGCACCATTTGAAGCTGGTACTCCAAAGGCTTCGTGAAAACCAACTATATGCCAAATTAAAGAAATGCGAGTTCTGGCTTGAGGAAGTAGCATTTCTTGGGCACGTGGTGTCAAAACATGGAGTATCCGTGGATCCGGCGAAGATTGAAGCAATACAAAGTTGGGAGCAACCGAAGTCGGTGACTGAAGTACGTAGCTTTTTGGGCTTAGCTGGTTATTATCGGAGATTCGTGGAAGGGTTTTCTAATCGCTACTCCATTAACTCGCCTAACTCTAAGGATACAAAATTCGTTTGGAGCGAAGAATGCGAGAAGAGTTTCCAAGAGCTTAAGAGGAGACTTATTTTTCTAAGACTGTTCTAACAATACCATCGGTTCGGATGGATTTGTTATCACAAACGATGCTTGCTTCGTGCAAAGGGTTAGGATGTGTTCTCATGCAACGTGGGAAAGTCATAGCCTATGCCTCATGACAACTTAAAGAGTATGAGAGGAATTATCCTACTCATGATCTAGAGTTGCAAAGCAATCGTTGCGCTTAAAGATATGGAGGCACTATCTATATGGGGAGAAAGTGGAGATATATTCGCACCATAAAAGCCTTAAATATTTCTTCACTAAAAGAAGAACTCAACATGCAAGCAAATGACGTTGGCTCGAGCTATTGAAAGACTACGACCACACTATTCAATACCATCCCGAAAAGCTTAACGTGGTAGCCGACGCGTTGAGTAGAAGATCATATGCGGAACGAAAAGTGCGATGATGTCAAGTATACGACAGAGCCAACTTTAATAGAAAAAGTTAAAGGTTGCTCAAGCCACCCACCCGAGCCGATGCGTATGAAGAAAGAAAGTACAAGAAGGAGCTATTCCTAAGCGAGAATTGATGAAGAAGGAATACTTTGAGTCCACTCTAGACTTTGTGTTCCTAACGACTCTGATTTGAAGTACAAGATTATGATGGAGGCACACAATACACCATTTGCAATCCATCCTGGAAGTACTAAAATGTATCGTGATCTTCGACATACATTTTGGTGGAATAATATGAAGAGAGAGATTGCAAAGTTTATCTCAATGTGTTTAACTTGTCAACGTGTAAAGGCGGAGCATCTAGTACCTAAGGGTCCGTTGCAACCACTTGAGATTCCGAAATGGAAGTGGGAACACATTACCATGGATTTCGTTACGGGTCTTCCTACGGTTTCTCAAGGCATCAATGCTATTTGGGTTATTGTTGATAGATTAACCAAGTCTGCTCATTTCTTGCCGATATGGGAGAATTATTCACTTGAACGTCTTGCTAGTATGTACGTGAATGAGATTGTGAGGTTGCATGGCATGCCTGTATCCATAGTTTCGGATCGTGACCCAAGATTCACTTCAAGATTTTGGGTTAGCTTGCAAAAAGCTATGGGCGGATTTATTTATTGCTTAAGCATACCATCCTCAAACGGACGGACAATCAGAAAGGACTATTCAAACTCTTGAAGATTTATTAAGACTCTGTGTCCTAGACTTCAAGGGCAGTTGGGATAAGTATTTACCATTGGTGGAATTCTCCAACAACAACAGTTATCAGGCAAGTATAGGTGTAGCTCCATTTGAAGCATTATATGGACGAAAGTGTCGCTCTCCAGTATGTTGGGACGAGGTGGGTGAAGCAACACTGTTGGGACCCGAGTTGGTACGTATGATGACACGGAAAAGATCCAAATGATTCGACAACGATACAAAACGGCACAAGATCGACAAAAGAGTTATGCGGATCTTCATCGAAAGGACGTGGAATTTAGTGTAGGGGATCATGTATTATCATGAAGTTGCTCCATGGAAGGGAGTTACAAGATTTGGGAAGAGAGGAAAGCTCAATCCACGATTTATTGGTCCATTTCAAATTCTTGACCGAGTAGGAAATGTAGCCTATAGACTTGCGTTACCTCCAAGTATGTCTCGTGTTCATAATGTGTTTCATATATCGTATTTCGTAAATATGTGAAAGACCGAACCACGTTATAGAATTAGAACCGGACGAAATAGCCAAGACATAACGTATGAGGAAGTACTGTCAAGATATTGGATAGAAAGGAGCATGTCCTACGCCAAGAAAGGTCATACCACAAGTTAAAGTTTTGTGGAGGAATCATGCTATAGAGGAAATGACCTGGGAATTGGAAACGGAAATGAAAGCGAGGTATCCTCACCTTTTCGAAACACTAGGTACGTACGTCAATTTCGAGGACGAAATTTCATAAGGAGGGGAGGTTGTAAGACCCCAACTTATTATTAATGAAATTTAATTTTTCTATTTATTATTTTGAAATAGTAAGGGTTGATGTGATTAATGTGGATAGTTAGGGTAAAATACGTAAATATTTCAAAATAAGCAAGTGGTTATAAAATATTCATTGTTGCTCGGGAATATTCGTTTGGTCGTGGAATATTCGATCGCTTTGGGAATATTCGTGACGACGGTAGCGACCACATGTGTGGGCCCCATAACTAAAAAAGCGATTGGATGAAGAAAACGACAAATATAAGTGGTTTAAAAATAACAGGCGTAGTTGTTACCATTAATATCGTAAAATACCCGGTGGTTAAAACACAAGAGTAGCAGAAGATTGCACCAATTGTTGATTCTTACGTAAGAAGGCACTACTCAATAATGGTTATGTGTAAATTATCGCTCAAAGATTTTATTGAGTTAATAATTCTTTGCGTTGATATTTTATATTGTTGTTGTTTCAATAATTGTCATTACACAAGATTTTTTCATTATCGAGCAATAATTCATATTATCTCGAATAATATTATTAGATAACATTATTGGCAATGTCTAGAAAGTTCGTCTAAGGAGAGGTTTGGTCACCTAATCAAGGCCAAGAAGAAGAAATTTTATTGAAAGCCCTCTTCCAGGAGGCGCTGGTTGTCAATATTGTGATTCAGTAATATTATTTGTGAATAATTAATTATTGATTCATATGATGAGGAAAATATTGATTTTATGTGGATATAGATGGAGAAAATTTTAATGTGACAATTGTTGAAAATTGAAATTTTATCTTTTTCTCGATAAAATAATTTTTTTAAATATATTATTATATTTTAATAATATAATAATGGTGATATTTTTACAACGAATGTGGGATATATGAGTATCTGAGGAGGAAGAGTATTTTTGTTGCAATAAATGTTTAAAACATGTTAAACATGTCAAGGACCCCATTTATCGATCGAAATTTGATTATAATGTAAAAATCTCTCCTGCTTGTGGATTTTTATCCATTTTTGTTTGGAATTTGGAAAAACTTTTTCGCAAAGTTGTAGAGAATTGAATTTCCTATAAAAACACGCGAGATTCAAATTTTCCGATAGAAGGGCTATTTATTATGAATTATTGAAGTTTCAAGTTCAAATAATTGATTTTTGGAAGTTTAAAATATTTTAAATAATAAAAAACGTTTTTTTTATTTGTTTTGTGGGCTACAACATATGTGCATAATGAGCTGAGATCATATCTAGGAAGGTATGTAGAAATCTTAATATATATATTAATATTATATTAAATTTTTTTCTTTTTGGTGTTCTAAGCATTTTTCTATAAATAGGGTGCTTAGGTTAGAATTGAAAATCACACGTAAACTCAAGTTTTCTCTCTATATTATCGAGCGTATTCTTGTGAGTATTTTGAGTATACTTTGAGTATTGTTAGACGGTGCAAGTTCCTTCAAAGACTATACCCGGTATTCCAAATTTAGAAGTATTAATCTTTCGAGGTGGATGTTATTTTCTTCTCAAATGATATTATTTCTTTAATATCATTATGTTGAAATATTGGTTGGAACTTTTTATCAAATTTGGAACTTTTTCATGTTGGTTAGTTATTATTCACGAGTTACTATTCACGAAGTTACTATTCACGAGTTACTATTCACGAAGTTACTATTCACTTTAGTACTATTCATGAAGAGTGAAGATGTTTTTATGGAATTTCTATCTTTTGGTGTCTGAGTTCTTATTCACGATACTCAAGACTATTCACGATACTGGCACTATTCATACGAAAAATGAAATTTCTTCTCTTTGTCCAAAATATCTATTCGGATACTAGCTTTGATTGTATCCATGTTTTGATCATTCTTGAATTTTACACCACCGTGATTATTTTTGAGGTATTTTGGACATGGATAAAACAAAGTACGAATCCTTAATCCTCAATCCTTGTCATTTTGTTTCATTGGATTCTTTTTCTTTAAAAATATTTTTCATCATCCTCACCTTAAATGATGATATTATTGAATATCTTTGGCTCGTAGCAAAGATGAATGATTTCTGAAGAATATCTTTTTGGTCAGAAAGTGCAAAGATGAACAGTGTTTAGATGAACATGACTAATCGATGAATATCTTTGGCCTGTAGTGCAAAGATGAATATTTGATTCCGATGTATATTGATTGATGTTACAGGATAAAAGATAGACGATGAACTTTTAAATTCATACATAGAAGATAGTAGTTTGCATTCTCTACTTAACTCTTCTAATGAATTATTATTTCACTGCGAATATTGATTTAAAATTTGTTGTCTATTGTATTCTATTAGATTTTTCCTGTTGAAAACTAACGATAATTTGTTGTATATTATCTTAGTCATAATATTCTTTATCGGGCTAGTTGAGCTCACCCTTTTCCTTTTTGTTCCATTTTTTTCTCGTGGAGGCGAGAATATAAGCGAGTATGCAGTCTGGGGTATGGAATGAAGGTTCTAGAGAGAGTTGTTTAGTAGTCCTCACCATTTGTAAAATAATGTATCAATAAATGTGATGAGGATTTATTTGAGTATAGATATTGTCTAGAAGATAATATTTGTATTTAAACTCACAATTTTACTGTTGTAATAATAAAGTTGTAGTTGTTTCTGTACCATGTATTGACAACTCAGAATGGATGATGTATACCTATTTTGGGGGCGTCACAGTGGGTTAGTTGATTAAGGTGTTTAACGGATTTCTATCTTAATTGTGGATTGACGTTAATATTGGTATTATGCATCGAGGGGTGGTTTTATCTGCGTTAGTGTTCTTGATTAACAATTCAGGATAGAGAATAATTGATGAGAAGTGTGTTAACTTAAAATGAAACAATAAGTGAAGTTATGATCTTAAATCTCCGTTATCTTAATTTAACTAGTGGAATTTAATAGTAGTTTAATTTATATAATTTGAAATTCATTCGTTTAGATAAGATTGAGTTGGTTACGGGTTAGTACTTGGTGATTTTTATTAAATAATTCTTTGTGGGAAAGATACTCTACTTATCACTTTATTATTTGTTGACCACATATACTTGCGTGCTGTGCGTAACTAGATTTTACCCAACAAGTTTTTGGCGCCGTTGCCGGGGAATTAGTTTAATATTTTTTTACCAATATTAATTTCAATCAAATTAGTCTTAATTTAAACATTTTTATTTTTATTTTTAATTCTCTTCCTATATTTCTCTCTTTTCAGATACCATGGATGACTTTGCGTATCAATGGCCATACACGAACATGACTCAACCAAGGGAAACTGGGATTGATGGACTTAATACATCTTCTATAGAGCCAATATAAATTGAAGCAACTACGAAGACGTTGGAGGTTATCGCAGCCCAATGGAGTCGAAGGATGGCAAGAATGACTCAGCCAAGGGGAGCGGAGATTGATAGACTCGCGACACTTTCTGCAATGTCAGCACAGATTGAAGAACTTTCGAGGAGGTTGGACGTTATCGCAGCCCAACAGAGTAGAAGGATAGTAGTTATGTGTGACTATTGTGCTGGCAATCACCCGAGTAATCAATGTGTTAGGTTTGTAATATTCATAAACGCAATCAAATTGCAAAAATAAGCGGAAACGTGGAAAATCAGAGTTTAAAAATTTTACAAACCATATACCCGGATCACCCTTTATGCACAATTATTAATTAAACGAAAAATTGAAGAACAAGAATCATACCCTTGAAGATCCGAGCTTCCTCAGGTACAAGTTCACCTCCAATTCTTTTCGCGTTCAACTTGAATCCACCGGGTTTGATCAATGTTAGCCACCCAAGTGTTTGGCCTCTAGAGGTGATCCACCAAGGAAGAAGAAGGATTCAAGAAGATGGGTAGTTGGCTAAACCCTAGTTTTTCTATCTCTATAGAAAAGGAGCGTACTCTCCAACCATTGGAATTATAACGTAGTCTTGATATCTGATATAAGACTCTTCTTATAAAGATATCAAGTAACCCTATTAAAATAAGGTATTATTTAATTAATTAAATTTTTTAATAAAAGGGCTCCCTAATCTTATTAGGGATAATTAATTAAACTCCTTTAACTAATTTTCCTTCCTAATCCAATTAGGAATAAATGAGAGTACTTATATTAAATTAATTCCTAAACTCTTTTAGAAATTAAAATAATAATAATAATTGTAATAATATTAATAAGACTCCTCTTATTAATTTATATTTAATATTTCTAAAATATTAAATAATAATATTAAGCTATTTAATTTATTCTATCACCATAGATTAAATTAAATATACATAATATATTATTACGATTATGCCATTAACTTCTTAAATAATTATTCTTCCTTTTATGGTGTGACCCTTTAGGTTCTCCATATTAAACCAGGTTGTGAATAAATCAATTAGAACAATTCTAATCTTATTTAAATAAATAAATTAAACAATTAATTTATTTAAATAAATAATATTTATTCTACAATAGGATAAGCCTCCCTAGCGATCAACGACTTTCCAGATAATATAGATTTCTACATTAATCATAAAAGAACCTTTGAGTAAATAGTTACCGTACAATTCAATCCTTCCACCATACAATGTCCCAATTAAATATAAGACATGGAATTACTTGTCAAGTCTTATTTTATTTAATTATATGTATTTCGACTCTTAAATGCACAACTCAAATAATGCAAATTAGAAACTCCTTTCTAATTTCATTTCGCCGCCGCCAAGGACTATTGGGTTGTCATTTATCGAATCACATAGGACATTTCTCTTCTTTTATTAGAAGTGGTAGATTCTTTATTGATCATATATTATCTCCATGTATAACTTGTTATACCCAAGCATACCCTTTGATATACCCTAAGGGTCTTAAGGAATAAGTCAAAGTATAACTCATCATACACAAGATACTATGATGATCTCAAGTCCAAGGATTACTTCAGACTACTATCACTACAGAATTCCTATTGATGTGCAAGTAAAACTCCATTAGGTATTCCTTAGCGAGCCACGTTCAGTGAACTTATTCTCCAATAAGCACCTACATACTTGCTTTAGTGTCTCCACACAAATGATCATGAGATCAATCATCCCCATCCAATGAGCAAAGCAACGTATGTACCAATCTATCCGGATTCACTAATCCCCAATTTAGTAATCCAACGATTGAGAACTATTTTAGTTTTAAGCTTTCTAAGAATTTAGATCTCATTAGAATGATCATCATCATTATTCTAAAAGCATTGCTTAAAAGTATGGGTTTATCACATATTATAAAAACAAAGATCATGTAGATAATTAAAAGCCTTTAATAAATTAATACTCTTTATTTAATAAATGAATAATATTGTTACAAAGTATATGCTTTATCATCAAATATGATCGCTTGTGTGCATACTACTTTCAATCTCCCACTTGCACTAAAGTCAATCGTCATGGTATCTCATACTCTTCTTCTCTAAGTGACGATTATCCTGCTGTTGGATAAGCTTTAGTTAATGGATATGTAATGTTGTTTTTGAGAGTTCACTATCTCTATAGTGATTTCCCATCTTTCAATGATTCTATAATCAAATGAAAGTGCTACAACACATGTTTAGATCCAAGATGAGACTTAGGAACTATTCCTAGTTCTCGTAATGAACTTATCATCCAAACAATCAACTTGCGACTTCATTTATAGCTATATACTTTGTTTTATCACTAAACCAACAACTCTTTTCTTTGTTTGGAACCTTTCCAATTCAATCGCACCACTGCTCAAGGTAATACTTTACCTTAAAGTGGATTTTTTCGTCGTCTTGAGTGCATGCGAAAAACTTGAGTCTGTTAAGCCCTCTAGTTTTAATTCATACCACTATGAATATGATCACATCCTTAGTGATGGTTAAGAACTTTAAGATGTTTTTCACTGACTCACAGTGAACTTCTCCAGAATATGACTGATCAACATCAGGTCTCGTATATTTCATTGCATACATGATAGTTACTCATGTGATCTCTCTTTTAGAGTCTTTGGGGACTATTAAGAGAGATACACTCCATAGCTCATCAACATAAGACAACTCTTGGAGTTTACCATGCTAAACAACTTTAGCATCAAATGAATATACGTTCCTTGGGTTAAGTCGAGCATCTTTTTAAATCTATCTATATAGATTTGTATCCCCAATTAATATACTCTTCCCAAATCATTCATGGAAGAATGTTTAGTCAACTTTATCTTTATTGATTGTAGCATTGGTATGTAATTCCTCATCCAGTAGTAGTATATCAACATATAATACTAGAAATTTCACGACGCTCCCAATAATGACCCTTTTTTGTACACACTAGAACTCTTACCTCATCATCGTATGTAATCGGATCATCATCTTCTATGATGTGTACCTCATCATCATCATCTATGATGAATCCATACCTCCTGTGTATCTTTGGTACTATTCCGATTTACGATCTGGGTTGTGGTATAATAGGTCTATCTACGTGTTCCGCTTATTTGACTTATAGTATTTTGTGGTTCTTGAACTCTTCAAGATCTATTATCCTCCCACTAGCCCCCTTTTAATGATAAACACCTTTATCTTAGAAGGCGCGTGTTTCGTAACAAACACCTTTTGCTAAGTAGAATTATAGAACATATACCCTAAACTTACTTTAGGATGTCCCACAAATCAGACATGTCAAATCTTGTCCCAAGCTTATCCTTGAAACCTTTTCACATAAGTTGGACAACCCTTATCTTAACATACTTAAGATTAGAATCCTCCCTATCCATAACTTTTATGGAGTCTTGGAAAATGGATTTTGAGGTTATCTTTTTGTAGATATGCGACCATTTCTAGGACATGACCCTGAGAGGATCTTTGAAATGTCGGTAAAATCATTATGTGACCGCACTCATGTCCAACAAGGTATGATTTTTCCATTCAAATACATCAATCAATTATTATGTATCGAGGCGTCCATTATGAGAAAACCATTTAAGATGATCTAGAAACTTATTTCACAAGTATTTATTCCTTGATCTAATCAAAGAATCTTAATACATTGTCAATTTGTTTCACTTCGAATTCTTTGAACCTTTCAAATAATTCATATATTGTATTTCAAATAAATACACACATTCAACTCTTTGAATGATCATCTCCTTTTCTTATACTAATTTGTTCAATATGAAAAATTATTTTCATGTAAGTCAAGTATACAAAATTTATTAAGTAATATTCGATTCTATACAAAACATTATTATTATAAATAGAACAACAATTGTTCTTAAAAGATTTCAAAGATTTTGTCAACAATAAAATGGAAATAATATTTTAACAAGAACCTGAATACAATAACAACTTATCGACTTAATAGATTTGCTCAGTAGCATTGCTAAACTATAAGTTTCTATGGCTAATATGGCAACCTTTGCTACATTTCCCACATAGGATTATTTATCTTTGTTTAGCTTTTTACTTCTTCTTGGTCCTTCATAAATCTATATTTATGATAACCAAAGTCGATATCCAATATCCAAGTAGAACCTTGACTTAAAGAAAATTTTATTTTAAATCTTGAACAAAATTGTATTTGTAACCAAACTTCATTAAGCTTCTTTGGTTAGCCACCGCAAGATACTTCTCGCAGCTTTCTTTCCGGTCCAAAGCTTATTGCGGTGGAAGCAAACTCCTTTTGCTATCCGTATCGCTTTTGTTCTTATTATCCTTTGTTTATGCCTTTCTATATACCTTCTTTGAACCGTTCTTCTTCTTTCGGAAGATCCTTTGGCCCTACTACCAAGAAGACATGGTCTTTTTTGGTTGAAAAGTGACTCTCATCATTTTTCAACATGTTAAGCAAATCACGTGAAGTCGATATCTAGCTTGTTTATATGAAAAATTCACAACAATTGTGAAAGGAGTCTCGGGAGTGAGTGCAAGATCAAATCTTGGCTCAACTCTCCATCCATGACAAAACCGGTTGTCCTAATTGATCAATCAAATTGATTATGTTAAGAACTTTTTATCAGTATTTATAGTGCCATTGCCCATTCTAGATCGGAAGAGCTCCTTAGATATCGATATCTATCGCCCTACTTTCCTCACCATCAACTACTTGATGTGCGGGAATATAGTAGGAGCATCCATAGTTTTCGCCGCCGACGTCAAGCTCGTTACTCATGGATGCGAGCATGATGCATTGAGCCAACTGTGCATCATCTTGCCACTTTCTAAAAGTAGCAATCTCTTCCTCAGAGGCATTGTATGCAACCATTGCAGGGATAGGCGTATTAAGGACATAAGATAGCTTTTCAAACTATGAGAACTATTCTCAAATTCCTTAACCAATCCGTTTAATTGATATTCGTTAATTTAGCATCTAATATGCTTCGTGATGATAGTAATTTAGACATTGTAAAATTCGTAAATGAATTTGTAATTAACAACATTTTAACATACATTCTTTTATTAATTACCAAAATAAATTAGGTCTTGTTTTAAATTGGTATCTCTCACTATTTTCTTCAAACTATATTACCTCACTTATATAGTTCTAAGCAAAATCGATTAAAGATTTGCTAGTGAGAATAAGGATCCCATTTCAAATGTATATAGCCTTGTGGTGACACAACAAACATATATATAAATAAATAGGTAGACAACTTTTGTCAATTACATCAACTACGCAACTCCTTTTCTTTTGCCTCTTAGATTATTTTGATCAAGTGGTGGCACATCCGAATCAAAATTATCCAAGTTAAGTCCAACCTAGCACTCCATATATTCAAAAAGAAAAATATCATCCTTGTGGTGACACAACAAAACAATATTGTTCAATTTTCTTTATAAGCATCAAATGTGATAAATTAACATCTTAAATACTTAATACTTGCCTTGTGGTGACACAACAAACTCATATTAAATATTTAATACTCTATTAATTTTATCATGCTAGAAGGCTGACGCTCGATATTCCAAATATCTTTGAACGCTTAGGACTTAATATAAAAAATTTGAGGGGTTTGTTATTAATTTGTCTCATCTTGTTTAAGCGCATGCATATATATATATATATATATATAAAATACGCGTCATATATTAATTAACATGTGAAGCATGTTTGCATAATATATAATATATATAGTATAAGCATGCACATATAGAATACTATATTCTACCCGGATTGATTATGGACTTTTATTCTAGTTTGGTTCACTAGAGCCACCAAGTGAACCAAAAGGTCAAACCCTAGGGTTGCAAGAAATAATATTTAAATATAACTATTACATTTAAAAACCCTGCTCCATTACAAACGGGTCTTCAAGCGCTCCTTGCTCCTTGATCTCCAATTTTTCAAAATTAATTCTAACTATTCCTATTACAAAACTAATTAAAATAAATAGAAACCTTGATCGGCAATCGAGGGAAGTACATAGAGGGAATAGAATTTACATTAAGAAAAATTAGAGAAGGCAGTATACGCAGACCCCATTTAATAAAACCCATACATTCATGCATCCAACTAAAATAAAATCCAATCACATTTGGTCAATAGTCCATAATCAATCTCATTTATTATCATACACATCACCATATGCATCAATAAATAACATTCATCTTATGAATAATAAACATTCAATATATATATTGATATCATTTAATGGAAAAATTTAGTTAGTATAAAATCTAATTTTGAATCAAAATAAACTCTCTTTATTTTAATCCAAATTTAAATAAAAATAAAACTATTTTATTTTAATTTATCTAATTTTGAATAAAATAAACCATTTTATTTTAATCAAAATCTTTAATCAAAATAAACTCTTTATTTTAATTAATTATGGAATCCAATTCCACATAAAAAAATTCCTTTATTAAAGGAAACACAGATTCTCTTTCCTATTCACAAATAAACTTCTTTATTTTGAATAATATGAAATCTTATTTCATATCTAAATAAACTCCTTTATTTAAGGAAATTAGGATTCTCTTTCCTATTCACAAATAAACTTCTTTATTTTGAATAATATGAAATCTTATTTCATATCTAAATAAACTCCTTTATTTAAGGAAATTAGGATTCTCTTTCCTATTCACAAATAAACTCTTTTATTTTGAATAATATGAAATCATATTTCATATCTAAATAAACTCCTTTATTTAAGGAAACATGAAATCCTCCAATTAGTTATCATGGAATCTAATTTTAAAATTAAAATAATTTTATTTTAATTATAAAATTATTAAATATATATATAAAATATCACTAGATTTCGCAGGCCTGCTATATATATATATATATATATATATATATATATATATATATATATATATGTTTAGTTCCACTTGCAAGAATCACTTGAGTCCATGAAAAAATAATGCTCCAGCTCCAAAAAAAAATTGGCCGCACTTCACCTTATCCACGTGAGTCACCATGAAATAAAAAAACAACACGGAACAACTTTTTGAAAAAAAAATTTGATTCAGCAACACAACATGATCCTAATATATATTTAATATATATATTCCGTCCCACGTTGAAGATTTTAGAAGCAGCGAATTCGTGTTTTTTTTTTTTTAAATTTTATACAATAAAATTATGCCCAATTAAATTGTTCTAAATACATATCAATATATATATCGAATTAAAACAATTAATAATTCGCATAAAGGTTTGGCTCTGATGCCACTGTTAGGTTTGTAATATTCATGAACGCAATCAAATTGCAAAAAAATAAGGAAGCGTGGAAAATCGAGTTTAAAATTTTACAAACCATATACCCGGATCACCCTTTATGCACAATTATTAATTAAACGAAAAATTGAAGAACAAGAATCATACCCTTGAAGATCCGAGCTTCCTCAGGTACAAGTTCACCTCCAATTCTTTTCGCGTTCAACTTGAATCCACCGGGTTTGATCAATGTTAGCCACCCAAGTGTTTGGCCTCTAGAGGTGATCCACCAAGGAAGAAGAAGGATTCAAGAAGATGGGTAGTTGGCTAAACCCTAGTTTTTCTATCTCTATAGAAAAGGAGCGTACTCTCCAACCATTGGAATTATAACGTAGTCTTGATATCTGATATAAGACTCTTCTTATAAAGATATCAAGTAACCCTATTAAAATAAGGTATTATTTAATTAAACCCTTTTAATTAAAGGGGCTCCCTAATCTTATTAGGGATAATTAATTAAACTCCTTTAACTAATTTTCCTTCCTAATCCAATTAGGAATAAATGAGAGTACTTATATTAAATTAATTCCTAAACTCTTTTAGAAATTAAAATAATAATAATAATTGTAATAATATTAATAAGACTCCTCTTATTAATTTATATTTAATATTTCTAAAATATTAAATAATAAATATTAAGCTATTTAATTTATTCTATCACCATAGATTAAATTAAATATACATAACATATTATTACGATTATGCCATTAACTTCTTAAATAATTATTCTTCCTTTTATGGTGTGACCCTTTAGGTTCTCCATATTAAACAGGTTGTGAATAAATCAATTAGAACAATTCTAATCTTATTTAAATAAATAAATTAAACAATTAATTTATTTAAATAAATAATATTTATTCTACAATAGGGATAAGCCTCCCTAGCGATCGGCGACTTTCCGGATAATATAGATTTCTACATTAATCATAAAAGAACCTTTGAGTAAATAGTTACTTGACAATTCAATCCTTCCACCATACAATGTCCCAATTAAATATAAGATATGGAATTACTTGTCAAGTCTTATTTTATTTAATTATATGTATTTCGACTCTTAAATGCACAACTCTAAATAATTCAAATTAGAAACTCCTTTCTAATTTCATTACGCCTTGCCAAGGACTCTTTGGGTTGTCATTTATCGAATCACATAGGACATTTCTCTTCTTTATTAGAAGTGGTAGATTCTTTATTGATCATATATTATCTCCATGTACAACTTGTTATACCCAAGCATACCCTTTGATATACCCTAAGGGTCTTAAGGAATAAGTCAAAGTATAACTCATCATACACAAGATACTATGATGATCTCAAGTCCAAGGATTACTTGTACTTACTATCACTACAGAATTCCTATCGACAGCAAGTAAAACTTCATTAGGTATTCCTTAGCGAGCCACGTTCAGTGAACTTATTCTCCAATAAGCACCTACATACTTGCTTTAGTGTCTCCACACAAATGATCATGCGATCAATCATCCTCATCCAATGAGCAAGCAACGTATGTACCAATCTATCCGGATTCACTAATCCCCAATTTAGTAATCCAACGATTGAGAACTATTTTAGTTTTAAGCTTTCTAAGAATTTAGATCTCATTAGAATGATCATCATCATTATTCTAAAAGCATTGCTTAAAAGTATGGGTTTATCACATATTATAAAACAGCATCATGTAGATAATTAAAAGCCTTTAATAAATTAATACTCTTTATTTAATAAATGAATAAGATTGTTACAAAGTATATGCTTTATCATCAAACATGATTGGCTTGTGTGCATAGTTATGCGTATATAAAAAAAAGAGAGAATAAAACGGGAAATAAGCGCAAAAAACCCCCGTAGATGAAAAATAAAGCATAAGTATCCCATGTTGACCCTTGATATTGGTAATTGTTTGATTTTAGTTGGATCTAGCTTGTTTTTGGATTTCTTGAGTTTACACTGTATAATGCCTTCAAAGAGACTTGTTATGTGTTAAATTTGATTTTATATCAGTTAACATTGTTGTGGAGAGCACACACACACTATACCAGTAATAACAGTTTAAGATGATGATTGACTAGGAAATTGTTGATTGGTTTTGATATGAAGTATTGTCGTGTTTTCTTGATTGCTCTAAGGCTGAGTGAATAGATTTGATTCTATCAATACTGCTGAATTCGTAGGCATATAGATTAGTTGCTTTTCTTTTCATTTCATTGCATTGCATTATGTTGTGTTGCTTGGGGACAAGCAACAATTTAAGTTTTGGGGTATTTGATAAGTAGATTTTATATCCACTAATTCGGTATCTTTTACTTGAATTAGTTGCTTATATTCATGTGTCTTAGTTACTTTTCATGCATTGTGTGTTCATTTTGTAGGTTATACGTTTGGAAGCGGTGTGAGCGACTATTGGTAAGGAAAAGTAAGGAAAATACAAAGAAAAGCAGTCCGAACATTATTTGGGCTTTCATGTTCATTTCATGTTCTTGGCTTGGAACTTGGACTATATTGTAGATCTTCTTCTTAGCCTTCCGGAACATCTTGAATCATTCCAATCGGAGTTCTGATGAAAGAGTTATGACATTTCTACCAACGGACGTCGTTGAACTTCATTGTTTTGGGTGGCCATTTGCATAGCAGTCACTTCCAGTCCAATTTCGACCTTCATCCGTTCGTTATTTCTCAAAACTCAAAGAATGAAAGTTGTAGAGTTCGTCGATATCTTCGATTTATAGGTGGCAGACCCCTTAACTTTTCTCGAATCAAAAGTTATGACCGTTTTACCAGAGGACGCTGCAGCAAAAAAATAATTGGCAGCTTACTAGCAAGCCGGGGCTTGCCCTTTTGTGCTTTGATAGCAAGCCGGGGCTTGGGGTCAAGAATCAATAGCAGGCCACTAGCAAGCTGGGGCTTTCTATTTACAAGGCAAATAGCAAGCCGGGGCTTGGGTATGCGCGGAAAGAGGAGATTTTGTCCGAATTTGAGTCCGATAAGGATTGGTTCACGTTGTTAGATTCAAGGACTTCGAAGAGGACTTAAAGACATATAAGGAGGCTTATAAAAGGAGGGGATTTACAAGGATTAGAGGGAGTTTTTGAAAGAATTCCATTAGATTAGATTAGAGTAAATTAGATCAAAACCCTAGTTCTAATGAGTTTTGGAGATTGAAGCAACTTGGAGACCATTGAAGATTCAAAGTAGGAGCAAGGAGGGAGCGTCAAATCTACAGACAATAGATTCTATCTTCTTATCTTCTTTTATCTTTGTCTTTTAATGTTTATTTAAGTGTGGATTCTTAGTTTTAATTAAATGAGCTAATTCTTTATTTGAGATTACAATGGATCTTATTGTGTAGTTTATTTTAATATGCTTCATTATCAATTATTATGTTCTATTATGAGGATTGTCTATTATGATTTGGACTTAATTGCTTAATTGCCTAGCTAACAATTACCGTGATAATCTATATGAACTCGAGAGATGAAGTATAGATTTAGATCTGATTATGATAGCATGTGTTCAGGATTTTGTTAGTAGCTTAAACTTGATGAATGTTAAGGTAGAGATATGCTTGACACCACATGTAATCTTATATAGAACTTGTTCTTCAACCTTTTTAAATTGTAATTCACATAGAGATATAGTGGGTTAGTTGATTAAGGTGTTTAACGAATTTCTATCTTAATTGTAGATTGACGTTAATATGGGTATTATGCAATGAGAGGTGGTTTTATCTACTTTAGTTTTCTTGATTAACAATTTAGGATAGAGAATAATTGATGAGACGTGTGTTAACTTAAAATGAAGCAATAAGTGAAGTTGTGATCTTAAATCTCATTATCTTAATTTAACTAGTGGAATTTAATAGTAGTTTAATTTATATAATTTGAAATTCATTCGTTTAAATAAGATTGAGTTAGTTACGGGTTAGTACTAGGTGATTTTTATTAAATAATTCTTTGTGGGAACGATACTCTACTTATCACTTTATTACTTGTTGACCACGTATACTTGCGTGTTGTGCGTAACTAGATTTTACCCAACAAATATCAATAATATTCAAATAATTACTAATATTTATGGAAAATATGTCAAATTATTAAAAGTTAATTTTTATAACTTAAAATAATTTTTAAAACTGATTTTGTAATTTTTAGAATTTATTTAGTATTTTTAAATGATTTTTAGAAATTAATATAATTAAATTTAATAAGTCTGTCGCTATAGCCTTTAGCGACAGAAAGTGTCGCCTTAGGTGTTCTTGAGGCTCAAGAACACTAACATGCAGTTATCGAGTGACCTAATTTGACAAGTGATCACTCACTGTGTAATGTGTTTCTGGGCTAACTATCGATCTCAGCTTGTAGAACTAATGTAACACTACATCATTCAACAACAAACATGGCCAAATATCATGACACAAAAGAGATCTAAGCATGAAAAGTGGTTGTCAGACCTGTTCTTCATTTCTGGGTTACCCAAAAATGAAGAACAGCTTGAGCAGTCACTTTTAGGCTTCCACTACTTTCTGTTCATGCAATGTTTTTGTTATTTGAGAGTTCTAGGTTGTAGACAACATGTAGTACTATAGATTTATTACAAAACTTCAACGAAACTTCAACATAATCAACATTTAGAACCTGGTCAAACCATGTCAGTCGACATGTTCATATGTTTTCTGGGTTACCCAGAAAACAGAGAACATGCTCGACTTGGCTAGTTTGACCGGCCACTGAGTTCAATCAACTCGATTAATTAGTGATCTAAAAGCATGTATCCATAGTACACATAACCAGCTACAACTTAGATGCAACAAAACTAACAAACCAACAACAACAAGCAAGATCCGAGGACACAAAGTCATTATCAGACGCTTCTGGGTCACCCAAAAAATTGAAAGTCATGGTCGGTCAATGGGGTTTGACCACCCATAACTTTCATTCTGTGCACGACCTGAGCTAGATTAAGGTGCCAGAATACAGACCACATGTCATACTACAAGTTTAAACACTTAAACAACAAAAATGATAATCAGATAAAGATATATGTGGTCTGACATTCGGTTGTCAGACCACTTTTGAAAATTTCCCAGATTTTGTAAAAACTTAAATTCGAGTATCTAAGTGTTATAGATCTGAGTTATAACAACCCAGATCACTCAATAACATCCTATTACACTACTTTAAACATCTAAACACCAATATTAACATGAATCAAATGGATTTCTAAGTTTAGGGTTTTTATACCTTTCTATGAACCAATCCTTGATTCTGGTTTTCTGATCTGCTAGAAGTGACAGTGGGGCTTGATTAGGGACTGGTCTAGCAAGGTAATTTCGGAGGTTTGAAGTTGAGAGAGTCTTGGTTGAGTAGTGGTGTATAAATGAGCAAGTTAGTAACCTTTCTCTCTCTTTGATCTTATATAACATGGTGTAATGCTCATGGTTGATCATGTCTAGTAGATTTTTATTGATTAAAGGCTATTATTAGACCACATGGCTAGCTAGAGTTGGTCACCAACTAAAGTTATGGCAAGTTCTACAAGTTATCTATTAAATAATGCAAGAAGGGCAATTTGGTCATTTGACTTTTACTTTTTGTGGCAAGGTTGACAATTCATTCTAACCTTTAGGGTTTAATAATTAGGGTTTAACCCTTAGGTTTTAACCCTAAGGTTTCCTAAGCTCTAAATCTAGAATTGTATATTAAGGGCAAAATGGGAATCTTAGTTTCTAGAAATGTGAATTAGGGTTCCCTAATTGAATTAGGTTTCCTAATCACCTTAGACTTTCAAAGTAGACTTTATAATGTACTAATCACCATAAGCTTGCTAAAGTTAGTAATTAGGGTTTATAACTTAGCAATTAGGGTTTTATTCTAGTAATTAGGGTTTCTAAATATTAATTAGGGTTTACCTAATTAACATTAATCATAATAATAGTCATTAACTACATAACACATAACTTAACAAACATTACAGTCATATTTGACTCTGTACTATAGTTTATTAGTAATGCTAAGATTTTGTACTATTTTACTATAACTGTTCCACACATTAACATTACACACGTATAAGACATGTTTATATTATTGAAATATAAATAATATTATATTATTATTCTCATTCCTTATTCAAAATCCGGACTTAGGGTTTGAATTCATATCCCACATAACCTTCATAGATACCATTATTAATTAAGTTAAAATAATTAACTTAATTAATATAATAAATACATATCATAAAATCCATATCATATATACAATAATCATATTTTCATGGAAAATAAATAATAAATATTTTATTACAAAATTAATTTATTATAAGAATATAATCTATAATGATCAATAAGTCTAATAAGAAATTATTTACATCTAATAAATAATTTTATTTATATATATATATATATATATATATATATACTTTGCACTTGCACATATTCCCACCCTTATATATATATATATATATAAAAAAATTATTCGTAAAATTTCTTATTGAAAATATTGGGTTATTACATCCACCCTCTCTTATAAGGATTCCGTCTCCGGAATCACCGCTTTAAAACCCATAGACACTAGGGCAAATAGCATACACAGTCATTTCAAGTAGATCTCGATCAGATTCGATCGAACTGATCTTTAACTTCTTAACATAAAGCTTGTTTATCTAATTCTACGAAAATTTGATTTCTAACAGAACTCAAATTTCCTTCAAAATTTCTTTATAACATAATTTACTTATATTTAAGAAAAATCAAATATATAAAAATAGAATTCATACGAATAATACTTGAAGTCCCATCCTACTGCCACTAGGTATATCTCCTCGAAATCGTCATTGAAGACTCTCACGGTTGATTTCGTCGAAGTTGGTCCCGTTATCGCCATTGTTCCACTGCCTTTTCCCGCATTCACACTCCCTATATTTCTCCTCTTTGGACAGTCCTTCACCATATGCTCCGTGGATCCACACAGAAAACATCCATTGTTCATTCTAGGATTGGGGCAGTTAGGAGAGATATGTCCCTCCTGCCCACACTTGAAGCACACAAACTTACCCTTGAGACACTCACCTGAATGGCCCTTCCCACAATTCTTACACTGCACAACTTGCTTTTTCACACCTTCCTACTTGACTTGGATACTCCCAACATTGCTCCACTTCTTTTTCTCACCCCTACTTCCACTACCTACTTCTACCTTCCCAGCACCCTCACCCTTATTCTTTATCTCTTTATTGCAGAGGCTCATGGCCTCACTTCCCCCTTCAACTATGATAGCCTTTTCTAAGAGTGCGACAAACGTATTGATCTGCAACACCGCCACCTTATTGTAGAGCCAGGGTTTTAGGCCTAGCTCAAACCTCCTTGCCTTTCTAGCCTCCGTATCCACTTGGTGTGGAGCGAGCCTAGCTAATTCATTGAACTTTCATGACATACTCCATGAACTCATCAAGTTCTCCTGCTTCATTTCTAAAAACTTCACCTCCATCCTAGCCTGCACACTAGCCGAGAAATAATTCTCAAAGAATAGTGTCTTAAACCTAGTCCATGCTATCACTCCTTCTCCTACCCTAACTTGATTTTCCTCCCACCAGAAATTCGCCTCTCCCTTCAACATATAGGTGGCAAAAGCTGTCTTTTGCCCCTCATCTACCCTAGCGACTACAAATACTTTTTCTATCTCCTTAACCCAAGTTTGGGCTTCTATCGGGTCAGTGGTACCTCTAAATTCGGGCGGTCCTACGGCCTTAAAATCCTTAAAGTTTGCAAATCGGTTGTCTGGCTGATTTCCCGCCACTGGAATTCCATTCTGCATGGCTTGAGCCACCATGTTCGCGAAATTCTGCATTAGGTCTAGTTGTTGTCCTCCAGCATTGTTGACAGATTCTTCTGCCCTTTGGTTTCGAGTTTGACGTTTTGGCGGCATGTTCTGGTTAAATAAAACAAAATCTATATTTTATTAACTTACATTCTAAACCTCATCGTATAAGTTTAATGTTTCAAACTTATTCCATTAATCAAACATAGATTCATATTCATTCAACTAACTCATAGTACATAGCATAACATATACTGCTTTAAACATCCGATATCCCTTTGTGACCACAAAAGTCGGGAATCGCTACCACAACTTACACCAAGGTTGGGATTATTACAATACACACATACATTACCAAACATACATAATTAAATACTAATTCTACCTATTTCCTACACCTCTTTCCTGATTCTGGACAACCCTTCGCCTGATGACCTTCCAATCCACAAATAAAACATGTACCCAGTTTATAGTCGGGACAATACAGAGTGGTATGTCCTTTATAACCGCAAAGATAACATATCTTTTTCCATTCCTTCTTATCGAATTTTTCTAAGTAATGGCCTTTTATCTTTCTTTTCCCCTTCTTGCTCAGAGCTGCACACGATATGTTGCTTGTGGCTCCCATTTGATCAATTTAGATCTTAAGCTTATCTTGTTCTTCCATTGTTTCTAGTAAGGCTTTTCGCAATTGATTATTTAGTATCTTTTCTATCCCCCATAACTTTTTCAGAGAAGAAACCTTGTTCCTCAGATTCTGCACTTCAGTTGATGCTGGATCAGCTCCAACTTCGGTGTCTGAATCACTATTTGTTAGTTCCAACGTTTCGGGGTCCGGTACTATATTTTCCAAAATGATCACCTCATCAAGGTTATCTTCAACGCGAGTCTCTACTTCAGCTATTGGCTTTAATATTGGCTCCTTCTTTACGATCTTAGGGTATCCTAATCCTTTTCCTCCTGACATCTACACAAAATTATCCTGATTAGCATATAATATATACACACAACAAGTAAAAGTTTTATAGAAGTTATCTTTTATTTTTGTTTGACGATGAATTTATTCGATTCATCTCCTTTTAAACTCTATATGAGTTATTTGTACTTTCAACGTTTTCCTCTGCTCTAAGGTTATAGCCTAAGGTCTACTCCCACCTATGGTTTCTAACCCTAAAGCTTTGATACCAACCTGTGACGCCTCCAAATTCAGGTACTTGAAACCCGAACTCAGTGCATTACGATACCATTTCTATGAGCGAAAATAATAATATTATCATAAATATCAAACTTAATTTACATATCAGAGTCTAATCCCAAGTACGCGACCTTCAAAAAATTTCATTACATGATAGATAATAAATATAATTATCTTATTTAAGTCTAGCTATTACATAAGATAACACAAACTTATTCTGATAGCTTTCCTTTCCCTTTGTTCTTGGCAGAGCCCTCTGGCTGATCATACTTAACTGAAAACATTTAATTTAAGCAAGGATGAGCATTTGAGTGCCCATCAAGTAATAACAATTATAAATATTAGCTAAAAGAATTAAATATTTTCTTTGTACTACCCTTCTACAACAAATCAAAAGTTGTGAAGTAATCTGAACCGATAATAATAACATAACAACTCTCTATCAAATTTTTGAAACTACGTACTAACTATAAATAGGGTTAAGGTGACATACTATGAACATATATTAAACTCAATTTTCGAATAGGTTTAGCAGAACTTCATCCGCAAACTGTCATAACTTACGGGCACGGGGGGTGATCAGCCCGTTATTCCCTATATTGAGCAATTTTACATGCAAGAACGATATTCTCGTTCACTCTGTCCACCTTGGGCGCATAAAATTTTTTCCCATGATCGGGATGTTCATACTTAGTCTGGAATCCGAACCAAAACAATTTGATTGGATGCAAAAATGTTTTATCATATTCAACAACATTTCTAAATCTGTGTCTAACTGGTCAAATAGCTTAGACGACTCTTTGTTATTGTATACATACTGGGGTCAATAGGGGTGTATATATATATATATATATATATATATATATATATATCAACATGTATTTAAATACAATGATTATCCTAGTGGGGACACTTGAATAACCATGTTTAGACATTAACGAACAGAATATATATCTGAATTATAATATAGTACCATGTTGATATTCAATGATCGGATATAACATATATAACAATAGGGTTAATAATCTGATACAATAATAATATAATTCTGAAACTTTCTTACTTATGTCCATTACATAAAGAAAATGGAAAGGTAAAGATATTTGCTCAATAATAATTGGAGTAAGTATAGGAAAGTTGCCTGGTCTGCTGTTTACACAACTTAGTTCTATCTTTAATTTAAAGACCTATCATTTATAAGATGGTTCTATTGATTAGAAAATCATATCATAACACATCGTACTGTTATATCAGTCAGTCATTAAGATGCAAACAAACACTTATACAATCAACCTATAAAGGTTTGGATCAGTTTCGATAACATTTCGGTGAACCGACGGCTTTATCAAAAATTTTTTGAGTTTAAAACTCTAATATGTATCTTAAATATTATTCTGGATACTTTAAATATCAATCATAGGACTTATAATAATTTTTAATTGATTATAATAATTTATCATAATTTTTCAAACTCTGGAATCATTATTAAACGATTTAAATATTAAATAATTCTATTTAAATAATATTAAAATATTTATGCAACCCTTGCCAAAATATCAAAGTCATTTTATAATAACTCAAAATATTTTTAAAGTATTAATTATTACCCTTAAATGATTTTTAAAACATTTAAAATCATTTCTAAATAATTACCATTAATATTTAAATATTAAGGTATTATTCACTAAAATATTAAAAGTCGTTTATAATAACTTAAAATATTTTAAACCACTTATATCCTTTTTAAATAATTTTTAATTCAATAAAATCATTTTTAATCTATTTATTTAATATTATTATTAAATAAATCTAATATCTTTAATATTAAATAATTAATGAAATTTATCTTAAAATATTGAAAGTTACATTTTATAACTTAAAATATTATTAAATACCTTATTATTATTTAAAATGATTTTTAATATAATAAAATCATCTTTAGTTAATTTATTTAATGCATTTACTAAATAAATTAAATATCAATAATATTCAAATAATTACTAATATTTATGAAAAATATGTCAAATTATTAAAAGTTAATTTTTATAACTTAAAATAATTTTTAAAACTGATTTTTGTAATTTTTAGAATTTATTTAGTATTTTTAAATTATTTTTAGAAATTAATATAATTAAATTTAATAAGTCTATCGCTATAGCCTTTAACGATAGTAAGTGTTGCCTTAGGTGTTCTTAAGGCTCAAGAACACTGACAGGCAGTTATCGAGTGACCTACTTTGACCAGTGATCACTCACTGTGTAATGTGTTTCTGGGCTAACTATCGATCTCCGCTTGTAGAACTAATGAAACACTACATTATTCAACAACAAACATGGCCAAATATCATAACACAAAAGAGATCTAAGAATGCAAAGTGGTTGTCAGACCTGTTCTTCAATTCGGGTTACCCAGAAATGAAGAACAGCTTGAGCAGTCACTTTTAGGCTTCCACTACTTTCTGTTCATGCAATTTTTTTTGTTATTTGAGAGTTCTAGGTTGTAGACAACATGTAGTACTACAGATCTATTACAAAACATCAATAAAACATCAACAGAATCAACATTTAGAACCCAGTCAAACCATGGCAGTCGACATGTTCATATGTTTTCTGGGTTACCCAGAAAATAGAGAACATGCTCGACTTGGCTAGTTTGACCAACCACTGAGTTCAATCAACTTGATTAATTAGTGATCTAAAAGCATGTATCCATAGTACACATAACCAACTACAACTTAGATGCAACAAAACTAACAAATCAACAACAAAAAGTAAGATCCGAGGACACAAAGTCATTGTCAGACACTTCTGGGCTAATCTGGGTTACCCAGAAAATCAAAAGTCATGGTCGGTCAATGGGGTTTGAGCACCCATAACTTTCATTCTGTGCACGACCTGAGCTAGATTCAAGTTCCAGAATACAGACCACATGTCATACTACTAGTTTAAACACTTAAACAACAAAAATGATAATCAGATAAAGATATATGTGGTCTGACATTCGGTTGTCAGACCACTTTTGAAAATTTCCCAGATTTTGTAAAAACTTAAATTCGAGTATCTAAGTGTTATAGATCTGAGTTATAATAACCCAGATCACTCAATGACATCCTATTACACTACTTTTAACATCTAAACACCAAGATTAACATGAATCAAAAGGATTTCTAAGTTTAGGGCTTTCTGATCTGCTAGAAGTGACAGTGGGGCTTGATTAGGGACTGGTCTAGCAAGGTAATTTCAGAGGTTTGAAGTTGAGAGAGTCTTGGTTGAGTATTGGTGTATAAATGAGCAAGTTAATAACCTTTCTCTCTCTTTGATCATATATAACATGGTGTAATGCTCATGGTTGATCATGTCTAGCAGATTTTTATTGATTAAAGGCTATTATTAGACCATATGGCTAGCTAGAGTTGGTCACCAACTAAAGTTATGGCAAGTTCTACAAGTTATCTATTAAATAATGCAAGAAGGGCAATTTGGTCATTTGACTTTTACTTTTTGTGGCAAGGTAGCCAATTCATTCTAACCTCTAGGGTTTGACACTTAGGGTTTAACCCTTAAGTTTAACCCTAAGGTTTCCTAAGCTCTAAATCTAGAGTTGTGTATTAAGAGCAAAATGGGAATCTTAGTTTCTAGAAATGTGAATTAGGGTTCCCTAATTGAATTAGGTTTCCTAATCACCTTAGACTTGCAAAGTAGACTTTATAATGTACTAATCACCATAAACTTGGTAAAGTTAGTAATTAGGGTTTATAACTTAGCAAATAGGGTTCTATTCTAGTAATTAGGGTTTACCTAATTAACATTAATCATAATAATAGTCATTAACTACATAACACATAACTTAACAAACATTACAGTCATATTTGACTCTGTACTATAGTTTATTAGTAATGCTAAGATTTTGTACTATTTTACTATAACTGTTCCACACATTAACATTACACACGATAAGACATGTTTATATTATTGAAATATAAATAATATTATATTATTATTCTCATTCCTTATTCAAAATCCGGACTTAGGGTTTTGAATTCATATCCATATAACCTTCATAGATACCATTATTAATTAAGTTAAAATAATTAACTTAATCAATATAATAAATACATATCATAAAATCCATATCATATATACAACAATCATATTTTCATGGAAAATAAATAATAAATATTTTTATTACAAAATTAATTTATTATAAGAATATAATCTATAATGATCAATAAGTCTAATAAGAAATTATTTACATCTAATAAATAATTTTATTTATCAGATATATACATATACTTTACTTACACATATTCCCACCCTTATATATCTATATATATAAAAAAAATTATTCGTAAAATTTCTTATTGAAAATATTGGGTTATTACATATAATGTCGACTTTTCGACTTTAAGATTCGCCAGTTGGTGTATTGAACTGGTTGCACCAATTGAACAAAAAGGTTTACACATTGACCTGTGATGATGTATTAATCGCTAAACTAGGTCTGTGAAACCGAGATTCATTTGAGTTCGGGGGTTTGATTATGCGGAGGGAAGGTATTAGGCACCCCCCGACATCCGTGTTGGTACGGTGACCGCCATTTTTCAAGAAACTGTTATATGAATGTGCGTGTGTGTGGATCAATGTGCAATTATTTGGAAGTAGTGCTATGCCTCGTTCGCACCTATATACAAAGGGTTTGAATTTATAGAAAAATAAAGTTTTAACCAGATATAGCAATGAAATTTTGTAAAAAGAGGTTTTTCAAACCCTGTGCTCAATAGTAATTGAGGCCTTTGATACTTCCATTTTATTATTAAATGTTCAGCTTGTTTGCTTTTATTTTCGAAATGTGAAGTATCTTCGAGAAAATAATATACAGCAGTGTCAAACTCCTCATGGGCATGATAACCATCCAAGGAAATTCAGACACTATAAATAATGTACAAGCTGCTTACAGGGCTAAAAAATGTCCATCATGGGAACCGAATCTAGATTAAGTAGACTGAATCTGTGATCACATGATTCCTAGGCTCACATGATATCATAGTTTGTATGGAAAGCGAGAAGCGATTATATATGTAAAAGTGTAAATATATATATATATATATATATATATATATATATATATATATATATATACATACATGATCAACCACCACGAAGCAACTCCATGGGGATCAAAATGTAAATATATAAAAGCTTTAAATATATATATATATATATATATATATATATATATATATATATATATATATATATATATATAAGACATGATCAACCACCACGAAAGTAAACTCTGTGTAAAGTAATCAACCGAAATGTAAATAAAGTCAAAAAGATTTAAAATAAATAAAGCCAATAAGTAAACTCAGCCACGGCCACGAAATATATATATATATATATATATATATATATATATATATATATATATGAAAGTAGGAAACGCATAGGATGTAAATTCGGGCTCATCTGATATGCTCGACAACAATTATACACACATATATATATATATATATATAAAAGCAAGTAAATGCAGGATGTAAAATCAAAGCTCATCGGATATGTCCGACAACAATATATATATATATATATATATATATATATATATATATATATATATATATATATAAAAGGTGTAAATGTCTAGGATATAAAATCTAGGCTCATCAGATATATGTCGACAACAATTATATATATAGTATATATATATATATATATATATATATATATATATATAAAAGCTAGTAAACACTCCTGCATATAAGTCTAGTCTCAATCGAGGCATAACTCGATAATATTAGTCCATATATGAAATATATACATATATAAGTATATATATACAGATAAAAATGAAAACCACGGATTGAAGTCCAGGCAAACGCACACAACGCGACTCTCAATGTGTATAACAGTGTGTGCTAATATGAAAAGAAAGGCTTTATAAAATGTGAGAAGGCTTACAGTGGGCTACCAAAGTAGACTTCTATGAATCTATGTGAATAAATAGTCAGCTCCCTTCGGACAAGAATATAGCTATATGTGAACTAACAAATGAGGAAACACTCAATATGGGTGTGTACAGAGTAAATTGGACAGGGCTTCCTCGCCTTTCTCTCTTCTTCTCTCCCTCAAAATGGGTGGCCCAAGGTCTATATTTATAGATCGATGGTCAAGAGAGTACTATGGCAGCAATACCTAGATTGCACTTGTAAATTTGGTCGAGGTGTCCCCGGGCACTCGTGTACTATAATGTCCGTCGTCTCGAAGTACATGCACTTGTGTACTATAATGTCCGCTTGAACTTGTAGAACTTTAATCCGAGCATTCGAACGAGGTATATGTGACCTTCTTCGAACCGCTTGTGTCGAGAGTTACGCAATGACATGGGATTTGCCCTTTTTAATTCCAGGAAGATGGGTCCATGACCGAAATAATATTCCTGGGTCTTCGTCAGGCAATTCGGTAAGCTGTTATGCGTAGTTCGCGCTCCGAAGTTAAGATATGGTTCTTGTGGGACTTCTTTTGAAGAGATTTGAGTTGAAATGAGTGTATTTGACTTGAAGTGTAGTTGAGTCGGTAGAATGACCATTTTGACCTTCCTGGGGTTATCTCCGGTTTTTGCACATTTGTAGTCGTCTTTTCGCAGGGTTATCTTTGAGGTTGTCATGCTGTTGACTCTTAATAACCTCAGGGTTATCTCTGAGGTTGAAATTGAGGTTGTGATCCTCTAGGGTTACCTCTGGAGTGTGAAAAAGATGCTTTTTCCCTCTTGTATAGTTAGTAATAGGAAAAGAAAATTTCGAGTGTATATAGATGCCCCTCTTTATCATGTTCATGCAATGCAATGGAATGGACATGATAAATATTAGTAGACACTTGAAATATGACAAGGTATTTTTAATGATGCAAAATGTAGTGAATGTGATGATGAATGTTAAAAAGTTTTCACAAATCACAGTTTGCAAATCGCACATTGCATTTCGCATTTGCATTTCTCTTTTAGCCAATCACATTTCGCAACTCGCACATCGCATTTCGCAAATCGCAAATCGCAATGTAATGAATGTTATGATGCATGTTTAAAATGTTTTCGTAAATCGTTTTACCTTTACCAGGGATTGCTGATGCCTATGCTGGTGTTGACTACAGCAGTTTGGCTTTTTGTCGGTGTCGCTAATGCCTGTTTGATGAAGAGAAATGGAGATATCGCCGATGCATACACTGGTAGTTTACAATGGTGCCTACCCTGATGGTAGTTTGACAACAGATCCTACCCTGCTGGTAGTTGAATACGCTGACATCGCCCAATTGTTTTGGTTCCCACTCGAACGGTGGTATACAAAGCTTTCATTGCTGAATTGTCATGATGCTGTGTTGAATTGATGCCAATGGTTTTGAATACCGGATCTCCCGATACCTTCGATGAAGTAATATTTAAAGGTTTGCTTCGCTAGACTATGCCTGATGTTACGCTGGATAGAGATGTACGTTGATGTAGCGCTTCACCCTTTTTGAGGTGATTTGTAGTTTCCTTTCGCTGTTGAGTGCTTGTGCTCCATTTCCTTGAACATTTGATTTGTAATCCGGCTAAACTGATGACCTGAATGCCGTTGATATCCCTAGAGGGTGCAGCTTATTTTTTCGCTTTTGTCGTTGGCCTTGAGTTAAGAACTTTTTGAGAATTTTCCCCTTCTTTCGTAGGGGCACGCTTATGTCGCCATGATTTCTTTCAGGTGTTTTCTTTCTTTTGATGAGAGGTCTGATCCTACCTTAAAATCTTTCGCTTTCCTGGAATAGGAAAAATGCCCCAGTCTTTTCGCATGTTGTTGCCGGGGATTCATACGAGAAAGTCTCTTTGTTGACCAAATCACGAGTGAACAATATCCGAATCGCCAGTGAGATAATATGAGGAAAGCTCCGACGATGATAGACCATACTGATGGTGTTGAATGGTGCATTTTCCTCCTTAGGATGGTTGATAAATGCCTTAGTGTTGAGTTATCGCTGTTTCTGAGATTTCCCTAATCTTGTTGTAAGGGTCCCAATATCAAGTTGTCGCCGATTTTGAAATTGCCCCAGCCTTGCTTGTTATCTGAGATAGTTGTTTTGACAGATGGGCTGATAAGATACCGAGCTCGTAAGAGGCTTTTACCTCTGTACCAGATGGTGAGCAGGTAGTGGATTTAGGCTTGGATGTCCTCAATCATTGTTCCTGACTTGTTCTCTCAATCGGCTTTGATGGTTTTATAAAGACTTGTTGATTGAGGGTGTCGGCTCTTTGAAGGTCCTCGCTGCTGGTTGTCTTGGCGTATCGCTGTTTCTTCCTTTCTGGGATTTGTGCCAGATTTAATGGAATGACATTAAAGTGTTATTGGGTCTTCTCCACATGGGTCGCTGACTTGGAGGGTTGCTTTGGGTTTGGATATTTCTTTCGAGGGACGGATCGCATTTAACCGATGGTTGCTTACGCATTCTCGTATGTGAGGGAGATCAGGTCTGCGTAGTTCCTGCTTGATAAGATAAACGTCTTGACAAGTGTTTGTTTGAGAAGTGTTTGTTTGAGAAGTGTCTGTTTGAGAAGTGTTTGTTTGGGAAGTGTTTGTTTGAGAAGTGTTTTTTTGGGTTTTTATTTGGTTTGACTGCACCATAAATGGCTGCCTACGCACTCCCATTGAAGAGGAGATCAAGTCTGCGTTGTTCGAACCTGGTGTAAGAGGTTCAATGCTGAATGCGAAAGGCAGAATCCTTATTGATGAAGAAGGGTTCAGAAGTATTTTTATGGTTTTTGTAGAGAAAGGGTAGAAATGTTTTTTGTTTTTTTTGTTGTTTATTGCGACCGGGCCATATAGAATATGGTTGCCTACATACCCCCGGGTATCAGGGAGATTAGGTCGACGTAGTTCGCCCCTATGAGCTGAAACCTATATGACTTGATTTTTGATTTTTTGATTTTTCCTTTTTTTCTTTTCTTTTTTCTTTTCTTTTTTTTTCTTTTTCTTTTTTTTTAATATTTACACGCATGGAAAATAGCAGGCATACTACGAAGAAATTGATATCGTCCCACCATCTTCTGGAACTCGCAACTTTATCCCCTGGATCTACATCTTCTTGGCTAGTCGAGGCCTGATAGTTCAGTTGTCAATGGTTATGTTGCCTTCAAGGCTCGCGACAGAGGTTACTTCTTGGTCTTGAATGTCTTCACTTATGGCCATAATTTGATTGCTTCTTGGTTCAGTACATTCCTCAGGGATGCATGAGCTGGACCCATTGCAAAAAGGTATGAATTCTTGATTCTTTGATGGGTTGGTTTCCCCGACACCCTCACCACCTTTTCCTTCATCTGTTCCTTCACGCTTTTCCTGAGCTTGAGAGGATTCGACCATGAAATCTCCCTCAAACTGTCGTCGTATTTCTTGCAAGGAATTTTCCCTTTTGGGTTTTCCTTCCTTGGACATGATTAGTATTTCCTCCTCATCATTCAAGGTGATAAAATCAGGAACGTGGTTGATATCTTTGAACCAGAAGATGTTTGATGTTGGCGAAGGAAAATCCTTTGGGGATTCCCATGTCTCCTCTGTCATTTCCTGCATTAGGATCATTCCATCTTGTGTTCTGCCAGGATTATCGCTCATAGCCTTCACCTCATCTGAACTGCCTGTCTCGAGTGGACATCTTAGGCTTTTTATTTCTTTTTCGCCTTTTTTGGTCATGAGGAATTCTATCTCCAGCTCTCCATTTTCAATGAGATCCTGGATTTTATGTCGCAAAGACCAGCATTCCTCAGTCGTATGTCCAAGTGAGTTAGAATGGTAGAGACATATCTTGGTGGAATCATAACTCTTTATCTTGGGATTTATAGGAGGCAGTAACTTAGTAATCCTTCCTTTTCTTATTTGAAAGTGTAGCATTTCTTCATTGGATTTGCTTAGAGGGGTGAATTTTCGGGCTCTTGTGGAGGTTATTTGATCTTTCTTCTTTGAGAATTCGCATTCCTCCGAGCGATTTTTCCGTTGGCGAGATCTTCTAGCAATTTTATCATCCCCATTTCTTGGCCTTCGATAGTTGATTGAAAACCGCCTCAGATCCCGACGATGTTGTCGCACTATCGCCTTAGCTAGCGTGATTTACTTGATTTTGGATTGTCTCTAATTTTTGCATTACTATGATACCCTCCTCCGAAGTTTTCCCACTTTAGGACATTTGTTACGCGGCCTTTGGGGTAGTCCTCATCCTTCAGATGCACTTATGAATTGGATATATTTCGGCAGCTTCTCGATCCGATCATGTTTACTTCCTCGTGATCACGTCGCAATGTAAGGTTGGTGTTGACATTTTGTTGATCAGGTTGTTGGACCACAATACTCCCACTTTCGATCAGATTTTAAATTTTATGCTTTAAAGACCAATAATCTTGTGTATCGTGTCCTGGAGATCCTGAGTGGTAAACACATCTTTGGCTTGGATTGTATCTTTTGCTTCTTGGTTCCAGAGGTGGAGCCAGTTCGGTAATTTGCTTATGATCCATCAATATTGCCAAAACATTTTCAAGAGAATCGCCTAGTGGAGTGAACACCCGATTTTCTGTTCTCTCAAATTTTCTTTTCCTATCCTGGAATTGGTTAAGTGTAGCCTGTTGTTGAAATGGCAGATTGTCTCGCTTTTTCTAAATGGGGGCACTATAGGTTGGTCTACTAGATTGCCCCTGTACAACAAGGGATACATCTTCACTCCCTTTATCGGGTACCCCCTTGGGATCGCTCGCATACTTGCCAGTTTGTATATTCATGGCGACTGCTTCCAAGGCAGTGAAATCTTTAATCTTGCCTGTCTTCAGGCCCATCTCTGCCATTTTGCCGTGTTTGATCATTTCCGAGAATGGCTTTCCTATACCTGCTAGGATCCTTTCGTAATACGGAGCCTCTTGGATATCAATAAACGTCATTACCATCTCGTTTCATTATTGATGGAACGACTTATACGCTAGATGTCTCCACCTTTGGGCATATTCTTGGAAAGATTCAGTACTTTGCTTTTTGGCTTTAGTCACTTGGTATCGATTCGGTGCCATTTGTGACTGAAAATTGTACTGATTTAGAAAGGTGTGGGCCAATTCTACCCAGTTATAGATTTTGTCATTGTCAAGTCGGGCGTACCATGCCTTAGCCTCTCCAGTGAGACTCTTTTGAAAAAGCTGCATTCCGAGGCTTTCCTCTTCAAAGATAAGACCCCAGTTCGCCAATGTATACTTTCAAAAGCGATAGGATCGCTTTCCCATTGTACTTTTCAAATTTCGGGACTTTGAATTTAGCAGATAATGAGCCCCCGGGAATATGCAAAGATTTAAATACGTGACACTCCCATAATTTCCAATCCCTTTGATCGACGGATGATCTCCTCCATTTGTTGGACTTTCTTTCTTATATCCCCAGTTTCTCGATCATCCCTGAGATTTGTGATTTCTTTATTGGAATGAGGTTTTGGTATCTGGGTTTCTATCTTTTTGCCAATACCCTGACTGCCCCCTAGTATGGATGACTCTAGTTGAGTGGGCATTGTTTGGCCTTGGATTCCTCCATGTGTAGAGGATTCTGTGTGGATGGGTATTTGTGGACCCTAAGTAGACTGGTGTAGCTCTTTGAGCATAACAGCCAACTCCGTAATTTGATAGCTTAATCTTTCGAACTCTTTGCGAGAGACAAGAGTAGGATCGGGCTAGGCACTTTTATCCATATCTGACTGTGGGCTTAATGCCCTTTTGGACTTTGAACGAGAAATAGGATTAATTGCTTCCCTACAAAAGACTTATGTAGTTTAGTCTTAGGGTAATGTAAATGTTATCATAATATGTCCGTTTCAGGAATATGGTCCAGCAAAAATGGTTGTTAATTGATAACATGTATGCATAAGCAATCTTTATATTTTCCATTACATAAAGATGAACATGGAATAAAAATTACAAGTAAATGTTTTTACAAGTAATTGAAAATGGAAAGTATGAAGAGACTTTCCTCCGCGTTTGGTTTATCAGAGGTTGACCTATCTTAGGGTTACTCTCGCAGCTTTTTGGCATGAAGGTTCCCAGATCATCGCAATCTACTTAACGGGAAGTTAATCCGGTCTTTTAACTGGAGCGAATCTGGGTGGTGCCTTTCCTGAGCCCCGTTGGAATAATCTTCCTACGAGTCCAGTAATCAAACACCAACAGGATAGCCTCTTGGTGGAAGAATCACACAACATACATTCACATACAACGTGTCTCACCGTTTATGAAAATTATAACATGTGCGAAGCACTAATATCACAGATAAATATAGTATAGTGCAATAAGTAAAATGCATTCGTACACATTCATTGTAAATGTAAATGCAACATTCACACACAAGCATATAACAATTTTGAAAAGCTTGTAATAGCGGCTTAAGCCCTCTTACTGGAATCCCTCAGCAGAGTCGCCACCGTCGACGCTTTTGGATTTTTTTAGTGTCCCTTTTCGTTACTTGTTCTTTGGTGTTCTCATGTTAATGTGAGATTTGTTTGAAAAAACAAGTGAAAAAGGTCCAACATGTATAATGTCGACTTTTTGACTTTAAGAGTCGCCAGTTGGTGTATTCAACTGGTTGCACTAACGCAACCAAAAAGGTTTGCACATTGACCCAGTGATATGACACTGCTAAACGGGTCTGTTAAACAGAGATTTATTTGAGTTCGGGGGCTTGATTATGCGGAGGGAAGGTGTTAGGCAACCCCCCGACATCTGTGTTGCCACGGTGACCGCCACTTTTCCAGAAACTGTTATATGAATGTGCGTGTGTGTATGTGTCGATCAATGTGCAATTATTTAGAAGTAGTGCTATGCCTCATTCGCACCTATATACAAAGTGTTTGGATTTATAGAAAAATTCAGTTTTAACCAGATATAGCAATGAAGTTTTGTAAAAAGAGGTTTTGCAAACCCTGTGCTCAATAATAATTGAGGCCTTTGATACTTCCATTTTATTATTAAATGTTCGGCTTGTTTGCTTTTATTTTCTAAATGCGAAGCATCTTCGAGAAAATAATATACAGCAGTGCCAAACTCCTCATGGGCATGACAACCATCCAAGGAAATTCAGACATTGTAAATAATGTACAAGCTGTTTACAGCTGAAAAATGTCCATCATGGGAACTGAATCTAGATTTAGTAGACTGAATCTGTGATCACATGATTCCTAGGCTCAAATGATACTGCAGTTTGTATGGAAAGCAGTAAGCAATTATATATATAAAAGTTGTATATATATATATACAGACATGATCAACCACCACGAAGCAACTTCATGGGGGATTGGAAATGTAAATATATAAAAGCGGTAAATATATATATATATATATATATATATATATATATATATATATATATATATATATATATATATATATATATGGATATGATCAACCACCACAAAGTAAACTCCTGTGGGACAAAATGTAAATAAAGTCAGTAAAAGCAATCAACGCCAATAAGTAAACTCTGTGCATGATTTAAATGTATATATATATATATATATATATATATATATATATATAAAAGGTGAAACGACACTGGATGTAAATCAAGGCTATTCGGATATGTCCGACAACAACATATATATATATATATATATATATATATATATATATATAAAAGCAAGTAAATGTACAGTATGTAAAATCCAGCTCATCTGATATGTCCGACAACAATTATATATATAAGTATATATATATAAAAGTGTAAATGCTCTAGGATATAAAATCCAAGCTCATTAGATATATAACAATTATATATAACAATTATATATATATATATATATATATATATATATATATATATATATATATATATATATATATATATATATATAAAGCAAGCAAAACGCTCTCCATATATAAGTTCAGGCTCAATCGAGGCATAACTCGATAATGTTAGTCCATATATGAAATATATACATATATACGTTTATATATATAGATAGAAATGAAAACCACGGACCGAAGTCCAGAAAACACACACAACACGACTCTCAATGTGTATAACAGTGTGCGCTAATATGAAAAGAAAGGCATTATAAAATATGAGAAGGCTTACAGTGGGCTGCCAAAGTAGACTTCTATGACTCTATGTGGATAAATACTCAGCTCTCGCCGAACAAGAATATAGCTATATGTGAACTAACAGATGAGGAAACACTCAATATGGGTGTGTACAGAGTAAATTGGATAGGGCTTCCTTGCCTTTCTCTCTCCTTCTCTCCCTCAAAATGGCTGGCCCAAGGTCTATATTTATAGATCGATGGTCGTAGCTATACTTACGGCGTACCAGCATTGCACTCTGCGATCGGTCGAGGTGTCCCCGGGCATCACGGGTCCCGTCGTCTCAAAGTACGTTAATCGTGCACTGTAATGTCCGCTCAAACTTACAGAACTTTAATATGAGCATCCGAACGAGGTATATGTGACTTTCTTCGGACCTATTGTGTCGAGAGTTACGCAATGACATGGGATTTGCCCTTTTTGATTCCAGAAAGATGGGTCTATAACCGAAATAGCATTCCTTGGTCTCCGTCAGGAAATTCGGTAAGCTATTGTGCGTAGTTCGCGCTCTGAAGTTAAGATATGGTTCTTGTGGGACTTCTTTTAAAGAGATTTAAGTTGAAATGAGTGTATTTGACTTGAAGTGAAGTTGAGTTGGTAGAATGACCATTTTAACCTTCCCAGGTCGATCTCTGGTATATGTAACCTTCTTCGGACCGCTTGTGTCGAGAGTTACGCAATGACATGGATTAGAGGTTGTACGAAGTCAAGAAGAGGGGACCATGCCCATAGTCTTCAAGCTTCAAATTCTATCCGGTGTACTGCCACTCGTAATAGTCACCCGGGATTGTAACTCCTCAGTTCTTGTGGGACATTGTTGTATGTATGTATGTATGAAGTGTTGAGACGACGTGCAGGTGTTGATGTGGCAAGATGATGTTTGACTCTTCGCCGGGGTTATCGCCAGTTTGAGTTGAAAGTAGACGTTGCACAGGGTTACATCTGAGATTAGACTGCTGCAAGTGTTTGAATGCCGCAAGGTCATCTTGTAAGTGTGCCTGTCTACTCGTTGTTAGCTCAGGGTCTGAGGGATGAGTTCCTTAGCAGGAGATCGGAGCTTGAAGCTGATAACATGTATTTGAAACAAGCATTTTCGGAGTTATTGCAGGAACTGCAACAGCATTCCTTGGGGTTATCGCCAAGGATGAAACTCGGGGTTATCTTCGAGGTTGGAAATGATTCGTCCGGTGTGTGTTCTGGGGTTGGAAATGATGTTCCCGGTGTGGTTCCCGGGTTTTAAGATTGACTTTTGGTAGTATCCGGAATGGATGTAAGCTGTCTTCTAGGGTTATCTTAAAAGATTTAATCGCCTCCCGCAATGTTAGTAATAAAGTGTAGAAAATTCGAGAGTGTCTACAGATGCCGCTCTTTATCATATTCATGCAATGTAAGGCATGGATAGGATAAAGAATCCTAGACACTTGAAATGCAAGTGAAATAAACATGATGCTATGTGCAGCAACATGATGCAAATGTATGATGCATGATTGTCAGGTAATCCTGCTGGGATAACAATCAGTGATAGCTTGGACATGCGATCCAAGTCTTCAAGGATGTTGACGTTAGGGCTATCACCAAAGTCTCGAATCCTAGAAACTAGCTTATATTCCATAGAGGTGCCTCTTGTGTACAAGAGATCTGTGGGGATAAAGCTTTGTTCGTTTGAGGATGTGTATAACATATTCCCTCATTCTGTCAGAGTTACTGCCAACAGTTTGTTGTCATCAGGGTTGCATAACCTTCGTTGATGTGTGTATCACCGGATAGATCCCTACTGGATGCATTGTCAAGGTTGCTTGACCTTCATTGATGTATGTGTCAATGGTCGCACTGCGTTGTAACCCCCGCCAGGGGTACTTGTATAAGTTGCTTCAACGGGTTTACTTGCCATCGGCTGACATGACGTCAAGGCTGCTTGACCTTCATTGATGTGTGTATCAATGGTTGAGAATGCGCTGCAACCCCCGCCGGGGATACTTGTATAAGTTACTTCGATAGGTTTACTTGCCATCAGCTGACATGACGTCAAGGGTGTTTGATCTTCATTGATGTGTGTATCAATGGTTGAGAATGCGCTGTAATCCCCACCGGGGATATGTGGATACTTGAAAGATGTGCGTTGTGACCCCTGCCGGGGATACTTTATCAGTTTATAACTTCGGCGTTGTAACCCCCGCCGGGGAGGTTTAGCATTTCGTGGTTTTTGCATTTTAACTCCCCAATCGGGAGTTTTAGGTTGTGACCTGCAACGCAATGACCAAGATCGGACCTTTGTGGGGTATTGCCAAGCATGATTTGTGAAAGCTGAGCTCATCGATATAGTATACTCTGCATTCAGCCAAATACCAATGAGATAACGGGAGTTCAATTCTGACCCGTACAAAACCAGGATTCCAGGCTATTCCGCTCAATTGCGTAGCATTTTTATTCCTGATTTGGCCTTTTCAGCTTGTGAGACCTCCTTTGCAACTCTAACTGGAGCGGGCCGGAGGTGTGGGACCCACGTAGGAGTGCTGCAGGTACACCTGCAGTAGTTGCAGGTGGTCCTGCGGCCAACCGTGGCTATGTAAAGCCCAAAGGTTACTTTCATAAGTCATTTTCAAGCTGCATTGCGAAGGAAATCTGAGAGCTCTTCTTCAGATCTGCTGAGTTTGGGCAACTTTCTGCATATTCTACCACCGTACAAGCGTTCTTCACTGTCCTGGTAACATATGCATGTATTTTTTTCCACTTTCTATCCGTTGAAAAATGACTTATCACATGAAAAGCATTTAGACACATAGTAGTGAATATGCATGTGATATGACTTGATAAAAAATATTCAACATAGCAAATATTAGTATTAAACCATGCTGAACATAATGATGTGAAAAAATGTGACTTTTGAAACAGTCAAATTGGCACCTTTTACTGTCATTTCTTATCCTATCTGAGGACAAATGAGTAAAGTTAGAAAAAGCAAAATAATCCTGGTAATTAGACTACACTTACGGATTTTTTCAGAGTCAACAGTATGACAACCTCAAAGATAACCCTGCGAAAAGACGACTACAAATGTGCGAAAACCGGAGATAACCTCGGGAAGGTCAAAATGGTCATTCTGCCGGCTCAACTTCACTTCAAGTCAAATACACTCATTTCAACTCAAATCTCTTCAAAAGAAGTCCCACAAGAACCATATCTTAACTTTGGAGCGTGAACTACGCACAACAGCTTACCGAATTTCCTGACGGAGACCTAGGAATGCTATTTCGGTCATGGACCCATCTTCATGGAATCAAAAAGGGAAAATCCCATGTCATTGCGTAACTCTCGACACAAGCAGTCAGAGACATATACCTCGTTCGGATGTTCAGATTGAAGTTCTGTAAGTTCGACCGGATATTACAGTGCACGAGTGCATGTACTTTGAGACGACGAGATCTGCAAAGCCCGGGGACACCTCGACCAGCCGCAGGTGCAACTGTGGCTACCGCAAGTACACCTATGGCCATCAGCCTATAAATATAGACCTTGGGCCAGCCATTTTGAGAGAGAGAAGGAGAGAGAAAGGCGAGGAAGCCATGTCCAATTTATTCTGTACACACCCATATTGAGTGTTTCCTCATCTATTAGTTCACATATAGCTATATTCTTGTCCGATGGGAGCTGAGTATTTATCCACATAGAGTCATAGAAGTCTACTTTGGCAGCCCACTGTAAGCCTTCTCACATTTTATAAAGCCTTTCTTTTCATATTAGCACACACTGTTATACACATTGAGAGTCGCGTTGTGTGCGTTTGCCCGGACTTCGGTCCGTGGTTTTCATTTGTGTCTGTATATATATACTTATATATGTATATATTTCATATATGGACTATTATCGAGTTATGCCTCGATTGAGCCTAGACTTATGTCTAGAGCATTTACTTGCTTTTTATATATATATATATATATATATATATATATATATATATACTTATATAATGTAATGTCAGATTATATATCGATGAGCCCGGATTTTATATCCAGAGCATTTACACGCTTTATATATATATATATATATATATATATATATATATATATAATTGTTGTTTGACATATCCGATGAGCCCTGGATTTTACATCCTGGTGCATTTACTTGCTTATATATATATATATATATATATATATATATATATATATAATTGTTGTCGGACATATCCGATGAGCCCGGATTTACATCCGGTGCGTTTCCTGCTTTTTTAAATATATCTGTATATATATATATATATTAACATTTCATCCTGCCTGGAGTTTACTTCGTGGCAGTTGATTGTTTTTACAGCTTTATTTACATTTCGTCCTACTTGGAGTTTACTTCGTGGCAGTTGATTTCTTTTACAGCTTTATTTATATTTTGTCCCACCTGGAGTTTACTTCGTGGTGGTTGATCATGTTCATATGTATATATTTACCGCTTTTATATATTTACATTTCCGATCCCCCATGGAGTTGCTTTGTGGTGGTTGATCATGTACGTATATATATATATATATATTTACAGCTTTTATATATATAACTACTTACTGCTTTCCATACAAACTGCACTATCATGTGAGCCTAGGAATTATGTGATCATAGATTGATCCATCAATCTAGATTCTGGATCCCATGATAGACATTTTTCAAATTGTGAAGTTGTACTTGTACATTATTTACGTTAATCTGAATTTCCTTGGATGGCTGTCATGCCCATGAGGAGTTTGGCACTGCTGTATATTATTTTCTCGAAGATGCTTCTCATTTCGAAAATAAAAACAAACAAGATAAACATTTAATAATAAAATGGAAGTATCAAAGGCCTCAATTACTATTGAGCACACGGTTTGAAAAACCTCTTCTTACAAAACTTCATTGCTATATCTGGTTAAAACTGAATTTTTCTATAAATTCAAACCCTTTGTATATAGGTGCGAACGAGGTATAATACTACTTCCAAATAATTGCACATTGATCCACACACACACACACACACGCACATTCATATAATAGTTTCTTGAAAAGTGGTGGTCACCGTGGCAACACGGATGTCGGGGGGTGCTTAACACCTTCCCTCCACATAATCAAGCCCCTGAACTCAAATGAATCTCGGTTTCAAATACCCGTTTAGCAATGTCATATCACTGGGTCAACGTGCAAACCTTTTCGGTTGCGTTGGTGCAACCAGTTAAATACACCATCTGGCAATTCTTAAAGTCAAAAAGTCGACATTATACATGTCGGACCTTTTTCACTTGATTTTTCAAACAAATCTCACATTAACATGAGAACACCAAAGAACAAGTAATGAAAAGGGACACTAAAAAATCCCGACGTCGACAGGTGGCGACTCCCATATCTGCTCTTCAGACTACAAGATTGACTATAGGCAAGGATTGGTCTTGTTGTTATGGCATTTAAGAACATGGACCAATCTGAGCAGCTTCAGGTGTATATACACATTTACTTGTACACAATATTTTCAACTTGTGAGCTCATCTACATTTACAAGTGACTTACAACTAAACTATGTTTAGAATAATGTTTGTGCCTAGGATCAGGCTCAAAGCGATTAGCTTTTGAATATAGCATGAGAACCTGCTCTGATACCAATTGTTAGTTCCCAGTAGGCACACAATAGATCTAGAAGGGGGGGGGGGGTTGAATAAATCCTTTTTAATTTTCAAATACTTTTCTCTTTTATTTTTTGTTGCTAATGAATTAGCATATGACAAACATAATAATCTTTTCAATCACAACGGAATAAGTAAAAGATCCCCTTCATTGATATATTCATAATCATACATGCATTGTTCTTAGAGTTAGTTAAGTTATAAGTAGTTAATACATACATTACAATTATAGCAGTTAGGTACATAATGTAAATGACATAAAATAAATGACATAAGGGATTTTAAGTGGTTCAGAGACTCAAGCTCCTAATCCACTCTTCTGCTTTCAACTAGCAGGATTTCCACTAAGGAAGGGCAGCACCCTGAATCACTAAGATTCCTTCAAGGTCAACAGTCTTGGAACTTTAGTTAACTTAGAACTCTTCAAGGCCAGCAGCCTTGGAACTGCTTTAGTTCCCTAGGAACTCTTCAAGCCTAGCAGGCTTGGAACTTCATTTAGTCCCTCCGGACAAGGACCCTTCAGGCCTTGACTTCTTGTTGATGTTTATTGTTTGTTTGTTGGAGCTGCTGCTAAGATGTCTTTTAAGCTCTTCATCTCTTAATTCTTAGCAACTTGACGTGATCATCCTTGAGGTGCAGTTGAGTGTTTTATGATGCTCAGCTTCTTCAGATATTCAACCTCTTCTGATGATCCCTTGTTGAACTGCAGTGAAGATCATTCTTCTTAATACTTGATGGTTACACATGATGAGTTCTAAGATGACTATATGCTCTTCTATTAGGTACTTAGAAACTTTTTCATGCTTGACATCATGATGACGTTGGTGATCTTCTTCCTTGATACTTGATGCCTTCTCATGATGGACTTGATAAGATGACTGTAAGCTCTTCTCTCTGGTACTTAGAGTCTTCCCATGATAGACATCAAGATGACATTAATGCTCTTCTTTCTCTTAGCAGTTCAGAACACTCTTCTTGTAGTAGAACTCTCACTTTTTCATTGTAGAACTCTCACTTCTACATCTTTCTCTGTTCATCTCCAAGTGTTCTTGGTGGATCGTAGAGTGAGCTTTAGGACCTTCATTGGTAACTCACTATTTTACGTTATTTTGATCAGTCCACCATCTCTCCAACCTCAGCAACTTCAGCAACTTTTGATCTTTGAAGCTCTTGTTGATTTATACTCTTTCACAACCTTCCCGTTATAATGTAGCCGTTGGGATCTATTTGAATTACTTGGCAGATCTCGAGTTATTTGATGTAGACTGCAGATGTGACATGACATCCCCTTTTTCAATTTTCTGACACTGCAGTCTACTGTTTCACCTACCTCGTTAGAGATGTCACTTTAATGCCTTGGGTAGGTGGTCTTCTTTATTTCTCCTTTCTGACTTTTTGATTAGAACGTCAGGATCTATCCTTTTGCATCGATACTCTCAATAAGCCATATTCAAATATCACTATTCGGATTAAACCGTTGTCAATGCTTCAATCTTCAAATGACTGAACTCTACGATTCTGATGCATATTCTCTTGGACTTGATCGTAGTGTCTAGTTGACAGGTAGAGATAACACTACGATCTTGAAGAGTGTTGATTGGATTTTTAATGTAGAACACCTCTTCCTTCTCTTGAGCAGTGCTTCAATACTTCTATTTGCTTCGTTCGCTTCTCGACATACATTGATGGCTTGACTCTTTGTTTCGCCCTTCGAATAGCAAGACACTTTGATTTGTGGCGTGCTGACTCGCTTTCTCCTTGTGATCTCCCGTTCATTTATCATCAATGGATGACCTAATGCTTAATCACTTTAGCCTTATTCTTCAAAGGTCGACCAAAGATCTCTCGTGTACACTCCATCGCCTTCTTTATTTCGAAAACACTACGATCCTGGTTGCTTTCAAGATCGTCGTCTTCTATTTACTTGACAACTACTGTACTTGTTGACTTTCTTTAGTCAGTTACTGAAGTCTTCTTCTGATCAACTTGTGGAAGACTTCATCTCGAATGGCTTCACAACTCAATCTGGATATTGATTGAGTTGGTGCTTAGATCTTCGGTTAGCTTACATACCATTTGTTGAGTGCTCTCTAGTTTCCTTTAGGTGGGATGTATCTTTGCAGTACCAACCAGAGGCTTTGTTCCTTTGGATATTCTAGGAGTGCTCAATTGTTGAGAATCATATTTACTCTACGATTCTGCCTTGGCGTTGTGAGCATATCTGTTGAAGTCTTAGTTCTACACTCTACGATTTAGCTTTGGCTGCGCATACACTACGACTCCGAGATCAGATCTTGACACTCTATGATTTCTGTCATTTTGCTTGTTGTCTTCATCTGATCTTGCTCGACTACGATCTTTGCCTCTGATACGATCAATAGACTCTATGACTCTGAGTGTAGTCTACGATTCTTGACTTGGCTTCAACATCAGTAGACTCTACGACTCCGAGTGTAGTCTGCGATTCTTGACTTGGCTTTGGCAGATGCTCGATAGGCTCGTAGACAGGCTGTCTCTACGATTCTGAACATGACACCCTCAGCAGACTATGGCTCTAAGGATGTTCTTCTCGACACACTACGATCCTTCCTCGTCTCTCCTTGCAGTCGACGAACTCTAAGATCTACTATCTTGTAGACTACGATTCTGCCTTGATAGCTCTCGAGTTTTCCTTGACTCCTGGCATCATCACGATTTTTGGTGCAAAGGTTCGACGATCATCGATGTTTCTATCTATTACATTATAAGATCAACCTAACAAGCTTGATCTTTCTATATTTATATTCCTTGTACATCATTTCTTTTTAAGGACTTTACAAAGCTATTTTGCTTATGTAGGATCAACCTAACATATTTGATCAATTCATTCTAAGTCCTTGTACATATATTCCTTGTGATGCCCCCAAATCCAGGTACTTGAAACCCGAACTTAGTGCTTCACAATACCATTTCTATGAGCGGAATAATACAAATAATAATAACAATAATATAGATTATCAAATTTATTTTACATATTATCAGAGTTTTCAATCCCAAGTACGAAACCTTTAAACATTCGTTACATTACATGATAATTAATATATATCATCATTATCCTAATAAAGTCTAGTTATTACAAAAGATAACATTATCATTCATTTAGCGACCTTCCCTTTCCCTTTGTTCTTGGCAGAGTCTTCAGGTTGTTCACACTTAGCTGAAAACATTTAAATTAAGCAAGGATGAGCATTTGAGTGCCCAGCAAGTAATAACAACAATAACAGTTAGCTGAACGAATTAAATATTTTCTTTGAATGATACTTTTACAACGAATCAACACTTGTGAAGTAAGCTGAACCAATAACAAATAACATATCATTTCAATTTCAATTTTTTTTTGAAACTACGTACTGACTATAAATGAGGATCAGTTGATAGACTATGAACATTGTTTTCTATTTTCAAAAAGGTTAAATAGAACTTCATCTATAAACTGTCATAACTTACGTGCACGGGGGTGATCAACCCGTTATGCCCTGTATTGATCAATACTACATTCTAGGACGATATTTTCGTCCAGCATATCCGCATTAGGCGCATAAAAGTTTCCCATATTTGGGATGTTCATACCAGTCTAGAATCCGAAGCAAAACAATTCGGTTGGATAATAATAAAGTTTTATCTTATTCAACAACAATTTTAAGTTTGTGTGTAGCCGGATCAAATAGCTTAGATGGCTTTCAATTCAACGTATACATACTGGACACCGATAAGTATGTATTAACATGTGATAAAATATAATGATTATCCAAGTGAGAACACTAGTATAACCAAGTTTAGAAATTAACGAACAAAATATATTTCTTGATCTACAGTAACATGATAAAGGAACTTGTACAACAATTATAATTTAATAGCTTACTTATACAGAATCATTGCATAAGTACATACAGAGGTTGAAATATTTGAACAATTGAAAAGAATAGTTCAGATATTATCTTACGCATGTCCATTACATAAAGTAACTGCAAAGGGTTAGATACTTGCCTTGTCTGCTGCTTACACAACTTAGATTTATCTTTTATATCAAGCCCTATCATTAAATAGAGCATTCGTTCAATTATAATAATATATCATATCATATTATACTGCTATTTGCAGTCAGCACATAACCTAATCACATTGTCATGTAAGTTTAACAACCATTGAATCACAAATAAACATTTATCAAGTCAACCTATCTAAGTCCAGATCAATTTCTGAAATATGTCGGTGTACTGACAACTTTATCGGGTATTTATTGAGTCTAAGACTCTATACAGTAGTTCAATATCCATTTAGATAACTAAAACACCAGCCGCACTATTTTTCATGGCCTTATAATAATTTTTAAATAATTATTATAATTTTTCATAATTTTGAAATACCTAGGAATCATTATTAAATGATTTAAATATTAAATAATTCCATTATCATTAATATTTAATTAATATTAAACTATTAATGAAACCATTGCCAAAATACTAAGGTATTTAAAATAACTTAAAATATTTTTAAAACATTTATATTACCTTTAGATGATTTTTAAAACAATAAAATCATTTTTTAAAACTATTTATTTAATATAATTATTAAATAAATTAATATCATTAATATTAAATTATTAATAAAATCTACCTTTAAATATTAAAAGTTATATTTTATAACTTAAAATATTTTTATAACACTTAAATAATTTTTATACTATTTTTAAATCATTAATTCTATTTTTCCATAATTTATTTAATTTAGTTATTAAATAAAATAATTATCATTAATATTAATTTATTAATGAAATTCATCACATAATATTAAAAGTTATTAAAAATAACTTAAAATATTTTCTTATATCATAATATATTTTTAAATAATTTTTCATGTATTAAAATCATTTTTAAATAATTTATTTAATATTATAATTAAATAAATTAAATAACTTCAATATTCCAAAAATAGTAAATATTTATGAAATATATTCAAAATTATTAAAATATAATTTTTGGACTTTAAAATAATTTTTAATAATTTATTTTGTATTTTTAATAATTAAAAACTAATTTTCTATAATTATTTAATAAAAATAATAATTTTATAAATAAAGTGTCATTGAAAGACCATTTTATAGCGATACAACCGTCATTATAGGTGTTCTTCATGTTCTTGATGAAACCCAGATCTTCAAAGACAGTGACCGAGGGACCCTGTTTGACCAGGTTTAATTTAGTGTGTAATGTGTTTCTAGGCAAGTTGTTGATCAGGTCGTATAGAGCTAATGCAAGACTACAAGATCCAACAACAAACATGCTCATACAACACATAACCAAAGAGATCCGAGCCATCAAAGTAGCTGTCAAAGGCTGTTCTTCATTTTCTGGGTTACCCAGAAATGAAGAACAGTTCGACCAACCACTTTTGGGCTTCCACAAATTGCTAATCTTGTGTTAGTTTTGTGATCTAAGAGTTGCAGTGTCTAGCCAACATGTCAAGGAAGAGATCCATCACAAAACATAAACAAAACAACAACGTAATCATAAGATCCATCTTTGGTCAAAACCCTATCAAAGATCACGTTTCGAAGTTTTACGGGTTACCCGAACTCGATTCGCGGATCATCATCGCCTGGTTTGACCAACCACTGACTTCCATCCATATGATGTTTAGGAGATTTTAAGGCATAAACATGTAGTAAAAATATCAAACTATAGACTTGATACAACAACAAACATAAATCAACCAACACAAGAAAGATCCGGGAGCTTGAATATGTTGTTAGGCCCTTTCTGGGCAGTTTCTGGGTTACCCAGAAATTCCCAGTCATGGTCGATCAATGTGGTTTGACCACGATTATCTTACAACTTAGGTCAGATCTAAGCATGATTTCAACTCCAGATTAAAGATCATACTCCTAACTATAAGTACAAACTTTCAAAACACCAAAACATTACACAGAATGAAATCTATAGGGTCTGACATTCATTATCAGACCACTTTTTAAAGATTTTCCAGATTATGAAAAACATCAAATCTGATCCTATAGTTGTTATGGATCTAACATCTATCAACCCAGATCATCATTTTATACCATAAACAACATGTTTTAACACTAAAACACAAGATCTAACATACAGATCAAGATCATATTTGCAATTAGGGTTTATACCTTCTATGAACAAATCTTGATTCTATGCTTATGATCTGATAGAGGAGTGAGTGGGGCTTGATTCAAGGACTGATATGCTAAGAGAATTCGTGAGTTTAGAGAGAGATGGTCTTGGTGAAGTGTATGAGCACAATTGCGCAAATATGTGCATTTTTCTCTCTCCTAACCTATTTATAATTCTTAGATGCAATGAATCTAACTTGCAAGGTGTCAAAGAGGATAAGCTTGGATGAGTTTTAGGGCATGTTCTATAATCTAGGGTGGTGACTTTGCAAGCTATTTCATTAAAATAAATCCAAAAAGGCTATTTTAGTAAACTAACAAAACATTTTAAGGGTATTCTTATCCATGATGCTTGAATCTAGGTTAAAATCAATAGATCTTAAACCTTAAGGTTTCCCAAATAATTTTTAGGGTTTAAAATGTATGTTTAAAGTTTAATAAAATTTTAATTAGAACTTACTAATTAAAATTAGGGTTTTAAATAATTATGGTTCCCTAATTAACAATTGGGTTTACTAATTAACATTATAATTTACTAAAATAATAATTAAGATTACCATTTTAGCACTTAGGATTTTAAATTGAAAATTAGGGTTTCAAATTTATAATTAGGGTTTCTAGACAATAATTAGGATTTACCTAATTAGCGTTTATATTTATAATATCAGACATTGATCACATTATCACAATTACCTAACAAACTTGAGCTCTAATTTGTATTTTAAATTAGGGTTTCACACAGTAATACTAGGGTTTGACATAATACACCATAATTAACCAACCATTATCAGTCCACATACATACAGTACATATTTATAGCATTGAAAAATCAAATTATAATTAATATTATATTATTATTATTATCATTCCATGATAAAAATCTAAAATTAGGGTTTGGATTCCATATCTGATTTATCTTGCATAAACAACATTATTAATTAAGTTAAAATACTTAACTTATTAATCTTAGCTAAAATTCATATAAATAAATAATAATTACAATAATCATTCCATATATTATTTAAATAATATAATATCATATTTTCTTTGAAAATAAATAATAAAAATATTTTTTCAATAAAATTAATTATTATAAAATATAATTTATAATGATCAATAATTTAAAATAAAATTATTTGTAATTATTCATGTAATAAATATATATTTATTGATCACATAAATACATGTACTTTACTTATACATGTTTCCCCATATTTATTTGAATAATAATAAAAAAATTTATACGCAAAATTTATGATTTATTTATAATGAAAATATCGGGTTATTACATTTCACCCTCCCTTATAAAGATTCCATCCCCGGAATCACCGTGTTAAAACCCATACATACCAGGGTATATAACATACACAATCATTGCAAGTAGATCTCGATCAAATTTGATTTCTAAAAGAACTCAAATTCCTCCTTCAAAATGTATTTATAAAATAATTTACTATATAGAGGAAAATTATGTATAAAAAAATAAAAGTTATACGAATAATACCTGGAGTTCCATTGCCAGCTGTCACCGTATCCTGGACTGTCATGTTGAAGACCCTCATAGTAGATTTTGTCGGCTTGCTAGATGATGTTGGTCCTGTGATCGCCAAAGTTCCGCCGCTTTTTCCCCATGTTCACACTTTCTGCCTTCGTTCTCATTTCCGGACAGTCCTTCACCTTATGCTCCTTTGATCCGCACAGAAAACACCCACTAATTGTTCTAGGATTGGGGCAGTTGGGAGATATATGGCCCTCCCGCCCGAACTTAAAACATGCAAATTTACCTTTCAGACACTCCCCCAAATGGTTCTTCCCACAGTTCCACATTGCACCACCTACTTCTTCTTTACACCTTCCTGCTTCATCTGCACACTCCCAAAGTTGTTCCCCTTCCTCTTTTCACCTCTATTCCCAGTATTTGTTTCCACCTTCCCAGCTCCCTCAACCTTACCCTTGTTCCTTCTTTCCTTGTTGTAGAGGCTCATGGCCTCACTCCCCTCCTCAGCAATAATAGCTTTCTCCATGAGTGCTGTAAATGTAGGGATCTGCAACACTGCCACCTTGTTGTAGAGCCAGGGTTTTAATCCCAGCTCAAACCTTCTCGCTTTTCTAGCCTCCGTATCAACTTGATGCGAGAATAACCTAGCCTAACTCATTAAATTTTGCGGCATATACTCAATCAATGATCATATTCTCCTGTTTTAATTCTAGAAATTTTACCTCCAACCTAGCCTGCATAGTAGATGAAAAATAGTTTTTAAAAAACAAAGTTTTAAACCTATCCCAAGCAACTAAATCTTCTCCTACCCTTGCCTGATTCGCTTCCCACCAAAAACTTGCCTCACCCTTCATCATGTAGGTGGCTAAAGCGGTCTTTTGCCCCTCAGCTACCCTAGCTATTACAAACTCCTTTTCAATTTCCTTAACCCAAGTTTGGGCTTCTACAGGGTCAGTTGTACCTCTAAATTCGGGCAGTCCTACAGCCTTGAAGTCCTTGAAGTTTGCCAAGCGGTTGTCTGGCTGGTTCCCTGCGACTGGTATTCCTTGTTGCATTACCTGAGCTACCATGTTTGCGAATTGCTGCTTTGGATCTGGTTGTTGTCTTTCAGCGTTGTTGACAAATTCTTCTGCCCTTTGATTTTGAGTTCGACGTCTTGGCGACATTATCTGATTAAATAGAATCATAAATTTAACTTACATTCTAAAACTTAATGTATAAGTTTAACATATCAAACTTATTTCATTACTCAAACATAAGTTCATTTTCATTAATTCATAGTAATTTACATAACATAGTCCATACTGCTATCCCTTTGTGACCACAAAAGTCAGGATTTACAGCCTTAACTTATATAAAAGTTAAGAATATTACATTACATAGACATACATATCACAAATATTACATTAAATACACCTACACCACAGAACCTATACTACCTATTCACTACGCCTTTTTCTTGATCTTGGACAACTTTTTGCCTGATGACCTCCTATCCCACAAATAAAACAGACACATTGCTTTGGATTAGGACAATGAGGAGAGAAATATCCCTCATGTCCGCATTTGTAGCAAACATTTTCCCTTTCCTGCATACACCTTCATGTTTCTCGTCATAATTTGCACACCTTTCTATTCGGTTAATTTTTCCTTGGTTGTTATCAGGATTTCCTATATCACGGTCTTTCATCTTTATTTTCCCCTTCTTGCTCGGAGCTGCGCACACTTTGTTGCTTTTAGCTCCAATTTAGTCAATTTGGATTTTAAGCTTATCTTGTTCTTCCATTGTTTCTATTAATGCTTTCCGCAGTTGACTATTTAGTAGTTTTTCTATTTCCCACAACTTTTCCAAAGAGGAAACTCGGTCCATGATTCTTCGGCCGGTTGATGCTTGATCAGCTCCAACTTCAGTGTCTGAATCACTATCTGTCAGTTCCACCATTTACGAATCTGGTATTACTTTTTCCAAAATAACCACCTCATCCGAGTTGTTTTCATTGGGAGCCTCTATTTCAGCTATTGGCCTCGACATCAGCTCCTTCTTTATAGTCCGAGGGTATCCTAATCCTTTTTGACTTAACATCTACAAACATAAATTATCCTGAATAGCATATAATATATACACATAACAAACAATAATTTTGTATAGGTTATCTTTTAGTTTTCTTGACTATGAATTTATCCAATTCATCTCTTCTTAAACTCTATATGAGTTGTTTATATTTTCAACGTTTCCCTCTGTCCTAAGGTTATAGCCTAAGGTCTATCCCACCTAAGGTTTATAATCCTAAGCTCTGATACCATGATGTGACGCCCCCAAATCCAGGTACTTGAAACCCAAACTCAGTGCTTCACGATACTATGTCTATGAGTGGAATAATACTAGTAATAATAACAATAATATAGATTATCAAATTTAATTTACATATTATCAGAGTTTTCAATCCCAAGTACGAAACCTTTAAACATTCGTTACATTACATGATAATTAATATATATCATCATTATCCTAATAAAGTCTAGTTATTACAAAAGATAGCATTATCATTCATTCATCGACCTTCCCTTTCCCTTTGTTCTTGGTAGAGCCTTCAGGTTCTTCACACTTAGCTGAAAACATTTAAATTAAGCAAGGATGAGCATTTGAGTGCCCAGCAAGTAATAACAACAATAACAATTAGCTGAATGAATTAAATGTTTTTTTTGAATGATACTTCTACAACGAATCAACAGTTGTGAAGTAAGCTGAACCAATAACAAATAACATATCATTTCAATTTCAATTTTTTTTTGAAACTACGTACTGACTATAAATGAGGATCAGTTGATAGACTATGAACATTGTTTTCTATTTTCAAAAAGGTTAAATAGAACTTCATCTGTAAACTGTCATAACTTACGTGCACGGGGGTGATCAACCCGTTATGCCCTGTATTGATCAATACTACATTCTAGGACGATATTTTCGTCCAGCATATCCGCATTAGGCGCATAAAAGTTTCCCATATTTGGGATGTTCATACCAGTCTAGAATCCGAACCAAAACAATTCGGTTGGATAATAATAAAGTTTTATCTTATTCAACAACAATTTTAAGTTTGTGTGTAGCCGGATCAAATAGCTTAGATGGCTTTCAATTCAACGTATACATACTGGACACCGATAAGTATGTATTAACATGTGATAAAATATAATGATTATCCAAGTGAGGACACTTGTATAACCAAGTTTAGAAATTAACGAACAAAATATATTTCTTGATCTACAATAACAGGAAAAAGGAACTTGTACAGCAATTATAATTTAATAGCTTACTTATACAGAATCATTGCATAAGTACATACAGAGGTTGAAATATTTGAACAATGGAAAAGAATAGTTCCGATATTATCTTACGCATGTCATTGCATAAAGTAAATGCAAAGGGTTAGATAATTGCCTTCTCTGCTGCTTACACAACTTAGATTTATCTTCTATATCAAGCCCTATCATTAAATAGATCATTCGTTCGATTAGAATAATATATCATATCATATTGTACTTCTATTTACAGTCAGCACATAACCTAATCACATTATAATATAAGTTTAACAACCATTGAATCACAAATAAACATTTATCAAGTCAACCAATCTAAGTCCAGATCAATTTCTAAAATATGTCGGTGTACTGACAACTCCATCAGGTATTTATCGAGTCTAAGACTCTATACAGTAGTTCAATATCCATTTAGATAACTTAAACACCAGTCACATTATTTTTCATGGCCTTATAATAATTTTTAAATAATTATTACAATTTATCATAATTTTTGAAATACCGGAATCATTATTAAATGATTTAAATATTAAATAATTATATTATCATTAAAATTTAATTAATAAACTATTAATGAAACCATTGCTAAAATATTAAGTTATTTAAAATAACATAAAATATTTTTAAAACATTTATATTACCTTTAGATGATTTTTTAAAACAATAAAATCATTTTTTAAAACTATTTATTTAATATAATTATTAAATAAATTAATATCATTAATATTAAATTATTAATAAAATCTACCTTTAAATATTAAAAGTTATATTTTATAACTTAAAATATTTTTATAACACTTAAATAATTTTATACTATTTTTAAATCATTAATTCTATTTTCCATAATTTATTTAATATATTTATTTAATAAAATAATTATTATTAATATTAATTTATTAATGAAATTCATCACATAATATTAAAAGTTATTAAAAGTAACTTAAAATATTTTCTTTTATCATAATATATTTTAAATGATTTTTCATGTATTAAAATCATTTTTTAAATAATTTATTTAATATTATAATTAAATAAATTAAATACCTTTTAATATTCAAAAAATAGTAAATATTTATGAAATATATTCAAAATTATTAAAATATAATTTTTTGGACTTTAAAATAATTTTTAATAATTTATTTTGTATTTTTAATAATTAAAACTAATTTTCTATAATTATTTAATAAAAATAATAATTTTATAAATAAAGTGTCATTGAAGATCGCTTTATAGCTTTAGCGTAACCGTCGCTATAGGTGTTCTTCACGCTCTTGATGAAACCCAGATCTTCAAAGCGTGTGATAGAGGGACCTGTTTCGAATTGTGAGTTTAATTTAGTGTGTAATGTGTTTCTAGGCAAGTTGTTGATCAGATCGTACAGAGCTAATGCAAGACTACAAGATCCAACAACAAACATGCTCATACAACATATAACCAAAGAGATCTGAGCCTTCAAAGTAGCTGTCAGAGGGTGTTCTTCATTTTTTGGGTTACCCAGAAATGAAGAACAGTTCGACCAGTCACTTTTGGGCTTCCACAACTTGCTAATCTTGTGTTCATGTTGTGATCTAAGAGTTGCAGTGTCTAGCCAACATGTCAAGGAAGAGATCTATCACAAAAAATAAACAAAACAACAACAGAATCACAAGATCCATGCTGGTCAAACCCTGTCAGAGATCACGTTCTTGAATTTTCTGGGTTACCTAGAAACTCAGTTCGTGATCATTTGGCCTGCTTTGACCAGCCACTGACTTCCATCCATATGATGTTTAGGAGATTTTAAGGCATAAACATGTAGTAAAATATCAACCTATAGACTAGATACAACAACAAACATAAATCAACTAACACAAGAAAGATTCGGGAGCTTGAATATGTTGTCAGGCCCTTTTTGGGCAGTTTCTGGGTTACCTAGAAATGCCTAGTCCTGGCCGGTCAACGTGGTTTGACTACATGATTATCTTACAACCTAGGTCAGATCTAAGCATGATTTCAACTCCAGATTAAAGACCATACTCCTAACTACATGTGCAAACTTTCAAAACACCAAAACATTACACAGAATGAAATCTATAGGGTCTGACATTCATTATCAGACCACTTTTTAAAGATTTTCTAGATTATGAAAAACTTCAAATCTAAGCCTATAGATGTTATGGATCTAACATCTATCAACCCAGATCATCATTTTATACCATAAACAACATGTTTTAACACTAAAACACAAGATCTAACATACAGATCAAGATCATATTTGCAATTAGGGTTTATACCTTCTATAAACAAATCTTGATTCTATGCTTATGATCTGATAGAGGAGTGAGTGGGGCTTGATTCAAGGACTGATATGCTAAGAGAATTTGTGAGTTTAGAGAGAGATGGTCTTGGTGAAGTGTATGAGCACAATTGAGCAAATATGTGCATTTTTCTCTCTCCTAACCTATTTATAATTCTTAGATGCAATGAATCTAACTTGCAAGGTGTCAAAGAGGATAAGCTTGGATGAGTTTTAGGGCATGTGCTATAATCTAGGGTGGTGACTTTGCAAGCTATTTCATTAAAATAAATCTAAAAAGGCTATTTTAGTAAACTAACAAAACATTTTAAGGGTATTCTTATCCATGATGCTTGAATCTAGGTTAAAATCAATAGATCTTAAACCTTAAGGTTTCCCAAATAATTTCTAGGGTTTAAAAATGTATGTTTAAAGTTTAATAAAATTTTAATTAGAACTTACTAATTAAAATTAGGGTTTTAAATAATTATGGTTCCCTAATTAACAATTAGGGTTTACTAATTAACATTATAATTTACTAAAATAATAATTAAGATTGCCATTTTAGCACTTAGGGTTTTTAATTGAAAATTAGGGTTTCAAATTTATAATTAGGGTTTCTAGACAATAATTAGGATTTACCTAATTAGCGTTTATATTTATAATATCAGACATTGATCACATTATCACAATTACCTAACAATCTTGAGCTTAAATTTGTATTTTAAATTAGGGTTTCACACAGTAATACTAGGGTTTAACATAATACACCATAATTGACCAACCATTATCTGTCCACATACATACAGTACATATTTATAGCATTGAAAAATCAAAATATAATTAATATTATATTATTATTATCATTCCATGATAAAAATCCAAAATTAGGGTTTGGATTCCATATCTGATTTATCTCAGATAAACAACATTATTAATTAAGTTAAAATACTTAACTTATTAATTTGAGCTAAAATTCATATAAATAAATAATAATTACAATAATCATTCCATATATTATTTAAATAATATAATATCATATTTTCTTTGTAAAATAAATAATAAAAACATTTCTACAATAAAATTAATTATTATAAAATATAATTTATAATGATCAATAATTCTAAAATAAAATTATTTGTAATTATTCATGTAATAAATATATATTTATTTATCACATAAATACATGTACTTTACTTATACATGTTTCCCCATATTTATTTGAATAAAAAAAAAAAATTTATACGCAAAATTTATTATTTATTTATATTAAAAATATCGGGTTATTACATTCCTATTATCTATCAAAGGACTTTACAACTTTTCTTAATACAAGCATACTTCCATATTCATTCATTTATATCATAATCAAATCATACATAAATAGGAATATCATTCACATGCTTATTGCTAACAAACTCAACGGCGCCATGTGGGAAAACCCTCTTGATTGTGAATTGCCCCGACCATTTGGATTTGAGCTTTCCTGGGAACAACCTCAGTCGTGAATTGAACAGTAATAATGATTATCCTGGTTCAAACTTTTTTGCATGATCTTTTGGTCATGCCACTTCTTTACCTTTTCTTTGTACAACTTTAAGTTCTCGTATGCTTGCAGTCGAAATTCATCTAGTTCGTTTAGTTGGAGCAATCTTTTCTCTCCTACGATTGCTTAATCAAAATTAAGTTTCTGAATGGCCCAATAAGCTTTATGCTGTAATTCCACTGGGAGGTGACACGCTTTCTCGTAGACTAATTGATATGGATACATTCCAATTGGTGCCTTATATGCTGTCCTATAAGCCCATAGTGCGTCATCCAATTTTAGAGACCAATCTTTCCTGCATGGGTTCACTACTTTCTCTAAAATCTTCTTCACCTCTCTGTTTGAAACCTCAGCTTTCCCACTTGTTTGGGTGTGATATGCCGTAGCCACTCAATGATTGACCCTATATTTTGCCAAAAGTGCTGTAAACGATCTGTTGTAGAAGTGACTACCCTCACCACTAATTATAGCTCTTGGAATGCCAAATCTTGTAAAAATATTCTTATGCAAGAACTTGAGAACCACTTTAGCATTGTTTATGGGGAGTGCTACGGCTTCATCCCATTTTGACACATAATTAATCGCAAGCAAGATATATTGATTATTGAATGATGGAGGAAACGACCCCATAAAATCCATTCCCCATACGTCAAAAATTTCCACTTCCATGATAGTTTGTAGTGGCATCTCATTTTGCTTTGATATGTTACCAACCCTTTGGCATCTGTCACAAGTCTTTACAAACTGATGGGCATCCTTAAACACCATAAGCCAGTAAAATCCTTCTTGTAATACCTTGGCTGCTGTCCGCTCACTGCCATAATGTCCCCCATATGTAGATAAATGACATTCGTGTAGACTATTCTTCTCTTCACTGTATGGCACACACCTTCGAATCATCTTGTCTGCACATTGTCTGAATAAGTATGGCTCATCCCACATGTACCACTTGACGTCATATAGGAATTTCTTTTTTTATTGTCGCGTCAGATCAGGGGAAGGATGTTGCTCACCAAATAGTTAGCAAAATCTACATACCACGAAAATTCTGAATTAACTCCAAAAAGCTACTCATCCGGGAATGACTCATTGATTACACACTTATCCACTTCGTCCTTTTCCAGATTTTCCAGCCTCGATAGATGATCTGCTACTTGATTTTCTATCCCCTTCCTATTCTTTATTTCTTAATCGAATTCTTGAAGAAGAAGGATCCATCTGATTAGTCTTAACTTAGCATCCTTCTTCGAAACCAAGTAGCGAATTGCCGAGTGATCCGTGTAAACCACCACCTTTGTCCCAATCAAATATGCCTAGAATTTGTCAAAGGCATATACTACTGCAAGTAACTCATTTTCTGTAGTTATGTAGTTCACTTGGGCATCCGTAAGGGTTTTACTTGCATAGTATATGGCGTGGAATATTTTCTCTCGACGTTAACCTAAAATAGCTCCTACCTCATAGTCGCTAGCATCACACATTAATTCGAATGGCATAGTCCAGTCTGGTGTGACAATCACTGGGGCTGTGGTCAACTTCATTTTTAACTGCTCAAATGCTGCTTTACACTCGTCATTAAATTTGAACACTACATCCTTCTCTAAAAGATTGCACAATGGCTTAGCAATGTTAGAGAAATCCTTTATAAATCTTCTGTAGAACCCAACATGTCCAAGAAAACTGCGGATTCTCTTTACTGAATTCGGCGGTGGAAGATTCTCGACCGTGTCCAACTTTTCCTTGTCAACCTCCAAACCTTTAGTAGAAACTTTATGCCCAAGAATTATCCCTTCTTCAACCATGAAGTGGCACTTCTCCCAGTTGAGTACCAAATTCGTTTCCACACACCGCTTTAAGACCATGACCAAATTTGCTAAACACTCATCAAAAGTGTTTCCATGGACTGAAAAGTCATCCATGAAAACTTCAACCTCTTTTTCCACCATGTCTAAGAAGATAGCCATCATGCATCTTTGGAATGTCGGTGGTGTATTACATAGCCCAAATGAGATCTTTCTAAATGCAAAGGTGCCATATGGGCATGTAAAAGTGGTCTTCTCTTGATCCTCGAGAGCTATGACAATTTGGTTGTAGCCGAGTATCCATCTAGTAGGCAATAGTACTCATGTCTAGCCAGTCAGTCTAACATTTGATCAATGAAGTATAGCAGAAAGTGATCCTTCCGAGTTGCCTTATTTAGCTTTCTATAGTCCATGCACACCTTCCATCCGGTCACTGTCCTCGTCGGAATCAGCTCATTATCTTCATTCTTAACCACCATCATTTTGCCCTTTTTCGACACACACTGTACTGGACTGACCCACGCACTGTCTAAAATCGGGTAAATAATTCTCGCATCCAACCACTTTAGTATTTCTTTCTTCACCACTTCTTACATAATTGGATTTAGCCTTCTCTGCTGCTCCACTATTGGCTTTTCATCCTCTTCCATTAGAATTTTGTGCATGCAAAAGGAGGGGTTAATCCCCTTAATATCGGCAATGGTCCAACCTATTGCAGACTTGTATTCTCTCAAAATCCTTAGCAACTTACTGTCCTACAATTCGTTAACTGCAGATAAAATAATAACAGGTAAAATATTTGAATCACCTAAATAAGCATACCCGAGGTGTTTAGGAAGTGGTTTGAGCTCAAGAGTGGGTGGCTCCTCAAGTGAAGATTTTATCCGAGCTGAAGTGTTTTCTTCCGTGTGTAATGGCTCGAATGGAACTTTGAATCTACTTACTCTAGGCAAAGAATCCAACATGTGTAAATAATCCACAAACTCCGGATCACCTAAATCTTCATCACCCAGTAATGTAGTTTCCAATGGATCACTGACCAAACTTTTGACCATATCATCATTCACTATCCGGTCAATGATATCCACTTGAAAACATTCCTCTTCATCCGTAGGGAACTTCATAGCTTTAAGAACATTGAATGTGACTTCTTGATCTTGAACCCTCATAGTTAGTTCACCTTTTTACACATCGATGAGAGTCCTACCCGTAGCTAAAAATGGTCTCCCTAAGATGATTGGGATGTTCTTGTCTTCCTCATAATCCAAAATTATAAAGTCTGTTGAAAATATAAATTTATCCACCTTGACCAAAATATCCTGCACAATGACTCTCGGATATGTTACCGATCTATCCGCTAACTACAACGATATGTTCGTAGGTTTTGGCGTTGGTAAATCTAATTCAATATAAACGGATAATGGCAAGAGGTTTACACTTGCCCCCAAATCATATAAATACTTCTTGAAGGCCATGTTACCGATCGTGCAATGTATAGTAAAACTCCCTGGATCCTTCAACTTTGGTGGTAACTTTCGATGTAAAACTACACTGCATTCCTCCGTCAACGCCATAGTTTCATAATCTTCTAACTTTTTCTTCCTAGACAAAATACCTATCATAAATTTGGCATAACTCGGCATTTGCTCTAGGGCTTCTGCGAACGGAATATTTATTTGAAGTTTCTTGAAAACTTCCAAAAATTTAGCGAATTTCTTGTCTAATTTCTGTTTTTGGACTCTCTGTTGAAACGACGATGGAGGATACACAACCGGATTGTCATTTGACTTTTTTTGTTCAACTTGCTTTTCCTCACCCTGTTTCTCTTCAACCACTTTGTTATCATCAACTTTGACATCCTTTTTGACTGAATTTTCTATAATTTCCCCATCAAGGTGCTTTCCACTCCTTAAAGTGATTGCTTGACACTGTTCATGACTTCCCTTCGGATTCTTTTCCGTGTCACTTGGCAGAGTTCCTTGCGGTCTATTATTTAATGCTAAGGCCAACTGTCCCATCTGATTTTCCAAATTTTTGATGGCCACTGCTTGTGATTTCATCGTCGCTTCATTTCGATATGTATTTCAATAAAAGCTCTTCTAAGTCTGTTTTCTCTTCTTGATGCGGAGCTATTTGTTGATGCTGATTTTGGAACCCCAGGGGATAAGAAGGTCGTGGAACCTGTTAATTTTGATTGTTACTCCATGGAAAGTTAGGATGATTCCTATTCCCCGGGTTGTAGGCATTTTGATACATGTTTTGTAGAATTCTATTATAGCTACCCACAAATTGAACCGATGCTGGGTTTATGGCACACTGCTCTGTAGGATGTTGTCCTGCACATAGCTCGCAAACATATGCCACCTGTTGTGGTTGTGCACTAGTCAAAGCATCCATTTTCTTTGATAAGGCTGGAATCTATGCCGCTAGTGCTGTTACTCCATTTACCTCTAATACCCCAGCTACCTTCGGTTGTGTCCTTGCTGTAGGCCACTGGTAGTTATTAGCTGCCATAGTTTCAATTAAATCATATGCTTCCTCATAGCTCTTGGCCATAAATGCTCCACTCGAAGCTGCATCGATACTTGTCTTGAGATTCCCACTCAACCCGTTGTAAAACGTATTCATCTGCAGCCATTTTGGTAGTCCATGATGAGGGAACTTCCTGAGTAGTTCCTTGTACCGTTCCCATGCCTCATATAAAGACTCTCCATGCTGCTACTCAAAGATGGTGATCTCATTCCTCATCTTTGCAGTTTTTGCTGGTAAAGAATGTAACCAACTCTTTGCCTTGTCCCACAGGGTAAATGGGAACAAACGAAGTCTGACTGCGTCATCCGACACCCCATTGTATCTGAAAGTGTCACATATCTCCAAAAAGCTGACCAAGTGTTCATTTGGATCGTCGTTTGCAAGTCCCCCAAACTGAACTGAGTTCTAAATCATCTAAATAGTCCTAGGCTTGATTTCAAACGTATTTGCATCGCCGACTTGGTGATACTTGATTGGAGCTCAGTCACCTTAGGAGTAGCGAAGTCCCGTAACGCTTTTTGGTCTTCGACAACCATTATTTCTTCTTCTTTCTCAGAATTCTTGAAGTTTTCCCTTGTGTCTTTAATCCACTTACTTAGCCTTTGAAATCGTTTCTCAATATCGTCCTCAAAAGGAAGCAAGTATGGGTTTTTGGACCGAGTTTGCATAAACCACTTCAAGAACCTGAAATAGAAAGAACAAAACAAAAGAAAAAGTGTTTAAGTAAAAATAGACTAATTAAACCGATATTGCAAAATATTAAAATCTATACTAATCCTCGACAACGACTCCAAAAACTTGTTGGTCGAAATCTAATTACTCTCACACGCAAGTGCACGTGGTCAACAAGTAATACAATGAAAAGTTAAGTATCGTTCCCACAGAGATTAAATATGAAAATAACCCTCACAATTACTAGCTTTGTATTAATCCAAATTTTATTAAACTATCCAATTCAAGAATTATAACTATTAAAACTAAAAATATTAAAAATACTAAAAATATCAAGCAATCAACAAACTTAAAAAACTATAATTTCAAAAAAATATTGGAGAATTAGGCTTACAACTTCACTCTAAGTATCACTCTGATTATTACACCTTGTTCCAGTTTAATTCACTATCCCAATTTATTAATCAAAAACACTCAAGTAGAACTAGCCATCTCTCGATGCACTAATATCATATTAACTTAAATCCACAAATTAGATAGAATTAAGCTAAACACCTTAATTAACTAATTCACTATATCTCTATGTGAATTACAATCAGAGAAAGTTCAAGTTCTCTATCTGATTACATGCGACGCTAGGCATATCTCTACCCTAACATTCATCAAGATTCCATTCAATCATAGAACTCAAGAACACATGCTATAATGACTAAGTCTAGATTCATATTTCCTCTCTCGAATCCATATAAATCTACATAGAACTGGTGATCAAGCAATTCATAAATTCATGCACAAATCACTATAGATAAACTGAAAGATAGATTATTAAACTGAAAATCAAGAGCTACATAATCATCGTTCAACCCAAAGATTCGTCATAAGCCTAAGAAGTAAATTAGTTCATCATAATTGAAATAAAAATTGAATTCGTCAAAGTAAACATCATCCCAATTACAATTATTTAATTAAAGAAAAAGAATGAATATGAAACCACCCTTCTTCTCTGCTTCAATCTGCAATTATCGTGAATTCCACCTTCAAATCCTTACTCCAATGCTTTTGCTCAAATTGTTGCTTCAAATTGCTAATTGATTGTTCGTTCCAATCTCCCTTGTTGTTTCTTGTTAATAACCGGTTTAAGACAAGTATTCTGACCATAATTCGACGCACAATATAGTTCCAAACCATGCCAAACTCTATCCGTCACGCATCTGCAACAATACAGTTCAGATAGGAGACTTGTTTTTCCCGTACCCCTGCCCCGACGGGGGTTTTCCTTCTTAATGAGCCCGCCCGGGGGGTGCTACTATTTTCGATCAAGTACCCCCGCCCCGACAGGGGTTTTGTATGTATCATGTCCGCCCCAACGGGGGTCTATTCTGTTGCAATTCAATTTTAGCTCTTTTTCTCGCCAAGTTTTGCCACGAAACCACCATGTAAGTCCAAATTCTATGCCACCATACCTAAACATAAAAAATAACACTAAACAAGTAAAACTAATCATAAAAATAAAGAATTAACACAATTTAAGCTCAAATTAGAGGTCGATTCGTAGGTATAAAACCCTCTAATCAGTTAGCTAAAAAATTGACTTTCAATTTTGGAAAATATGATTTTACCACCAATCCCCCTTTTTTGAAGAAATGTCATGTCGTAATTTGAAAATTTGAAAAAACTAGTTTGCGATTTTAGCATAAATAATATTTTTACGTCTTTTCTCGTAAAATATTTATTTTCCACTTTTAACCTTTAAACACTAAAATACGTGCCCATAACTCATAATGCGATCATATAATGATCTTTAAGAGTTGTGTCGGGAGTCTCGTCGCCTGTCCAGACGCATCTACCAAGTTGTACATCGGTTGGACTCGTTCTTGGAGTATTCGATGGATTTTAAATCTGCGCTTACCCAGATGTTTATGAACTATGGATTCAACTCAGGCCCTAGTCCAGTGCAGTTCCTAAGTCCACCGATGTTTCCTAAATACACTCCCGACTCAGTGGACGATGAGGACGCTGATGGTGATAACTAGCAAGTTCTCAAGGAAGTTCTCAGTTTAAATTTTTCTTATTTTTTACAATGATAACAATGTTTAGGTTAAGTTTGAGTGTGTCTTGTTTTTGTTTTATTTTGTACTTGAGCTTTTGTTTTATTTGGTACTTGAGCTTTTTTTATGGTATTAGATTTTCTTTTTTGTTATGATGTTTTTAGTATAACTTGAGCAATGGTTTGATTGAATTTTATTATGACCAATGATAAGAATGTGATTAATTTCTAACTCTTGTGAAATTGAGGAACATGCTTAGTTGATATTTTGACTTATTAGTTTGTTTTACACTGTTTGTGATCCTTTTGCATTTAAGAGCACATATCCATCTGTTTAGCTAGTTGGGGCTTAGAAAAAGTTTATATTATTAAATATTTATGGGTGATATCATTGAAACTCTAGAAAACTTATTTGAGCATTATTCAAAGAGAAATCTAGGCACTCATATAAGTTTGGGGGAAATTTTTGATTATTTGAGAAAGGTTAACCTTCTCGAGTGACATAATGAATCAGGTGGTAAGTTGAGGTGGAGCGTAAAATGCACACACTTAAAAACACATATAGGGAACGAGATGGAGCGTAAAACACACTCCTTTAATAGAAAGTGAGATGGAGCATAAAATGCGCTCACTTAAAAGAAGAAAAAAAAATAAAAATGGTTTAATAGCCTTCTTCGGAAGGGGAATAAAGTACAAAATTAATGATCCTGATGTGCTTAATTTTTAAAAAATTGTTTTGATCCCCTAGTTTATAGGATGCCTTCATTAGCGGTGATTGATGTGAAAAAGTAAGTTTCTAGAGTTGATATTATAAATCTTTAATGAAATATTTAATTATATGATCTTATCTGAGTTATGACTAGTTTGAACATTTGGATGCACACAAGAACTTTAAAGGTCATGAGTAGATATGAATCTGCTGATTATGTTGAAATTTTAGGCATTACATTTTTTAAATTTTTTTTCTTGAGTTATCATTTAAAGGAAATCTTTGAGGCCATTATTTAAGTCATATCGATTCATTGCTCGAGTGGTTGCTAATTAGAGTTAATTTTTATAGTTTATTCTTAGTGTTTTGCTTAAGGACAAACAAAGATTTATGTTTGAAGGTATTTAATGTGACGCCCCCAAAATAGGTCCACACAACCCATTCCAAGTCGCTAAATACATGATACAGAAATAACTACAACTTTCATTATTACAATTGTCGTGCAAAATACGATAACACATATACTGTGAGTTTAAATACAAATATTGTCTTTTAGACAATATCCACACTCAAATAAGTCATCATTATAATTATTGATACACTATTTTACAAAATAGTGAGGACTGCTAAACAACTGTCTAGAACCATCATTCCATACCCCAACTAGTTCCCGCTATATTCTCTCCTCCTAAGAAGAAAAATCGAACAAAAAGGAAAAGGGTGAGCTCAACTAGCCCAGTAAAGAATATTATGGCTAAGATAATGAAAAATAAATTATCGTTAGCCTTCTATACATCAGATAAAATATAATGGACAACAAGTTTTAGATCAATATTCGCAGTGGAAATAACAATTCAGTAGAAGAGTTAAGTAGAGAATGAAATCTACTATCTTCTATGATTTAAAAGTTCATCATCAATATTTTATCCCTGTAACATCAATCAATATACATCATGGATCAAATATTCATCTTTTTACTACGGGCCAAAGATATTCATTCGTATCCCCAGTTGGTCATGTTCATCTCAACACCTATTCATCTTTGCACTACGGGCTAAAGATATTCATCAGATAATCATTCATTTTTTCACAACAGGCTAAAGATATTCAGTTATATCACCATTTAGGACTGAGGATGATGAAAATAAAGAAAACGAATCCAGTGATATAAAAAGACAAAATTAGGGATGCATACTTTAGTTTATCCAAGTTAAAAAATACTCCATAATAATCAATTGTGGAGTAAAATTCAAGAATGAAGATCAAAACATGGATACAATCAAAGATAGTAACCATAATAGACAACTTGGACAAAGAGAAGAAAATTTAATTTTTCAGTGAATAGTGCCGTATACGTGAATAATAACCTCGATACGAATAGTACCGTATTCGTGAATAGTGTTGTATACGTGAATAGTATGGTATACGTGAATAGTAACCTTGACATGAAAAGGTAAAAATTTCATAATAAAATTCATACCAATAATTCGGTATAATGATATTGAAAGAGATAATATCATTTATAAAAAAAATAACATCCCTCACCTCAAAAGAATAGTACTTCTGGTTGGAATATCGGATATAATATTAAAGGAAACTTGCACTGTATAGCAACACTCAAGATATCTAAATACTCACAAAAATACGCTCGATATAATAGAGAGAGAAATTTCAGATTCTGGTGTAATTTTCAATTCTAACCTAAGCACCCTATTTATAGGAAAATGCTTAGAACGCCAAAGCAGAAAATTTAATAAAGTATTATATTTATAAAAAAATTTCACGCCCACCTCTTGAAAATATGATTTCAGTTCACCAGTGGGGCCCACCAGTCATAATAAAAATGTTTTTCTTAAAAAAAACATTTATAACTCTAAAAATCAATTATTCTGGAACTTCAATAATTCATAATAAATAGCCCTTTTATTAGAAAAATTGGAATCTTATGTCCATTTCATAAAAAATTTAATTCTCTATAACTTTGTAGAAGAGAATTTTTCCAAATTCCAAACAGAGAATGACCGAAATCCACATACGGGTGATTTTTAACACCTTCATTCCGACAAAATACTGATAAAACACCTCAGCATTAATTCCTTCATTTATATACATATAAAATAAATATTTCCTTATCATATAAATCAATAATTAATTATTTACAAATAATATTACAGAATCACAATAATGACAACCAGGTCAATCCCAAGAAAGATAGGGCTTTCCGATAAGAATTTTTCCTTATTGGCGTGAAATTAGGTGACCAAAACCCTTTCCTAGACAGAACTTCCTTAGACATTGCCAATAATGCTATCTAATAATATTATTTAAATAATATGAATTATTGATCTGATAATGAAAATACTGTGCAGTGACAATTATTGAATCAATAAAATAAAATATCAACATAGCAATTATTGAATCAATAAAATAAAATATTGAACAGTAATTACTGTAATAATTATTGAGTAGTGACTTCTTACGTAAGAATCAATAATTAGTGCAATATTGTGTGCTACTGTGCAACACCGTGTATTACTGTATTTTAACCACCGGGTATTCCAACAGTGTTAAAGGTAACAACTACGTCATTATTTATAAAAAACTCATACTTGTTGTTTTCTTCATCCGATAGTTTTCCGTTATGGGGCCCACAAATGGTTGCGCCGTCGAATATTCCACGACCAAACGAATATTTCCCGACAGTAAGAATATTCTCCGACAATAATGAATATTTTATAACCACTTGCTTATTTAAAATATTTGCGCATTTTACCCATAACTAACCACATTAATCAAATCAACCCCTTACTATTTCAAAATAATAAATAGAGGAAATTCCATTTTATTCATAAAAGTTGGGGTCTTACATTTGATGAGTGAGTTTTATACCTATGAATTGTGTGCTTTTGGTTGATGAAACTGTGAGTCATTGAGTATTTTCTATTCCTTTTTATGTGTTTTTGTGTAGAAGAAGGAAGTGAAAACAAAGTGGCTGCATTTTAGTCGAATTGAAATTGAAAAGTTATGAGCCGAGTGGGATAATACAACAAAACGCTTTGGCATGTGGTAGATGATGAGTGGATTTTATATCTACTAATTAGGTAGTCTTAACTTAATTATTTTGATATTTCTTAAGTATTTGTAGTTCATTTTTATGTGTTTTAGTGTTTTTGCACAGAAAGTTAATTTTAACCTATGATAGTATAAATTATGTTAAATGTCCTCTATTTAGCCTTTATGTGAAGCTACAAGTGATAAAGATTGTTGGGCAACAGCTTGACGGGAGAAAAATGTAAGTAGCTAGACTTCATGTGGAAAAAATAGACCAAATGGGCGCGTAAATGGAAGAAGAGAAAGTAGATAGGAAGCCCAGAGTTGTGGCGACCTAATCCTAGAGTCAGGTCACTCATTCCCAAGCCGTATCACTTATAGCTTAAGTCGCGGTGCTCAAAGGCTTGCCAGCAGGCGTGTGGCTTGCACATGCTTGGCAACTTGGGAGCTGATTTAGGCTAATATTACTTTCCTAATTCTTTTGGACACTTGCTAATTGAAGTTGGGATGTCTCAAACTCCTAAGGTTGAAGACTTTAACCAAGTTACACTTATTTTGTATGGATTAGATACATATTATTAATATTTAGTATGAGCCTAATAATTTATTATCAGATTGTTAGACTAAGTTAGAGAATACATAGTTTTTTTTCCAGAATAAGGGTTTTATCAGGAGATTATTCAAGACTGCATGAGTGGATCTGAGAAGTGAAGATTGGATCCACAAGAGTTTAATTTTTTCTTCTTTACTCTTTATTTCTTGTATTCTAAGATGGCTTTTGATAAACTGGCGATGCTTTTAGCTATGATTATGAACTAAATTCTGATTTAAGGATTCAATGGAACCCGATGATAGTTTAATATAATATTTGTTCTTTCTTTTGATTAAATTGATTATGGGTTGGATTGTTTATTAAATTTTATTCTTAATTTTATAATTGTCTGATTAACAATTATTTGATGGATTTAGATTGAATTTGACAATGAAGCTAAATTAAGATCTGGATATAGTAACTTGTGATTAATTATTCTTCTTCGGATTAAATGTAAGACCCCAACTTTTATGAATAAAGATTATTTTTTCTCGAAATATATTTTTGAATATTATGGCGTGGATTTGATATAATGTTATAGTTGTGGGTAATATTTATAAATTTTGCAAAATAAGCAAGTTGTTATAAAATATTCGATTGGTCGGGGAATATTCATTTAACAGGAAATATTCATACGACGACACAATCATTGGTGGACCCCACAACAGAATTATTATCGGAGTTAGAAAATGACATAAATATCTTTTTATAAAAATAATGGCGAAAGTTTTACTGTTAAATAGTTGAAATACCTGGTGGTAAAAGTACAGTAATACGCGTGGTTGCATAGTAGCACACAATATTGATTATTGATGCTTACGTGAGAAGTCACTCAGTTATACTCAATTATTGCTACAGTAATTGCTGCATGATATCTCTCATAGTATTGATTTAATTATTGTCATAGTATCATCTGCATAATATTTTATATTATTAAATCAATAATTGAGACGACAAAGTTATTCATATTATTATTTGCATTATTGACGATGTCTATAAAGTTCTGTCGAGGAAAGGGGTTTGGTCACCTAATTGTGCGCCAATAGGGAGAAATTCTTATCGGAAAGTCGCCTCTTTCCTGGGAATGATCTGATTATTAAATATTGTGAGTTATAATATTAATGATGAATAAGTTTGTGTTGATTAAAGATGAATAAGTTCGTGTTGAGTAAAGATGAAATTGTTGATTAAAAATATTTCCATTGTGTTAGGATTGTTAGTGTTAGTGGAAATCGACATTTATTTCGATAATAATTGATTTCTGGATGTTAAATTGACCAAACAGGTAATTAATCGAATAAATGAGCAATTAATTGCTATTAGTTCACATGCAAATTAGTGTCGGTTCACATGCATGGAACTATTGATTCACATGCATGTATTATTAGGGGAGGTGGTGCAAGATTGATAATACTTGAAGGACTAAATTAAAAATGAAGGTATAGATGAAGGTACTATACTGTAATATTTTGAGCCCCTAATCGTGCAATTATCGAAACTATGTTTTCCTATAAATAGAAGCTCATTCTTCTTTCATTCTCACCAATTCACTGAGACTCATAAGAGCAATTATAGAGAGAGAAGCTATAGAGAGAAAGAAGAAGAGTATTCTGCTACTTCACAATTACAGTATCCAACTTTCTACTAAGGTAAGGGATATTATTTTTGTTCAATATTCGTATGAAATATTATTTTCTTCCATACTCTGTAGTATGTAAGTAATATTATTTCATTTTAGATTCCAAATTCTACACTTATTTTGTTAAAGTATTATTTCTATACTCCATGAAATTAGTAGAATATCCTTGAAATTTGCGCTTTATCTAGTATCTTTTCATGAAAATATTATTCTGAGCATTCTTGATAATTTTAATCTTTTCATGCCGGAGTACTATTCACGGGGTACTATTCACAAAGTATTATTCACGAGGTACTATTCACAAAGTATTATTCATAGGGTACTATTCACAAAGTACTATTTCTGAAGTACTATTCATAAAGTACTATTCCTGAATTACTATTCACGAAGTACTATTCATGGGATACTATTCACCCGGGGTACTATTCATGACAAAAATTAATTTCTTTTCTATCCAAATCGTTTTTGATATAATATTATTCTTGAATTTTACTCCACAAAGCAGTATCATGTTGACAATTTGGACATTATTGAATTCTGGATAAATTAAATATTAAATCTTTAAAGTTTATCCTTGCTTTCATTTAATTGAATTCTTATATCATTGTCATCATCCTTATGCTTATATTATGATGAAATTCATCTTTGGTCGTAGTGCTTATGCAACGACCCGGAAATTTGGATTTTTCCAGAATTTAAGTTTAAAGAATTAGTTATTAATAAAAATAAATTTTTATTAATAATATTATGTGCTATGTGTTTATTAATCGTTCTAGAACCTAGGATGATTATAAATCGGGAGGATTCTGGCTACGAGCTAGACTGAATGAGTAATAATGTTCAAGACAAAAATGAAAATTTTTTGAAAACAAAATATTTTTGGGGAAAAAGACGAAATATGCACTATTCACCCGACGAAACCTAAGGGTTAGGGTTTAAATAACCTAAACCATTCCAAGAGTTCGGTATGTCGAAATGACATTCTGTCGAAAGATTTGACGATAATATATCTTGAAAAGTTAAGTAAGCCGATAAAAGTTTTTCTCGAAAAACGTGCAGAAATCAGACGAAATAAAAATGACAAAAAGTACTGCTATGTACTTTTCATTCATTTAGCTACGTTAGGGTAAAATATGAAGGAAAACGCTTAACGCCAAATAGTGTTTTTTAGTTTTTCAAAAATCCGAAGAATGCGTAAAAGTTAATCGGTAAAGGAAAGACGAAATATCCAAAAATATTTGGATCCGAGAATCGTAGTTTTTAAAACGGTCGGATGAAAACCCGAAAGACGGAACCACGTAACTTAAAGGCTAAGTAGACTTAAGGGCTAAGTTAACTTAACACTTAAGTAATGAATAGTATGGAGGTGTAAATAGTAAGGAGGTTAGGGTGCAATGACTATTTTGCCCTAGCTTTGAAAAATCTATAAATAGGAAGCTAGATTTCATTTAAATGAGATTTTGAAAAACCCTACACTAGAGAGAGAGAGAGAGAATTCGGATGGAGTGGGAGAAGGAAGAGCATGAGCATGATTGATCGGATAAAAAATATTTGTGAAATGGAAAAGCTAGCAAATCGCCGGTTTTGTCTAGCGGAAGAAAAATAAAGAGGAAAGGTATTAAAACCTAACTTCTATGTTAGATTTTCTTTAAAGTTTTATATGTTTAAAACATAACTTAATGAAGATAAGAAGTAGATGATGTTAGGAATGATTTCATATGGTTGAAATCATGAGAAATGATGAAAATAAGAATTTGAAGTTTAGTAAATAAATTTTTTAAGGAAGTATAAGATTCGTAATGAATTAGAACGATCCGAGTGGATTATATCAATAAGTAGGTGTAATAAGTAAGGAATGATGATTTATAACATCAAATTCCAATAAAAAGTGAAATCATAATCCAAAATATCGATTAAAATGAAGAACGAACGAAGAACACGAAGAACGAACGAAGAACACGAAGAACATTGTTAATGGACAAATTTAAAACCATCGTAGGAAAATTGTTGTTGATGGACAAGTTTAAAACCATCACGTATAAGTTAGATGCATATTGCTTGGTTAGGAACGGTAGAAACATTCATGAAGAACGGATTAAAACTTAGCTATAACGAAGTAATGGCAAAATTTTTGTAAAAGGCAAATGAGAATTAGAAAGTTAGTAAATGGACCCGAATGTGTAGGGTTTTATAAGAATGTAAGAGAACATAGAAAACGTGAGTCGTGAAATCAAGAATGAATGAATTCTGAGTTCGGATGACCGAATTACGGACGAACAAACAAAGAGCGTTAAAAACGTAAAATAAACGAAGGGTGAAGATTAAGCCAATCGAATGGCACGTTAACGGATTCAGAATGAAGTTCTATCTGAGGGTATTGAAGTACGTAAGATAAGGAAGAGAATGGCTTTGGAATGATCTCATTCTAAGTTATAACAAAGGAGTTGTGAGATCGGGAAGTAGCGTCTCAAAATGAAGTTAACACTTAGAAGAAATTTTCAAGAATTAGGGCTTCAGCCGCCTAGCGCCAACTATGCCTGTAAGGTGGTAAGCAATAGTCGCTGCACTGCAGAGTCGGGTACTGTAAACTTGCGCCATGGCGCGAGAGATGGAAGGGAGAGTGGCGCCGCAGCGCCAGTGTAGGGAAAAAGCTAGAGAAGAGCTTTTAACTGCTCAACTCTTGGGGGAAACGTACGGGAAGATAAAGAACATAATGTGCAACTAATGTAACACTTAAGTAAGTAATTTAAACCTTAAATGAAGGTTGAAAGGAAAGATTAAACGAGATTAAAAGGCAATGAATTTTAAACGCGAGTTACATAACCGATGTCCGGGGACCGTAGTCACGATGAACGAACGTGAGGGATTGCTATGGTTGTGATTCCTTAGACGTTGAGTGACAAGGGTAATGAATAACATTTTGATGTTATGTCATGATAGTGAGAGATAAGTGTGAAGCGTATAGATGCTGTGTACGCAACACTGTTGCGATAAATGAACGGTCTTAGCATACAACGAACGATATGGCTTGGACAATAAGAATGACTAATAAACATAATGAAAACATTAAGTAAGATACGAATGGTATTAAGAAAGCCGTAATGAACGGTAATAAGATTAATGAAAGTCGAAGGTGAGTTGTGTAAGAATGAATCCTAAGGGGTGGCATTTAGTTGCCAGGAAGCCATAAGGAATGAGAAATTAACTTACGAATATTATAGTTTAAATAGTTCAGATAAGTTAAGATAAGTTAAGTTGTAGTACAATCGTAACCTTTGATGGTTGACATATGGGAGCTGGGCTAAACAATTCGTTCAGAGAGCGAAGGTATATACAAAACTGGAAACCGATCTAACTCACTGTTATGGGTAGTGTAGACGAGACGGGAACTTGTTTGTTGGTTGTTTCTGGGAAACCACTCAGAGTACCATATGGACTATTAGCAGAGAAGCGATGTGTGCTGAGTCTTAGAGAAGTAATAAGAAGAAGATAAGATGTAAAACATCAAAGATGATGAACGTAAAAAGTAAGACATCTCCAGATGTCATGAAGTTAAGTAGAACCAGAATGAAAGTGGTCGCGTAAACTTAGGTTACAAGAACGCGAACACTAAGAAGTAAAGTTAAGCAAACTAATGTATAAGTCAAATATGTATGATTAATTAGTGTATGTGTTGTTTTTCTTATGTGCTACATAGGAATTGAAATGAGTAGTTCGGCGTAAGCTGTAGCTGGGCGTAAGGCAAGTTTCCTAACTTCATTCATATTTCAAATGAATGCTAGTTTCTTAAACTTCTCAGATGTTGAACTTGAGAAGTTTTGTCTATGTGCTAATGTGTGATATTTGTGTAAAGTAGTAGAACATATGAGGCCTTGTGCCACAATGTGAACACTTTGGTGTTTATACGAAATGAACTGTTCTGTAATTTAACTGTTCAATAAGAGAATGCCTTGTTTATACATGATCCATTATTGTTAAGTCTGTGCTAATGATTCTAGCCAAACAGAATGTGTATGAAAAAGGTAGAAGAATGAAAGTATTTTAAAATGAAAGTGAATATTGTTTTAAAATGATAGGAATCGAGATTATTCCTATTATTCAAGCGGCTTCATAACCTTTGTTCGGTTATTGAAGTCTTAAAAGAATGTTTGAATTCTTTGAAGATGTTTGTTCAATTGTTATGACTTGCTGGGCAATTGAATGCTCACACTTGCTTTAAATGAAAAACATTTTCAGCAAACGATGTTAGAAGAACTTAAGGATCTCGTAAAGATCAAGCTGATGGTATCCAGATGAAGTGCCATTCAGAATGTGGATGAGCGAGAAGATCAAGTGAAGACTTGTAATATAAAATAAGTTAAATGAACTATAGACTAGTTTAAGAAACTGTTATGTATCCTTGGTGGCGGATAAAAGTCACTCTTGTAAGATGAAACGAATAATGTATTTATCATTATTTGTAATGAAAAAGGTTATATGGTTTTTAGAACCTGGGATTTGAGAGTTTATGTTGTTATATTTAGCTATATAATGGTGTATGTTTGGAAGAAGATGGGATAGTGACGTACGGAATCCGGGTGTGAAGATAGACCGGATTTCGGGGCGTTACAGCTTAGATGGATTGTTGATTGGTTTGATTATGACCAGGGATTATTCGGTATAATCATGACTTGTAATGTTATAAATGATGTGGTAAAAGTCCTCATTGTCCCGTAGTGTATTGATGGATAGTTGTTGGCATGATCATGACCATTGGTGATTACACGAATATCCTTGGTCCGTAGTGCATGGATAATTCGTGGACGTGATACTAATGAATATCCTTGGCCCATAGTGCATGGATAATTCAATGATGTGGATTATTTATTGAGCTGAGTCTTAGCAATAAAATTGATGATAAACTTTTTAAATCTTAGCAGATAGTAGATATCATGCTCTACTTGACTCTTCTAATGGATTGCTTGTTCCGCTGCAGTTAAACTTGTTGTTTATTAGTTTAACACTGTTGACGGCTAACGATAATTTATTCTGCATTATCTTAGTCATAATATTTCTTACTGGGCTAGTTAAGCTCACCCTTTTGCTTTAATTGTTCTCTTCAGGAAATGAGAACGTAGCCAGGACTAGTCGGGGAACGGAGTGATGGTCCGAGATGGTGGCTACAGTAGTCCTCACTATTCTATGAAATAGTGTGATAATAAATGTAATGAGGACTCCATTTAAGTTTGGATATTGTCTAGAAGATAATATTCGTGTAAAAACTCTCAGCTACGCTTTTGTCGTATTGTATAAAAGAAGTTTGTATTTGATTTATGTACCAAGTATTTGGCAACTCATAATTGGTGATGTATACCTATTTTGGGGGCATCACAGTTGTTATCAAATCATCGGGATATGATCCCTGCCTAAGATGTGAGACTAGAACTAGGAGGGGAGAGATGGGTTAATCATTCGCTAGTATGACCTACCTAAGTTATTTGTTATTTAATTGGTTGGTCAGAGTATAGGGATAATATGTGGTATGTAAATTAACCCTTGTTTTGTGGTAGTTTTTGAAAATGGCATATGAAAATGTTAAGATAAGCAATGAAGCACATGAGACCGTTGAGTCACCAGCGATCAATACCCAGGATAATGTGCATCAAGAAGGCAATAATCCTCATTTAAACAACACTGACCAAATAATGAATGATGGGATGTTCAGAGGCTTTATGTAATTCATGCAACATCAGGCAAGAGAGACTCTTGTTCAAAATACAGGTGGAAACACTAGCAACTCTTGTAAGACCCCGAAATTTTTTTAAATAAAAAGGAATTTCCTTTATTTATTATCTTGAAATAGTAAGGGTTGATTTGATTAATGTGGATAGTTAAGGGTTAAATACGCAAATATTTCAAAATAAGCAAGTGGTTATAAAATATTCATTTTGTCTGGGAATATTCGTTTGGTCGTGGAATATTCGTGCATCGTTTGGGAATATTCGCATCGACTAGCAGACCATGTGTGGGCCCATGTGAAAGCGTTTGGATGAAGAAAACGACAAATATAAGTTGGTTAAAATAACAAATACAGTAGTTGTTACAAGTAAGATCGTTGGAATACCGGTGGTTAAAATACAAGAATGTCTGGTCGTGACAAGAAACATGCTTTACGGTATTGCAAAGATTGTTGAATTATTGATCCTTACGTAAGAAGGAACTACTCAATAATTATTACATGAGTTACCGCTCAATAGTTTATTTTATTGATTCAATAATTTTGCGTTGGTATTTTATATTATCATTGCTTCAATAATTGTCATCGCACAAGATTTCCCATTATCAAATCAATAATTCATATTATTTGAATAATATTATTAGATAACATTATTGGCAATGTCTAGAAAGCTCGTCTAAGGAGAGGTTTGGTCACCTAATTGCGGCGCCAAGAAGGAGAGATCCTTATTGAAAGCCCCTCTTTCTCGGGAACAAACTGGTCATTATAAATGTGATTCGTAATATTATTTGTGAATAATTAATTATTGATTCATATGATAAGGAAATATTTATTTTATATGAATATAAATGATGGATTTATTTATGTGGTTATTAATGAAGAAATTATTGTTGAGGTGTTTTATCAAGATTTTATCGGATCGAGGTGTTAAAAATCAAATCGTGGGTTTTGAGATATATCATGGGGTTATAATTTTTATCCCAACCGTTGGATTGTGGTAATTTTTGGGTATGTTATACATACATAAGTTGAGTATATGTCCACAAATTTTGAACCGTTAAAATGCACGAATGATTTGTTGTGAATTTTAAGAGGTGTCCGATTCAAAAATTAGGTTTAAAATTGATTTTGGTGGAAAATTCTAGAATTGAGTGGGCCCCACTTGTGGTTGGTGAAAAATGTGCTGAATTTTATTTCAAATGTGGTGGGTGGCAATAGTAGCGTGTAAAGCCATCGTGTAGCAGTCAAGTCGAAATGCTTTACGTGGCTAACATTTTCCTATAAATAGAGGGCTAAGTTAGAATTGAAAATCACACCGTAAACAAAGTTTTCTCTCTTTCTCTCTATATTATTGAGCGTATTTTGTGAGTATTTAGATACTTTGAGAGTTGTTATTCAAGACAAGTTTCATTCAAAGATCACTTCCGACCTTTCCTTCCAAGGCAATCGATTCTTTGAGGTAAGGGATGTTATTTTCTTCTCAAATGATATTATTTCTTCAATATCATTATCTTTGAAATATTGGTTGGAACTTTTTATCAAATTTGGAACTTTTTCATGCTCGGGTTACTATTCATGAGTTACTATTCACGAGTTACTATTCATGAGTTACTATTCACGAGTTACTATTCACGAGTACTATTCATGAAGCGTGAAGATGTTTTTGTGGAATTTCTATCTTTTTTTGGTGTTGAGTTACTATTCACGATATATTTACACTATTCACGATACTCTGACTATTCATTCATACTAAGACTATTCACCAAAAAATGAAAATTTTTCTTTTCATCTAAAATATCTATTCGGATACTAACTCGATTGTATCCATGTTTTGATCATTCTTGAATTTTACACCACTATGATTATCTTTGAGGTATTATTGGACATGGATAAAACAAAGTACGAATCCTTAATCCTTAATCCTTGTCATTTTGTTTCCTTTCGGATTCGTTTCTTTAAAAATATTTTCATCATCCTCGCCTTAAATGATGATATTATTGAATATCTTTGGCTTCAGAAGTAAAAGATGAATGATTTTCAAGAATATCTTTGGCCCGTAGTGCAAAGATGAGCGTGTGTTTAAATGAACATGACCGATCGATGAATATCTTTGGCTGTAGTGCAAAGATGAGCAGTGTTTAAATGAACATGACCGATCGATGAATATCTTTGGCCTTTAGTGCAAAGATGAACAGTGTTGAGATGAACATGACCGATTGATGAATATCTTTGGCCCAGTAGTGCAAAGATGAATATTTGATTTGAGATGAATATTGATTGATGTTACAGGATAAAATATTGATGATGGATCGTTAAATTCATAGATTATAGTAGATTTCATTCTCTACGTAACTCTTCTATGAATTATTATTTCGCCGCGAATATTGATCCGAAACTTGTTGTCTATTGTATTCTATCGATTTTTCCTCGTTGGAGACTAACGATAATTTGTTGTATATTATCTTAGTCATAACATTCTTTATTGGGCTAGTTGAGCTCACCCTTTTCCTTGTTGTTCCATTTTTCTTCTCAGGAGGTGAGAATGTAGAGAGTACTAGTCAGGGTATGGAATGAAGGTTCTAGAGAGAGTTGTTTAGTAGTCCTCACCATTATTGTAAAATAATGTATCAATAAATGTGATGAGGATTTATTTGAGTATAAATATTGTCTAGAAGATAATATTTGTATTTAAACTCACGCTTTTATTGTTGTGATAATAAAGTTGTAGTTGTTTCGCATCATGTATTTGGCGCACTCGAGAATGGGTTGGATGGAATGGACCTATTTTGGGGTCGTCACGTTTGTATATCGAGCTTAGGGATATGATCTCTGGCGGAGATCGGGGAATAGAACTAGGAGGGGAGAGACGAGTAAATCCTTTGCTAGTGTGTCCTACCTAAGCTTATTTGTTACCGTCAAGATATAGGGATATTATGTGATTGATTTCCTTAATTAACCCTTGTTTTATGACAAGAATTGAGAATGTCGATCGAGAATATTAATAGTGGTGTAAATGAGACCGTGGAGATGCCTCGTACTTAACAACAAGGAGAACGTGCAACAGTCGGCAATGTACCTCCCGTGAATAACACCACCGAAAGCGATGATGAACGAGGGATGTTTAGAAGCTTTTTGCAGTTCATGCAAAATCGCATTTAGGAGACTCGTGTTCAAAATACAGGAGGAGATGATAGCAATTCACGGTGGTCCTGCCAAGCAGCTTCAAAGAGTTGGGACCACTGAATCGGGAAAGCCAGATCCGATCACGGGCGGAAACACGGGTCAAGCAAATTACCAAGATATTCGATGTCTTGGGATGTACGGAGGAACGAAAGTTCTATTCGCTACTTTTATGTTCCGTGGTGAGGCAGACATCTTGGTGGGAATCATGAAGCGTATCCATCCACCGCACTCAAAGATGTCATGGGAGACGTTTGAGAAATAGTTCAATGACAAGTACTTCCCCGAAAGTATTCGGGCTATATGAAGGAAGTGGAGTTTATTAGACCGAGCGAGTAATAATATGGCAGATATCAAAGACGAGGCGAAGTTCATGAGTTATCCGTGTTTGCACCTCATTTGGTGGAGAATGAGGAACGATGACGCGGATGTTTCGAGAGGTTTGAAACCCAAGATACGCCAAAGATCTCATTTCTCATAAATTTTCTCTCTATTCAGATGTTGTAAATGAGGGCTCGATTGTTAGAGCGAGATAAGGAGTACGTTCAACCGAGGGACCATAACCAAGATCATACCAAAGATAAAGTCATCGAATAACGATAACCAGTGGAGAAAGAAGAATACGGACAAAGGCGGTAACCACTCTGGTGGTAATCGTGGCCATGAAAATAGAAGAAGCGAGTTGGGAGGAGATTTTAAAAAAGGAGATTCAACAACGACCATGTGAAGACGTCGGCGCCAAGTGGGCAATCGGTTCCAAGGAGGAGAAAGACCATCTATCAGATATGTTACAAATGCGGAAAGAGGGACATATCACTCAAACCGCCCACAACAAAGTTTAAGGTATGCTATAATTGTGGAAAAGAAGGACATATCGCCGAGATTCATACGATATCGAAACCTAGTGCAATGGGGCGGTGACTCAAAAGGATGTCCCGTAAAAGTCAAAGTCAACGATTCTGGAAGAGCGTTTGTCGTGACAAAGTCAAAATACGAGGAACCCGAACGGTTAGCACGGGTTAGTTAATTATAAATTCTTGCTAAGTTTATACCTTACTAGATATCGGTTCTACCCATTCTTTTATCTCTTTGCTTGCGCTCAACGCTTGAACTTGACTACGGAGAAATTAGACTTTGACCTATTTATGGAGACTTCGTTAGGAGAAACTTTCATTGCATCCGTTGTTTAGAAATCTTGCTTGATTCAGTTGGCACTATCACATTACCCGTTAACCTTATTTCTATAGAGATATTTGTTTTTGATGTGATTTTAAGGTTAACTACTCATCATGCCAAAATTGATTGCTTTTTTGTAAGGTTGTTAGTTTTCATATTCCTAAGCAACCCGTTATTCGAACTCAAGCAAACCAAACCATTGTAGTCAAACATTTTCATATCAAGCCATGAAGTCATTCGTTTATTACGGATGTCAAGTTTTCTTAGTCCATGTTATGGATTTGAATAAAGACACGCCGATTTGAATAATATTCTTGTTGTTATTGATTTTTCCGGACGTATTTCTGAAGAATTTATTGGCTTACTCCCAAAGATCGATATTAAATTTTGTATCGACTTTGAACCCCAGACAAAACTCATTTCTAAAATCTCATATCGAATGGCTCTATTGAACTTCGTGAGTTAAAAATTCAACTATAGAATTTGGTACATGAGCCTTTATCTTGTGACTTCCTTTGTGGAATTTACCTAAGCGGACTCTCTATAGGGGACGTCATATTCGTATGCGATAGTAAACCGATAGGTGTCATTGTGACGTGTTATCCAAGGTTGAGATATGAGTCACGATTGAGAACAACCTAAGTCAGAATCTAAATACGTAGCTTTCAGGCTTAGTTGGTTATTATCGGAGATTCGTTGAAGGATATTCTCGAATCGCTATTCCATTAACGAGTGACTCATAGAGATACAAAATTCAAATGGAGCAAGGAATGTGGGAAGAGCTTCAAGAACTCAAGAGGAAACTCATTTCAAAGATATGTTCGACCATGCCATCTCGAAAAGCTTAACGTGGTAGGCGACGTGTTGAGTAGAAGATCGTATACAAGTACGAGTACAATATTGTCAAAGACTCATTTCAGTATAATATACAAATAATAGAGATGGAGATGAAAACTCTAGGTACCCACGTGATGATATACTGATACGTGATGATATATTGAGTATAATCGATTTTAATCGATAAAGTTAAAGTCGCTCAAGCTACACAATCGAGTGATGAATTTGAAGAAGGAGGTGCAAGAAGTTGTTATTTTAAAAGCGAGAATCGGTGAGGTGAGGAAAGCTCAAACCTTCGATTTATTAATCCATTTGAAATTCTCGATCGAATAGGAACTGTGGCCTATAGACTCCGTTTTACCACCAAGTATGACGCGTGTTCATAACGTTTTTAACGATCGATGTTACGTAAATATGTGGACGACCCGAAACACGTCATTGAGTTAGAACCGGACGAGATAGCCGAAGACTTAACGTACGAGGAGGTACCTGTCAAGATTTTGTAGAGAAAAGAACATGACCTATGTACCGAGGTTATACCATAAGTTAAAGTTTTGTGGAGAAACCATGCTATTGAGGAAATGACCTGGGAGTTGGAAACGAAAATGAAAGCGAGGTATCTTTACCTTTTCAAACACCAGTATCGCACGTCAATTTCGAGGACTAAATTTCATAAGGAGGGAGGTTGTAAGAGACTCAAATTTTTTAAATAAAAGGAATTTCCTTTATTTATTATCTTGAAATAGTAAGGGTTGATTTGATTAATGTGGATAGTTAAGGGTTAAATACGCAAATATTTCAAAATAAGCAAGTGGTTATAAAATATTCATTTTTTCTGGGAATATTCGTTTTGGTCGTGGAATATTCGCATCGTCGGGAATATTCGTGACGACAAGCAAAATGCATGTGTGGGCCCATAACGAAAAGCGTTTGGATGAAGAAAACGACAAATATAAGTTGGTTAAACAAATAATGGCGTAGTTATTATCGTTAAGATCTGTTGGAATACCCGGTGGTTAAAATCTGAATGTCTGGCGTGGTCGCATGAAAGAGCACACCAGTATTGCACAAAGATTGTTGAATTATTGATCTTACGTAAGAAGGAACTACTCAATAATTATTACTGAAGAGTTACTATTCAATAGTTTATTTTATTGATTCAATAATTGTCTTTGCGTTGGTATTTTATATTATTCATTGCTTCAATAATCACATCGCACAAAGATTTCCCATTATCAAATCAATAATTCATATTATTTGAATAATATTATTAGATAACATTATTGGCAATGTCTAGAAAGTTCTATCTAAGGAGAGGTTTGGTCACCTAATTGCGCGCCAGTAAGGAGAGATCCTTATTGGAAAGCCCCTCTTTCCGGGAATGTACTTTGGTCATCATAAATGTGATTACGTAATATTATTTGTGAATAATTAATTATTGATTCATATGATAAGGAAATATTTATTTTATATGAATATAAATGATGGATTTATTTATGTGGTTATTAATGAAGAAATTATTGTTGAGGTGTTTTATCAGTATTTTATCGGATTGGAGGTGTTAAAAATCAAATCGGGGTTTTGAGATATATCATGGGGTTATAATTTTTAATCCGACCGTTGGATTGTGGTAATTTTTGGGTATGTTATACATACATAAGTTGAGTATATGTCCACAAATTTTGAACCGTTAAAATGCACGAATGATTTGTTGTGAATTTTAAGAGGTGTCTCGATTCAAAATTAGGTTTAAAATTGATTTTGGTGGAAAATTCTAGAATTGAGTGGGTCCCACTTGTGGTTGGTGAAAAAATGTGCTGAATTTTATTTCAAATGTGGTGGGTGGTAATAGTAAGTGTAAAGCCATCAGTAAAGCAGTCAAGTCCGCTTTTACGGGCTAACATTTTCCTATAAATAGAGGGCTAAGTTAGAATTGAAAATCACACCGTAAACAAAGTTTTCTCTTTCTCTCTATATTATTGAGCGTATTTTGTGAGTATTTAGATACTTTGAGAGTTCTTGCTCAAAGATAAGTTTCATTCAAAGATCACTTCCGACCTTTCCTTCCGGAAATCTCGATTCTTTGAGGTAAGGGATGTTATTTTCTTCTCAAATGATATTATTTCTTCAATATCATTATCTTTGAAATATTGGTTGGAACTTTTATCAAATTTGGAACTTTTTCATGCCTGGGGTTACTATTCATGAGTTACTATTCACGAAGTTACTATTCATGAGTTACTATTCACGAGTTACTATTCACGAGTACTATTCATGAAGCGTGAAGATGTTTTTTTGTGGAATTTCTATCTTTTGGTGTCTGAGTTACTATTCACGATACGACATTATTCACGATATCACACTATTCACTTAATACGGCACTATTCATCGAAAAAATGAAAATTTTTCTTTTCATCTAAAATATCTATTCGGATACTAACTCGATTGTATCCATGTTTTGATCATTCTTGAATTTTACACCACTATGATTATCTTTGAGGTATTATTGGACATGGATAAAACAAAGTACTAATCCTTAATCCTTAATCCTTGTCATTTTGTTTCCTTTGGATTCGTTCTTTAAAAATATTTTCATCATCCTCGCCTTAAATGATGATATTATTGAATATCTTTGGCCCGTAGTAAAAAAGATGAATGATTTTCAAGAATATCTTTGGCCCAGAAAGCAAAGATGAGAGGTGTGTTTAAATGAATACGACCGATCGATGAATATCTTTGGCTCCGTAGTGCAAAGATGAGCGGTGTTTAAACGAACATGACCGATCGATGAATATCTTTGGCCTTTAGTGCAAAGATGAGCAGGTGTTGAGATGAACATGATCGATTGATGAATATCTTTGGCTCAGTAGTGCAAAGATGAATATTTGATTTGAGATGAATATTGATTGATGTTACAGGATAAAATATTGATGATGGACCGTTAAATTCATAGATTATAGTAGATTTCATTCTCTACGTAACTCTTCTATGAATTATTATTTCCGCCGCGAATATTGATCCGAAACTTGTTGTCTATTGTATTCTATCGATTTTTCCTCGTTGGAGACTAACGATAATTTGTTGTATATTATCTTAGTCATAACATTCTTATTGGGCTAGTTGAGCTCACCCTTTTCCTTGTTGTTCCATTTTTTTTCTCGTGGAGGCGAGAATGTAGAGAGTACTAGCTCGGGTATGGAATGAAGGTTCTAGAGAGAGTTGTTTAGTAGTCCTCACCATTATTGTAAAATAATGTATCAATAAATGTGATGAGGATTTATTTGAGTATAAATATTGTCTAGAAGATAATATTTGTATTTAAACTCACAGTTTTATTGTTGTGATAATAAAGTTGTAGTTGTTTCTGTACCATGTATTTGGCGACTCAGAATGGGTTGGATGGAATGGACCTATTTTGGGGTCGTCACAACTCTCGTATGGTCACTGCTAAGGAGTTCAAAGAGCTGGGACCACCGGAGTTTTTGGGAAAGCCAGAACCACTTAAGGTAGAGACGAGGATAAAGCAGATCACCAAGATATTTGATGTCTTGGGATGCTCCGAGGAGCAAAAGATTCCCTTTGCCACCTTCATGTTGAGAGGAGAGGCAGATTACTGGTGGGAATCTATAAAACGTACTCAACCTGCCGCACTAAAGATGTCTTGGGAGAAGTTCCAAGAACTTTTCAACGACAAGTACTTTTCCAAAAGTATTCGTCACATGAAGGAGGTGGAGTTCATCATGCTGGAGCAAAATAATATGACCGTATCGCAGTATGAGGCTAAATTTGCGGAGTTGTCCCGGTTTGCATCCCATTTGGTTGATAATGAGGAGCGTATGACGCGGATGTTTCTAAGAGGTTTGAAACCCAAAATACGTCAATACCTCATTTATCACAAACTGTGTTTGTATTCAGATGTTGTAAATAGGGCTCGATTATTGGAGCGCGATAATGAGTCAACCTAACCAAGAGATAGCAGCTAGTAAAATGATAATACTAGTGGTAGCAGTCATCGAAGCGGTGACAACAAACATGGAGGGAATCAACATGCCAGAAATGGTAACCACTTCGGTGAGAATCATGGCCAAGACAATAGGAGTGGAAATTTTAAGAAGAGGAGATTCAATAATGATGGAAAGACGTCAGCACCAGTAACCGTTGTTAAGGAAAGAGAACGACCACCAACTGTATGCTTCAAATACGGAGGGGAGGGACACATCAGTCCAAACTGCACGATTCAGTCCAAAGTATGTTATAATTGCGGAAGAAAAGGTAACCTAGCTTGATTTTGTCGTGCAGCGAAGCCAAGTCCAGTTGGGATGGTGACACCAAATTCCATCCCAAACAAGACAAAATCGGTAGTTCAAGGGAAAGCATTTATCGTGACCTCCCAAAAAGCAAGGAACCCGAACGAGCTTATCACGGGTAAGCTAATCATAAACTCTTGTGAAGTCTATACCTTATTTGATACCGGTTCTACCCATTCTTTTATTTCTCCTACTTGCGCTCAACGTTTAAATTTAACTTCGGAGAAATTAGACTTTGACTTATCTGTTAAAACACCATTGGGAGAAACCATCATTACATCCACTATTTATAAGTCTTGTTTGATTCAAATCGACAACCGCACGTTACCTGTCGATCTTATCAATTTGAAAATACTTTCATTTGATGTGATTTTAGGGATTGATTGGTTAACCACTCATCATGCAAAAATTCATTATTTTTGTAAGGTTGTTAGCTTTCATATTCCTAACCAACGTATTATGCGAATTTAAGAAATCAAACCACTAAAGTCAATCACTATCATATCAAGCCATAAAGCTATTTATTTATTGAAAAATGGATGTCAAGCTTTCTTAGCCCATGTCATAGATTTAAACAAAAATATGTCAGATTTGAATGATATTTTTATTGTTAATAAATTTCCTGACGTATTCCCTGAAGAACTTCCTGGCCTACTCCCAGAGTGTGAAATCGAATTTGTATCGACCTTGAGCCTGGTACAAAACCCATTTCTAAAGCCCCATATCAAATGACTCCTATTGAACTTCAGGAGTAAAAAACCCAACTACAGGAATTGTTAGACATCAATTTCATTCATCCTAGTACGTCTCCTTGGGGTGCTCCTGTTCTATTCGTAAAGAAGAAAGATGGAAGTATGCAACTTTATATTGATTATCGGGAGTTGAATCATATCACTGTCAAAAATAGGTACCCGTTGCCTCGCATTGATGACCTATTTGACCAATTTCAAGGCGCCAAATTATTTTTAAAGATCGATCTTCGTTCCGGATATCATCAGTTAAAGATTAAAACTGATGACATTCCAAAGACTGCTTTCAGAACTCGATACGGGCATCACGAATTCCTAGTCATATCTTTTGGATTGACTAATGCTCCTACATCGTTCATGGATATGATGAACCGAGTATTCAAGGAATATTTGGATCATTTTGTAGTCGTCTTTATTGATGACATCCTCATATACTCTAAAAGCCGTGAAGATCATAAGCAACACTTGAGGCTGATACTCCAAAGCTTCGTGGAAACAAGTTATATGCCAAGTTGAAGAAATGCGAGTTCTGACTTGAGGAAGTAGCATTCCTTGGGCACATGATATCAAATCATGAAATATCTATTGACCCAGAAAAGATTAAAGCAATTCAAAGCTAGGAGAAAGCTAAGTCAGTGACCGAAGTACGCAGCTTTCTCGGCTTAGCTGATTATTATCGGAGATTCGTTGAAGGGTTTTCTCGAATTGCTACTCCATTAACTCAGCTAACTCGAAAAGATAAAAAATTTGGTTGAAGCGAGGAATGTGAGAAAAGTTTTCAAGAATTCAAGAGGAGACTCATTTCAGCACCTGTTCTAACAATACCATCTAGTTCGGAGGGATTTGTCATATATAACGATGCTTCAGGCAAAAGTTTAGGATGTGTTATCATGGAACATTGGAAAGTCATAGCCTATATCTCATAACAACTCACAAAATATGAGAGGAATTATCCTACTCATGATCTAGAGTTGGCAGCTGTCATTTTTGCGCTTAAAATCTGGAGGCATTACCTGTATGGGGAGAAACTAGAGATCTATACGGATCATAAAAGTCTCAAATATTTCTTCACTCAAAAGGAACTCAATATGTGACAACGACGTTGGCTCGAGCTGTTGAAAGATTACGATCATACCATTCAATACCATCCTGGAAAAGCAAACATAGTAGTTGACGCGTTAAGTAGAAGATCATATGCGGGTACGAGTGTGATAATATCAACGTAAAGGCCCATTTTATATGACTTACAAAGGATGGGGATAGAGTTAAAGACTCTAGGGACCCACATGATGATGACAAATATACGAGTAGAATTGACTTTAATCGATAAAGTTAAAGTTGCTCAAGCTACAGACCTGGAGCTGATCCCTATGAGGAAGAAAGTACAAGAAGGTGCTATCCCGGAAGCAAGAATCGATGAAGAAGGAATACTTCGAGTCAACTCCAGACTTTTTGTTCCTATGACTTGAAGTATAAAATCATAATGGAGGCGCACAACACACCATTTGTAATCCATCTTGGGAGTACCAAAATATATCATGATCTTAGACATATATTTTGGTGGAGCAATATGAAGAGAGAGATCACGGAGTTTATCTCAAGGTGTTTAACTTGTCAACATGTCAAGGCGGAGCGTCAAGTGCCAAAAGGTCCATTGCAACCACTTGAAATTCTAGAATGGAAGTGGGAGCACATTACCATGGACTTCATTACTAGTCTTCCCAATGTTTCTCAAGGCATAGATGCGATTTGGGTCATTATCGATAGAATAACCAAGTCTGCTCATTTCTTACCTATACGAGAAACTTATTCACTTGAACATCTTGCTCGTATGTACATAAATGAGATTGTAAGACTACATGATATTCCAGTATCCATAGTTTCTGATCGAGACTCAAGATTCATTTCACGATTTTGGATTAGTTTGCAAAAAGATATTGGCACGGATTTACGATTTAGTTCGGCATATCATCCTCAAACAGACGGGCAATCAGAGAGGACTATTCAAACTCTTGAAGATCTATTAAGACTATGTGTCCTTGACTTCAAAGGAAGTTGGGACAAGTTCTTGCCATTAGTGGAATTCTCCTACAACAACATTTATCAAAAAGTATTGACGTGGCTCCATTCGAGGCGTTGTATGGACGCAAGTGTCGTTCTCCAATATGCTAGGATGAGGTGGGTGAAGCAACGTTGTTGGGACCAGAATTGGTATGCATGACTACGAAAAAGATTCAAATGATCCAACAACGTATAAAGATCTCACAAGATCGACAAAAGAGTTATCTTGATCTTCATCGAAATGACGTGGAATTTAATGTTGGAGAGCATGTGTTGTTACGTGTGGCTCCATGGAAAGAAGTTATGAGATTTAGAAGAGAGGAAAGCTTAATCCTCAATGTAGACACTCGAAATTTTTCATTCCTGTTACTAACATTGCAGAAGGGCAGAATCATCTTTTAGAGATAACCTTGGAGGACAAAACAGTTCCAGTTCTGGAAATCCCACCGGAGAAGCCTTTTCCATTTTAGAGATAACCCCAAGATATTCAATCCTGAAAACAACACTGGGAGTTTCAGTCTCAACCTCAGAGATAACCTCGAGGGATGCAATTGCAATTCCGGAGATAACCTTGAAAAAGCTCGTTTCAACAACCAGTAATCAGCTTCAACCTCGGAGATAACCCCAAGGCACTCAGTCCCAAACCTGAAGATAACCCCAGGAGGTTAGGCACAACTCAGAGACAACCCTGAAGACATCTAGTACTTGCAGCAGCCCAATCTCAGAGATAACCATGAGCAATGACTTCTTTATCAGCCCAAACTGGAGATAACCCCGGTGAGGGGCAAAATCGTTATTTTCCACCTCGATCCCACATGCGCACCATCTCAACACATTTCAACATACATTCTACATAGCAGTGTCCTACAAGAACCAAATAGCTATAATCTCGAGTGACTAATACACAAGACAACACACCGGATGGAATTTGAAGCTTGAAGACCAAGGGCATGGTCGCATCTTCTTAACTTCTTACAACCTCTAATCCCATTTTATTTGTGTAGCTCTCGACAACAACACTCCGAAACTGGTCTTATACACCTCGATCGGATGCCCGGATTGAAGTTCTAAAAGTTCGAGCGGACAACACGTTGTACGTGTGCACGTACTTCGAGATAGCGGGACCCGTAGAGCCCAGGGCACCCCGGGCAGCTGCAGGTGAATCTGCGGTTCCCCCCTCTATAAATAGAGGGCTTGGGGTGGCCATTTTGTAAGAGAAAACAGCGAGGAAGCCCTGTCCAATTTGCTCTGTACACACTATAAATTGAATGCTTTCTCATTTTAAACACTTGTGAGCTCATATATTGCTATATTTTTACTGGTGGGAATCGAAGTGTTCATCCAATTAAAGCTATAGAAGTCTTCTTTGGCAGTCCACTGTAAGCCTTCTTACACCTTTTAAAGCCTTTTCTCCACAACTTGCACACACCTTTCTTCACGTTGAGAGTCGTGTTGAGTGTGTAGGCCCGGACATCGATCCGTGGCTTTTATTTCCTTTATATATATATATATATTTATATATATGGATTAACATTATCGAGTTATGCCTCAATTGAGTCTGGACTCACGTTCAGAGCATTTATTGCTTATATATATATATATACTATATATAAACTGTGGTCGAACTCTGTTTGATGCACATGGATTTATATCTGGAGCGTTTATTGCTTATATATATATATAAATACTTATATATATTATACAAATCAAACTCTGTTTAATTGAGACTAGATATAATATCTAGTGCGTTTACCGCTTATATATATATATTTACATTTCTGTCAGGCCTAGAGTTTACTTTGTGGTCTTTTACTGCTTTATTTACATTTTGTCCCCCCCGGAGTTTACTTTGTGGCTGTTGATCGTTTTTATTGCTTTATTTATATTTCGTCCTGCTTGGAGTTTACTTCGTGGCGGTTGATCCTCTTTACTACTTTATTTAAATTTCTGATCCCCCATGGAGGTGCTTTGTGGTGGTTGATCATGTGTCTATACATATATTTACCGCTTTTATATATTTACATTTCCAGTCCCCATGAAGTTTGCTTCGCGGTGGTTGACAGTCTATATATATATTTACAGCTTTTATATATATAATTGCTTACAGCTTTCATATAAATAGCTACATCATGTGAGCCTAGGAATCATGTGATCACAAATTCAGTCTTCTGAATCTAGATTCGGTTCCCGTGATGGACATTTTCGGCTGTAATCAGCTTGTACATTATTCATGGTGTCTGAATTTCCTTAGATGGCTCTCATGCCCACAAGGAGTTCGGCACTGATATATATCTTATTTTCTCGAAGATGCTTCACATCTCAAAAATTAAAGCAATCAAGCCGAACATTTAATAAAATGGAAGTATCAAAGGCCTCAGTTACTATTGAGCATAAGGGTTTGAAAAACCTCTTTTACAAAATATCACTGCTATATCTTGTTCAAACTGAATTTTTTACATAAATTCAAACCCTTTGTATATAGGTGCAAACGAGTCATAACACTACTTCCAAATAATTGAACATTTACCCATACACACACACACACACATATTCATATAACAGTTTAATTGAAAAGTGGCGGTCACTGTGGTAACACGGATGTCGGGGGGTGCCTAACACCATCCCTCTGCATAAACAAGTCCCCGGACCCTAATGAATCTCGATTTCACAAACAAGTTTTACAGTGTTATATCACGTGGTAAATGTGCAAATCTTTTCCCGGTTGAGTTGGTGCAACCATTTAAAAATACCAACCGGTGACTCTTACAGTCCAATCGTCGACATATAAATGTCAAAACTTTTCACAACTTGTTTTTTTCAAACAAATCTCACCTAACATGAGAACACCAAAAGACTAGAACAGAAAAGGGACAGTAAAAATCCCAACATCGACAGGTGGCGACTCCGCTGGGGACACCAGTAAGAGGACTTAAGCCGCTACTACAAACTTTTTCAAAACTGTTATATGCTTGTGTGTGGATGTTACATTTGCATTTTGATGAATGTGTACGAATGCATTTACTTACTTCACTTAATGATTTACACTATATCTACATACGATATTAGTACTTCGCACATGTCATCATTCCCATAACGGTGAGACACGTTGCATGTGAATGTATGTTGTGTGGTTCCTCCACCAAGAGGATGTCCTATCCGTGTTTGATTACTGGACTCGTAGGGAGACTAATTCCAACGAGGCTCAGGAAAGGCACCACCCAGATTCGCTCCAGTTGAAAGACCAGATTAACTTCCTGTCAAGTAAATTGTGATGATCTGGGAACCTTCATACCAAAAAGCCGCGAGAGTAACCTAAGATAGGTTAGCCTCTGATAAACCGAACGCGGAGGAAAGTCTCTTCATGCTTTCCATTTTAAATTACTTATAAAGACAATTACTTGTAATTTCATTCCATATCAATCTCTATGTAATGGAAAATATGAAGAATACGTGTACATGCATATTAGAGCCCAGCATGCTAACAACTGACATCCATTTTGCAGCTCCTAAAAATGGACAAATTATGATAGCATGTACACATTGATACATTCCCTAAAACTAAACTGCATATGTTTTTATAGGGAAACAATTGGGTATGTTACCCGTTTAAAGTCCAAGAAGGCCACGAGCCTACAACCAATTATGTCTTCATCTGACCAATCTAATCCTGCTCATGTCTCTCGTGAAGAGTTTGATGGAATAAGCAAATAAATTACAGATTTGGCTATTTTGCTTAAAGAACTACACCAGTCTACTCAGGGTCTACGCATACTCGTACATACAGAATCCTTTGCACATAGAGGAACGCAGGGTGCGAATCAAGAAAATCCAATGCATGAGCTTCAGTTGGATAAGTCCAACAAAATTCATGAAAACACCCATCTCAAAGAAGATCCAGACACTAGTGATATCAGGAAAAATGTCCTTCAAATGGAAGAGACCATTCGGTCTATTAAAGGGATTGGAGCATACGGGGAGTGTCTCATATTCCGACCTTTGTATATTCCCTGGTGTTCATTATCCAGAAAAGTTCAAAACTCCTGACTTTAAAAAATATGATGGGTTGGGAGATCCTTACACACATTTGAAGGTATTTATTGGGGAACTCGGATCTTATGTAGAAGATGAATAGCTCAGAATGCAGCTATTTCAAAAGAGTCTAGCTGGATAAGCTCGTTTATGGTATACCAAATTAGACAATTCAAAGATCCATAGCTGGGAAGAGCTAGCTCATGCCTTCCTCAATCAGTACAATTTCCAGTCTCAGATGGCTCCTGACCGATACCAAATTACCAAGGTTAAGAAATAGTCTAATGAGTCTTTCAGAGAGTATGCACAAAGGTGGAGGTGCCTTGCTGCTCAAGTGATTCCCTCTATGACTGAGTTGGAAATGGTGATGACCTTCATAGACATACAAGAAGCTCCCTTCTATGAGAGAGTCTTAACTGGCATTGGCAAGCCATTTTCTGAAATGATCAAACATGGAGAGATGGCTGAGATAGGATTGAAATCAGGAAAGATTCAAGACCTAGCCGCTCTAAAAGTTGTTGCTGAGCACATCCAGTCCGGAACTTATGGAAACAACCCCCAGAGGGTCCATAAGAAGAAAGAGGAGGATGTTTCATTGATACTACAAGGTCAAAAAGGTAGTCAAAATATGCCTATCGAGAGGAGAAACTACTTCCTTTCTCAAGCACAGTCTTCCAACCCTACATTGCCAAAGGGTGGAGAAGTCTGACGCAATCAAGTGTTCACACCCCTAGGGGATTCACTCGAGAATGTTCTCAATCTTCTGACTACTCAGAAGAAAATTTCACATCTTCTTCCACCAGCCAACCCGAATGGGAAGGGTTTCAATGCTACCCAAAAATGTGCCAATCATGCTGGAGCGCTAGGACATGACTCAGGATTGCTGGGCCTTGAAACAAAAGATCCAGGATTTAATCGACAACAGGGAGATTGTGGTGACTAAACCCGACCAACCTCATGTGTAAGATAACCCTCTTCCTTAACACAAAGAAGAAGAGGTTAATATGATTAATTGGAGCAGTGGACAAAGTTCCAATTACGTTGTTGAATCTTCCCAGACCAGCAAGGACGATGCTGACAAATGGGATTACGCAAAGTTCTAGTTTGTGATGGAACAAAAGATAAAGGCTCTTTGTAGGCAAGTAGACCAATTGGCAGAACTAGTGATCCATCCGCACCAAGTCACACGCCAATTAGTCAGTCAGGAGCATGCTAGTCTCCTTCCTTTTGTTATGAATACTCCATCATTGCCTTCAAAAGTGAAACACTAGAGGATAAAGTTATAAAAAGAGAAAGTGCCAAAGCCCGTCGGGATTTTTCCAATAAGAGGGAATTCACATACCTGGGCCAACCTATGGAGGAGATATTTCAGATGCTGATCAATAAAGGAAGAGTTACATCCCTTCTACCTCCAATCAATCCCCATTCAAGACAGTTCAATTCTAATGGAGTATGTCAGTATCACTCCCATTCTCGCGGTCACAACACAGAAGAATGTTGGGCACTCCGCCACCTCATTCAGAATTTAATTGATAGCAGTGTCCTGCAGATGACGACACTTTGTTACTCAAGAGTGGGAACACATGTCTTACAAAATGGAAGGACGGTGTAGAAGTTATATCCGTTGAAGATGATTTGGCTGGCAGACCATCCATAATACAAGCAATTCAACTCAAAGGTGCTGACAATCCTTTGAAAGTGGCTGCACCAAAGCCCATTACATTGCCATCTAGGCCACAATATCCTATTATCGGCCTAAAAAAAGTTCCATGGAATTATGGAGAGGCTGAAGGATCTACATCACACACAACTGCTGCAGTGTCAAAGGAGAATCCACTGTATCTTCCCCACCGGGTGATGAAGCCTACCATCAAATCAAAGGGGAAAGTTCCCATGGAGAAAATTGAAGAGTTCCTCTGTACTATGGGCCATAACGAAGCCAAGGTGGTTTTACGCTTGAGAGAAGCTCCACAACAAATTTCCATATTGGACTTGGTTTCTCTTCCGAAGATCACAGGAAGATCTTGCTAAGGGTCTTGGAAGAAGCCCATTTGCCAAAATCAGTGGATGTGGAAAAATTCCAACATCTAGTTGATCACATTTTTAACAACATTATGATATCTTTCACTGATGATGACATACCTCTCGAAGGGACTGGTCACTGTAAGCCGTTGCACATAACGGTGCTATCCTCTGGATATATTGTGGGAGGAGTTCTGATAGATGATGGGTCATCTTTGAATATTTAACCTTATGCCACCTTGGAGAAGATGAATATCAACCCCAAGAGGATCAAAAGCAGCCATATGATCAAAGCTTTTGATAGATCCTGACAAAATTCTATTGGGGAAATTGAGCTACCTGTGGAGATTGGTCCACATACATTCAGTATATCCTTTCATGTGCTCAAAATTGCCACATGATACAACCTACTTTTGGGAAGACCATGGATTTATATGGGTGGAGCCGTCCCTTCCACCCTTTATTAGCAACTTAAGTACATTATCAACAATAGCCTAATCACTGTTAATGCTGAGCCGGAATGTCCTGAACAAGGTGACATACCACTCATCAGCTTCAACACAGAAGTTGAGCCGGTTAGTTTCCATGCCCTGGAGGTGAGCAACACTCATTACCATCCCATTAGGACACCACTTCTCACACCCAAGATTTCTGCCGAGGTAATGTCGACCACTCAAGAGATGATGTCATTGGGTCATCAACCTGGACAAAGGTTGGGCAAAGATCATCAGGGCATTAAGCACCCAATTCAAGTTTCCAGTCAAACAGGGACATCTGGATTAGGCTATTTTGCTAGCTCCAGTCACAAGAATCCTCACAAGCACAAACAAATTCCTTCATCTTTAGCCATACATCGATTATCTCCACCTACAGATCCTGAGCCTATATAGTCTCAGGTAAAGGTTCCTACCCATGTTATAGCTATGCTATTTCTTAAACTGATACTGGTTAAAGCAAAAGAGGTCCTAATTCCTGATCCTGAAGTGGAAGAAAAGGAACGGAGATGTAAATAAGACATCGCTAGGAGTTTCTCTCACCTACGCATCTTTTTACATGATGAGCACACAAATAGATACACTCCAGATGATGATTGTCCCGATATTATGGTCATTATTAGGGAGAAGGAGGACGATGATAGCCAGTTCATCACTGTCGTCCATCAGAAGTTCACCCTTGACAATTGGATCAGCACTCCTTGCATTTGTTGCCAAGGTTAAAAAGGGCAGAAACCCCCTCTGCCCTATAGATAGCTTTAACTACTTACTTTATTGTACAATATTAGCAGTTATTTTATCCGTACATGCTAACACTTTGTATGATTGAACAATTTAATATATTAAGTGAAAGCATATTTTGTTTCAGGACTTTGAACTTAGATGTGCCTATACTTGCTGATGAGGTGCCTTTTCTCCACAAGGAATGCAAATTTGATGAAAAGTTGAACTCAGACTTGATGGAAATACAAGAGGACATTGAGATACCTCAGGAGATCAAGGAATGTGTCGAGGATAAACCCAAACCAAATCTTGATCAAACCACCTCATTCAACCTCGGAACCTTAGAAAACCCTAAGCTAATCCAGATTGGTACAGACCTCACTCCAAACCAAAGGAATGACATGGTTGCACTATTAACCCAATTCCAGGATGTGTTTGCATGGTCTCACGAAGATATGGTGGGTTTATCCACTGACATCATCATCCATCGCCTTCCTATTAAAGATGGATTCAAGCCAGTCAGGCAGAAGCTCAGGCGATTAAAACCTGAGTGGAGTTTGAAGGTCAAGGAAGAAATTGTGAAAAAATTTCAAGCCGGCATCATCATGGTGTCCACATACCATGAATGGCTATCCAACATAGTCCTCGTGCCTAAACTGGGAGGAAAGGTGCGAGTTTGCGTGGATTACTGGGATCTAAATAAAGCTTTCCTTAAAGACAGCTTTCCCGTGCCATTTATCCACATACTCATTGACAATACTGCTCAATACAACATATACTCCTTTGCTGATTGTTTTGCGAGGTACCATCAAATCATGGTTGCTAAAGAGGATCGTGAGAAAACTGCATTCATCATTCCTTGGGGAACCTTTTGCTATAGACGGTTGTCATTCGGACTCATCAATGCCGGAGCTACCTACCAGTGGGCCATGATGGCTCTTTTATATGACTTAATGCACAAAGAGATATAGATCTACGTGGATGACATCATTGTAAAATCCCGAAGGGAAGAAGACCACATAGACCATCTCAAAAAGCTCTTCAACAGGTTACGTAAGTATAACTTGAAGTTGAATCCGGCCAAGTGCGCCTTTGGCGTTAAATCAGGCAAGTTGTTAGGTTTCCTAGTCATCCACAAAGGGATTGAGCTGGATCCCACCAAACTCTAGGCCATTACAGAAATGCCCATTCCTCAGACAAAGAAGGAAATACGGGGATTTTTGGGAAGAATTAACTTCATTAGTAGGTTCATTTCCCAACTCACAGCAACCTGTGAGCTTATCTTCAAGTTGTTAAGGAAGAACTCCTCCATGAAATGGAACGATGAGTGTCAAAAATCCTTCCTTACAATCAAAGAGCACCTGGTTAACGTTCTTATTTTGGTACCACCCAGGGATAATGTTCCCCTGTTCATGTACCTGTCCATTAATGACAATGCTATGGGCTGCATGCTGGGACAGAAAGACGATAGAGGCCAAGAATGAGCTATCTACAACCTCAGCAAAAGATTCAGCAGTAGTGAACATAAGTACACTCTGATTGAGAAGACTTGTTGTGCTTTAACATGGGCTTCCATGAGGTTACAACATTACCTTCATGGTCACATAACCCATCTCATATCCCGCGTGGATCCTCCCAAGTACGTGTTCAGTAAACCCATGTTAAATTATCGGTTGTCCAGATGGAAGTTGATACTATAGCAATTTGACATCGTCTACGTGACGAAAAAGTCTATTAAAGGTTATGGATTTACAGATCAATGGGCCGCTGCACCTTCAGAGGATTTCAAACCCTTAGAAACATACTTCCCCGATGAAGGGGTAATGACGATCCAACAACACCATCAGTACGATAAACACTAATCATGGAAAATATATTTTGATGGAGCTATTAACATGGAAGGTTCTGGAGCTGGATCAGTTCTAGTATCTGGTACGGGGGAGCAGTATGCCGTCATCATCAAATTGTAGTTTGTCAGCACCAATAACACAGCTGAGTATGAAGGCTATATTATGGGACTCAAACTTGCCCAATCAATGGGTATCAGGTGGTTAACTGTCTTTGGGGATTCAGAATTGGTAATCAAACAGACCACAAGAATTTATTATACTAAAGAGCAACATTTGCTGCCTTACCTTCGACAAGTTTTACAGATGGCTACGGAGTTCAAAGAAATAACCTTCCTCCACATTCCTCAGAATAGGAATGATTTTACGGATGCGCTAGCAACTTTGGCCTCTTTGATCAACATACCTAACAAAGAAAACATTTCAAGCATCCCATTTGCCCTACAAAAGGCTACAACCTATGGGAATTACATTGGAGAAGTATCAGATGAGCTACCTCCCATCCAACACCCTTGGTATCAGTACATCAAGGAGTACATGCGAGATGGATCTACACCCGCTGAGGTGAGCCTGACTGAAAGAAGGCGGATCCATCGATTGGATATGAAATTCTACCTGAGCGGAGATGCACTCTACAAAAAAGATGCAAGACAAGGTCTCCTAAGATGCCTGGACAAGTAAGGGTGTAAACGAATAGAATTGGAGCGAACAGAGAGCTACTCGAATTCGACTCAAAATGATAAATTCATACTCGAATTCGGCTCGAATTCGAATTATATTTGAAAATTCCTACTCAGATTCAACTAGACTCGAATATTTATTACTTGAATTCGATCCGACTAGACTCGAATATTTATTCAAACTACTTGTGAGCTTGAAATTTAAGCTCAAATTCGAATCTCCACATAATAACTAGTTTTATAATAAATATAATTATAAATTGAATTTGTTATTTTATTTAAAAATGAGAAAATATATTTATTATTACACTTTACAAATATAAAATCATAATTAAAATTAAAAATAAAACAAAATAATAACTAATTATCCTAATTTAATTTAAATTTGTATATATTATAAGAGAATTATCGAACATCTAATTGAATATGTATTAACCGAGTATGTATAAAATCACAATAAAAAATTCGAGTAGTTTGAATCTTAAACGAGTCGAGTATAACCTTGCTTAGATTCTACTCATATTTTTATTCGATCTATTTTTAATGCTCAGATTTGGATCATATTATTAACGAATTCGAGTCTCACTCGTATTTTTTCGAGTCGAGCCCGAATCGAGCCCGAACTGTGTTGGCTCGTTTACATCCTTATGGATAAGGACCAAGCTCAGAGGCTCATGGATGAAATCCATGGTGAACTATGTTGCCCACACATGAGCGGCCCTCTACTCGTTAAAAAGATCCTTAGAACAGGGCTTTACTGGCTCTCGCTTAAGGCTGACTATGATGATCACGTCAAGAGATGTTATCAATGCCAAATTCATGGGAATGCTATCCATGCCCCTTCGAGGGAGCTCCACAACATGAGTTCACCTTGGCCCTTCTCAATGTGGGGAATGGACGTGATTGGGCCCATCGAGCCCAAAGCCAGTAATGGGCATCAATTTATCTTTACCATGATTGACTACTTCACCAAATGGGTAGAAGCAGGCTCCTTCCCCGGGATTACCAAAGAAGTCATCATTGCTTTCATCAGAAACAATGTCATTTGTCGGTATGGACAACCAGAGGTAATTGTGTAAGACAGTGCTAAAAACCTCAACAACAAAATGATGGACGAGTTGTGTAGTAAATTCCATATCAAACACCTTAACCGTCATCTACTGTACAAAGATAAATGGTACTGTTGAAGTGGCTAATAAGAACATCAAGAAGATCATGCAAAAGATGTCCACTAATCATAAAGGATGGCCTGACCTCCTGCCTCTGACTCTATTAGCCTACAGAACTTCAATGCGTACTTCCACTGGGGCATCCCCCTACTCATTAACCTATGGGATGGAAGCAGTGCTCCCCATAGAGGTGGAAATGGAATCGCTCAGAGTGTTGATAGACGATCAGTTGAATGAAGACCAATGGTTACAAGATAGGTATCACCAATTGTCTCTAATAGACGAAAGGCGTAGTGATGCTATCTTCCATGGTCAGTTATACCAACAAAGGATCGCCAGATCCTACAATAGAAAAGTCTGGCTATGGCAGTTTAAACAACATGACTTGGTTTTGAAGAAAATCATTGATAACCAAGATTAATCAAAGGGAAAATTCGCTCCAAAGTGGGAAGGCCCGTTTATTGTCAAGGAGGTATTGACAGGAGGTGCTCTCAGATTACAGGAAATGGACAGCGATGAATTTCCATAGCTCATCAACTCGATAATCGTGAAAGCAAGATTATACCGAAATTACCAAAGAAGCAAACATCCTGGTTTTGGATCACCAGATCACCAGTTACTTCAGGTTTTTTAACCCTTTCTATATATAACCCTTTCTTCATACCCATCTGCCCCATCAGGGAAACACACTCTTCAAGCCAGCAGCCTAGTTTTTAGATCATCAGATCTTTCACTCAACTTCATTTCAAACCTTTCAGGTTATCCCACTAGGGATTGAACCTTTCACACCCGCAGTTTTGTCCCACTACAGATAAGACTTTTCACACCTGTAGTTTGTCCTGAATATGAGATCAAACTTTTTTGGCTGCAAATCGTCCTGAACATGGGGTGAACTACACCAACTTGATCTCCCCAATACCAGGGAGTACGTAGGCAACCATTTTATATGGCCAGGTCGCAATAAAAAAAACAACAAAAATAACAAAAATATTTCTACACCTTTCTATACAAACAAAAATCACAAAAAACATTTCTACACTTTCTACACCTTCACATACAGCGTTGAACCTCTTATACGAGGTTCGAACCACGCAGACTTGATCTCCTCTTCAATAGGAGTATGTAGGCAACCATTTATGGTTTTGTCTTACCCCTACCAAAATAAATAATTATCAACGGTACTGGGATCAAACTTCAATCTACCATATTTCATCGACTTTAGACCAAAGGGATGGAACTACCTGGCCTCCCCATAAATAGGAGAGTTGGCGACCATCTAAGATACGGTTAATTCCTCGAAGAGAAACACCAATCCATAAGAGATGGAACTATTTGGGATCTCCTCTTCAATAGGAGTACCGACAACCATCTGTGGTGCGGTGAATCTTAGAGAGAAAAAGTCACACTCCTCTCCACCTCTACATACAGAAACCAGTCTCAAGACACCAAATAGGGTAGGGATACACATAGATCAACGATCCATTCTGAAAGATCTTGTGACATTTTAATGTCCACCCATCAAGGATGAGTTCAGGATACATCAAGATCACAAGCCCTGAAGAAATAGGAAAATATCAAGAAAATAGCAAGGCACAACTAAAAGGGAAGTGAATCAAAATATATTTCCCTGCCATATATAATGTTGTTTGATATATACAATATGTGTTGTACATGACAAAATGGCTAAGCTAGTCTGTGCAGGAAAATACAAGTCTATTTACAATCCCGTGGATATACGAACTATCAAGTCTAATATGGTATCTCTCTCTGAAGAAGGAGGCAACGCTACAAGTTCCTGCCTAAGGGTATCTATACGACCTAACAGATCCGCAACAACTACATGGTGGCATGATGCTCATCAATATTTACACTCACATCGGCAAGCATGCCAGTAGTAAGGGATCTCACTGTAGTACAATCTGTAATAGCTACATCCCGGGCAGATATGGCATCATCTCGCTCAACAATCAATGTATCTATGGATGATTTGGCCTCATCCCGCTCAGCAATAGCTGTATCTCTATGAGCTACGACATCCTCTCTCTCCAATAGAGATATCTCTCCCATCAAGAGCTGTCAACATCAAGGCCCTAGCTTGATCTCTCTCAAAGGTCATCAGATGAAGACTCTGCTCTAAATACTGTGCTAAATGCTGGATCATAGTAGTACTCGTATTGGGAAAATTTGCAAGAGCTGCTGTCAACCTAGTAAATAGCTCCTCCTCTGTGGGAAGACCATTGTCCTCTATGGGCTCCCCGTCATCAGAATCAATCTCTGGCACTATGGATACCATCATAACCGATGCTGTCTCTGTCTCCATCCATGCAGAATACTCTAACGAATAGCCTGGATGGCAAACAGAAAATGTAGCTAGCTCACGCTGATCCCAACATGCATACACCCTAGATCTGTCCCCTACTGACAAGTGGCGGGAAGCCAAACGCTGACTCAATGCCCCCTCAAAAGGATGGAAGTCCTAGAACTGGTTAAACTACGACATCATAGCCAGTGGGTGGTAAGTCGTCATGCCCCTCAAACCAACCAATGAGAGATAATCCATGCCAGGAGCATGAGTAATGTAGTTATAGGGTGAACTAAGCCCTGTACACGGCAGAATGTCAAACAGATCTTCGATCCCTGCTAAGAATACCGACCAAGACGTAGCGTCTATACACTCCGCTAGCTGGAAGGAGTAAGACATAGCTATCTCATGGGTAAAATAATACCCGTACCGTCGGAAGGTGCCAATCGGTCTCAGGTGTGACATGAACCACATGTACAACATGATTGAGCTACCTATAAATGCCCCTGCAGGGTAGGTGCTGCAATATGTGGCCGATCTCAACGTCTCTACTACAATCATCGGCATAATGGTATGACCCTCCCTGAGAGCTCTCATTGCCATAATGACGCCAATGTCCAACTTATCCATATATCGTGGCATGTGCACATATGACAATACACACATAATCAATATGTCTACTCTAGCTAGAATCAATTGATCCTTCAGCATGGGAAAATTCCCGCAGTGCCGTGTGTAACTATCCTCTGAGCCAAATTTGTCCATTAGGAAACATTGGGATATCACATGGTCGAATGTAATCTCATCCTATATGACTCGCCGATAGCCATCCGCGTCGAAGGTCTATCTAATGGCAGCACCGTCAACCGTGCATACTCCTCTAAGGTAAGAGTCAACTCATGGATACCAAATTAGAAAACCTGCCTCTCCAGTATCCAGTGCTCCAGCATACCCTCTACAAAGCCTGTGGGAACCTGAAACATCAAGAGGGTCATAGAATGCTGCAATAACTGATCTACAGTCACCCTATCTAGAGGTGACATACTATCATACCACAATCTCAGACGGGATGCCACCAACACTGATGGGGTATGATTAATACGGCTAACTGTAGAGGAAGACATCTGTGTGGGCCGTATCATAAGACCATCCATGGGTTAATGCTGAATATCTTTGGACATACATACATATGCATAACATAATATATGTATGATAAATAATAGATGGAAATATGATTTAGGGAATAATAGTATATACATTTCTAAGTACATCATCATCTAATATATCTCTGTATAGCTAAAAATATAGGGAAATGGGGCATAGATGCCCAACAACTAACAGAGGCCTATCAAAAGATATAGCGAGAATGTGGCACAGCCACCCAATATCTAATAGAGGCCTATTAAAAGATATAACGAGAATACACATCAGAAGAAGACAATGGTGTCAATGTCTACATCATCAATCCTATCCACCTGATGTAATTCTTCCCGAAGTCATTGGATCTCCATCAACGGGGATATCAGGCCTATACAATGGAGGATCTGCACCGAAAAAGCCATATAGGTCACCTAAAGGGCCAGCGCCAGAGTTGGAAGGATCAAAAGTATCTGCCTCTGAAGGATCTCTGCCCAAATGTCGGATAAAGAAATATTCCCGCTCTAACTACAGGGTAAAACTGTAAATCTGTGTTAAATGAGTTGGATCTCTGATACAGGCCATCCAATCCATCATCATCACGGATCCAGGAACAATATCCCCCATAAATTATATGGCGTAGGTCTGGGCTTCGATGGTATTAGGGGACCACCAATGCTGGTACATCTCCTGAGTATAAGGACCCTCTGACAGTGTAAAACTATCAACACCCATCAATGGGATATCTGTGATGGGCGATTGTGAAACAGGCCAATAACGCCTGGCAAGAGGCAAGATCGATATACGGATCTCCCCTATGGCGCTCTTAATAGCACGCCCTCCTAAATAGAGCTCCAATCCTCCATCAGTAAAGAGAGGAATCCTACGGATGGATATCACATACTCGACACCAGTCGGGTATCCATCCTCAAACCCAATAGGCAAATGTTCCCCATAATAGGGAATCCATATGATAGCATCAACTGTCAATAACTCCAACTGTAGACGACAATGGGTGAAACCCTTAGCTACATGAACCTCCGTCAATATGGAGTGATGCCATCGACGTCCTCGTGGATAGGTCTCCAAGCCTAGCACACTCACAGGACGTAAACATGGGAGTCTCTCGTAGGTCCAAAACTGCCAACACAAAGGCAAACATCTGCTGTCAGTCAACACTCTTAACCTGTATATGGGAAATCACAAGAGAAATACTCACCAGCAGAAATGGGTAAAATTCTAGCCAAGCCACTGTCAAGCCCTACGAACGCATGTGCATCACCCCTGAGGAAATAGGTGAAGGTGTAGGAGCCCCAATCATACTCTCCAATACGGTCCACATCTCGTGTGGCGCTCACCAAAGCGAATGATACCGTAGAAGAGTTATCTGCTATGAAGCAGCCCCTAATGTTTATGAAGAATAATCACTGAAGAATGTGATCCCTGACTCTCACATCATCGGGTATCGACTCACTCAACAACCCACTCATAGCATCTACGCTCAAAGGACATGTGCGAACTATCCTTCCCTTGAGCGCCTCAGCCGGAACTCCTAGTAAGGATCAAAACTCCATACCGGTGATAAATCTGCCATACATGGCACTAGCGCCCCTCAAAACTCCATACCGGTGATAAATCCCCAATCCATCGGCGTCATCATCAGCTCACAATCCAATAAATGGAGAAACTGAGTCTGCTAAAACTAGGGCTCAGACAATGCCCTGAGGTAACCCCTTGGACAACGACAGAGGAGGATGGAAAAGAACACCCCAAAACCCCAACCATGTACAATCGCTAGAGCCTAATATGTAAAGTGAATGTTGAACCAGTTCCCTTTAGGCTGTGTAAAGATGGGAACCTACATCATAAACCAGATCAACATCAGAATCCTTACTCCTCGTCAATAGGAAAAAAGGAAGATCAAAATCCAGCTTGTACCTCATTTGCATGCAAGTAAACTGAGGGGTGTCAACTCAAATCACCCAGGAGCTCTGGGATCATCATCTGAATACCTGAAAAATCCCTATGGGGAACATGAACAGCAGGAGCGGGGTCCGCAATAGGTACACCCTCTTCATTATTCGGTACCTCAATCCAGATAGGATGTATCACCGCCTCCGCCAGACGACGAGGCTGTCTAACAAAACGGGATCGAGGCACATCAAAAGCCCTCCTCTGCACACCAGAAGTAGTCCTACGGGAACTATTCAGCTGATCCAAATCCATATATCTGGACATAAGTCTCCAAATCACCTCATAAAGGGTGTGGTAAACTCTAACATGGAGCTTTTTTAATTACATTTTATGACTATATGCATGCATGCATTACTTTAACATATGCCTACAGTAGAGTTAAAATGCATGACTATCCAATGCCTACATTTTGAAATTTTTTGCCATAGTCTCCTTTATAAATAGGACTATCCACATGCACATAGGCATGACTAGGTGGTCATTCAGTAGTACACTTGCCCACAGTCATAAACATCTTATACATGCATATATATATCAAAGTCAAAATTCGTAAGGGTAGCCTAATTACCAGGATTACTTTGCTTTACCACCTTTGCTAATTTGTCCTCAAAAAGGATAAGAAATAGTAGAAAAAGGTGCCAATTTAACTATTTCAAAAGCCAAAAAATTTCACATCATTGTGTTCAGCATGGTTAAATACTAACATTTACTATATTGAATATTTTTTATCAAGTCATATGAGCATGCATATTCACTACTATGTGTTTAGAAGCATTTTATGTGATATTTCATTTTCCAACAGATAAAAACTGGAAAAGAAGACATGCATACGTTACCAGGACAGTGTAGAACACTTGTACATTGATAGAATTTATAGAAAGACGCCTGAACTTAGCAGATCTGAAGAAGAGCTCTCAGATTTCCTGTGTCGCGCAACTTAGAAATGAATTTTTAAAGCAAACTACAGTTTAAAACCATCCACGGTTAGCCGCAGGTGTACCTGGGGTTCCACTAGGTGGGGCCCATTGATAAGTAGGTTTTATACCTACTTATCTGGTTGCTATTACTTGAATTAGTTGCTTAAACCTATGTTTCGTAATTACTTTGCATGAATTGTGTGTGCATTTCATACATTTTATGTTATTTTGTAGGCTATGAAATGACATTGGTATGAAGAAGCAAGGAAAAGCAATTCAAACATCTTTTAGACTAAAATATGCAAGCAAATACAAGAAGGGAAGATTGAAGGACTTTTAACACCAAGTTGGATGCATGTTCTTGTAAGGTTTTGTGAAAATCAAAGTAGCAATCAAATTGCAAAAATAACGGAAGCAAAGTAAAATCAGATTTTAAATTTTTTCACAATTCAATTACCCGGATCATCCTTTATGCATATTATTAATTAAAACGAAGAACAAGAAGTTATGGAATTATACCCTTGTAGATACGAGTTTCCACATGTACGAGTTCACCTCCTACTTTTCTGAGATCTCCTTGAATCTCCGGGTAGATTCTTCCTTTGATCAATATTAGCCACCCAAGTGTATGGCCTCTAGAGGTGATCCACCAAGGAAGAACAATTTTCAAGAAGAAGGGTGTATTGGCTCAAACCCTAGTTTTTCCTATCTTTATAGAAAAAGGGGGCGTACTCTCCAACTATTGGAATTGCGTATCTTTGATATTTGATATAAGACTCCTCTTATAAAGATATCAGGTAACCCTATTTAATTAAAATAAGGTATTATTTATTTAATAAAACTCCTTTAATTAATTGGGCTCTCTAATCTTATTAGGTATAATTAATTAAACTCATTTAACTAATTTTCCCTCCTAATCCTATTAGGAATAAATGAGAGTATTTATATTAAATTAATTCCTAAACTCTTTTAGAAATTAAAATAATAATAATTGTAATAATATTAATAATACTCCTCTTATTAATTTATATTTAATATTTCTAAAATATATAATAATAAATATTAAGCTATTTAATTTATTCTATCACAATAGATTAAATTAAATATACTAAATATATTATTACGATTATGCCTTCAACTTCTTAAATAATTATTTTTCCTTTTATGGTGTGACCCTTTAGGTTCTCCATATTAAACCGGTTGTGAATAAATCAATTAGAACAATTCTAATTTTATTTAAATAAATTAAACTATTAATTTATTTAAATAAATAATATTTATTCTACAATAGGGATAAGCCTCCCTAATGATCAACGACTTTCTAGATAGTATAGATTTCAACATTAATCATAAAAGAACCTTTGGGTTAATAGTTACCGTACATTTCAATCCTTCCACCATACAATGTCCCAATTAAATATAAGACATGGAATTACTGTCAAGTCTGATTTTATTTAATTATATATATTTCGATTCCTAAATGCACAACTCCTAATGAATGAAAATTAGAAACTATTTTCTAATTTCATTCCACCTCGCCAAGGATTCCGGGTTGTCATTTATCGAATAATCGTGATAGACATTCTCTTCTTTTACTAGAAGTGGTAGATTCTTTATTGATCATTCATTATCTTCATATATAACTTATTACACCCAAGCATACCCTTTGATATACTCTAAGAGTCTTAAGGAATAAGTCAAAGTGTAATTCATTATATATAAGATACTATGATGATCTCAAGTCTAAGGATCATTTGTACTACTATCACTACAGGAATTCTTATTGACAGGGAAGTAAAACTCCATTAGGTATTCCTTAGTGAGTCACGTTCAGTGAATTTATTCTCTAATAAGCACCTACATACTTGTTTTAGTGTCTCCACAAAAAATGATCATGAGATCAATCATCCTCATCCAATGAGCAAGCAATGTACGTACCAATCTATCTGGATTCACTAATCCCCTTTTTAGTAATCCATTGATTGGGAACATTTTAGTTTTAAGTTATCTAAGAATTTAGATCTCATTAGCATGATCTCATCATGATTCTAAAAGCATTGCGTAAAACTATGGGTTTATCACATATTATTAAAATAGCACCATGTTGATAATAAATGCCTTTAATAAATAATTCTTTTATTAATAAATAAATAAGATTGATTACAAAGTATATACTTTATCATCATACATGATTGGCTTGTATGCATACTACTTTCAATTTCTCACTTGCAATAAAGCCAATCGCCATGGTATCTCATACCCATCTTCTCTAAGTGATGATCGAACTGCTGTTGTGTTAACGCTTTAGTAAATGGATTTGCAATACTATCTTGAGAGTCCACACGCTCCAGGGTGACGTCTCCTCTTTCAATGATCACTCTGATCAAATGAAACCGCTGCAACACGTGTTTGGATTTCTGATGAGACCTTGGTTCCTTAGCTCAAGCAATGCCTACTTAAGTGTTGACAGAATAAAGGTACTGGTCCTGTAATACTAGGAACCACACCAAGTTCGGTAATGAACTTCTTCATCCAAACAACTTCCTTTGTAGCTTCACTTGAAGCTATGTACTCTGCCTCTGTCATTGAATCAACAACTGTTTACTGTTTGGAACTCTTCCAACTCACTGCGCCACCGTTTAAGGTAAACACATACCCCGAAACGGATTTACTGTCATCTTGGTCTGTTTGAAAACTTGAGTCTGTAAAGCTCTCTAGTTTCAATTCGCACCACAGAGACAAGAAATACATCCTTAGTTCTTCTTAAGTACTTTAGGATATTTTTCACTGCCTTCCAGTGTTCTTCTCCTGGATTCGACTGATATCTGCTTGTTACACTAAGTGCATGAGTGACATCTGGTCTAGTACATATCATACCATACATGATAGATCCTATTGCTGAAGCGTAAGGAATCTTACTCATACGGTCTCTCTTCAGGTGTCTTTGGGGCCTATTTCTTGGAGAGATGTATTCCATGGCTCATCGGCATGAGACCTCTTTTGGAATCTTCCATGATAAACTTCTTTAGTATCGAAGTCAATGTACATTCCTTGGGACAAGCCAAGCATCCTTTTAGATCTATCTCTATAGATCTTTATCCCCAAAATATAGGTTGCTTCTCCCATGATCTTCATGGAGAAGTGTTTAGATAACCAGATTTTAATTGATTGTAGCATAGGAATATCATTCCCTATCAGTAATATATCATCAACATATAATATGAGGAATGAAATAGTGCTCCCACTAACCTTCTTGTATACACATGGTTCATCCTCATTTTTGATAAAATCAAACTCTTTGATTGTCTCATCAAAATGGATGTTCCACCTACGAAAAGCTTGCTTCAATCCATAAATGGATCGTTTTAGCTTATAGACTTGATTTGTTCCAACCTTTGAAACAAATCCCTCTAGCTGTGTCATATACACATCCTCTTGAAGTTTCCCATTGAGGAAGGCCGTTTTCACGTCCATCTACCAGATTTCGTAGTCAGGGTAAGCTGTAATCGTAAAAAAAATCCGAATGGACTTGAGCATTGCTATTGGTGAGAAGGTTTTGCCATAGTCAACTCCTTGTCTTTGTTTGAAACCTTTTGCAACCAGTCGGGCCTTATAGGTCTCTACCTTTCCATCTGCTCTAGTCTTTCTTTTAAAGACCCATTTACACCCAATAGGCTTAATGCCTTCAGTTGGTGAAACCAAAGTCCATACTTGGTTTTCATACATGGAGTCCATCTCGGATTTCATGGCTTCTTGCCACTTCTCTGAGTCTTTATTACTTATAGCTTATTCGTAATTCAATGGATCATCATCATCTATGATGCGTACCTCATCGTCATCCTCTATGACAAGTCCATACCTATCAGGTATCTTTGGTACTCTTCCAGATTTACGAATAGGGTGTGGTACAGAAGGAATCTCTACTTGGTTAGGTACCTGACTTTGATCTATAGTATTTTGTGGTTCTTGAACCTTTTCAAGATATATCTTACTCCCACTGACCCCTTCAAGGATAAATTCCTTTTCCAAGAAGGCAACATGTTTCGCAACAAACACCTTTTGATCATTTTGATGATAGAAATAATACCCCGATGTTTCTTTAGGGTATCCCACAGATCTACATTTGTCAGATCTAGTCTGTAGCTTATCGTTTTCAAACTTTTTGACATAAGTTGGACAACCCCAAGTATTAACATGCTTAAGATTTGGTTTCCTCCCTGTCCATAACTTATATGGGGTTTTGGGGACGGATTTTGTAGGTACCTTGTTAAGTAGGTATGCAGCTGATTCTAGGGCATATCCCCAGAAGGAAACTGGAAGGTTTGTAAAGCTTATCATGGATCGAACCATGTCCAACAATGCTCGATTTCTCGTTTTAGATACACCATTCATCTGTGGCATCCCTGGTGGAGTCCATTGTGAGATTATACCATTTCTTTGAGACAATTGAGAAACTCACCACTTAAGTATTCTCCTCCTCGATCAGATCAAAGAATCTTAATACTCTTACTAGTTTGCTTCTCTACTTCACTTCTGAACTCTTTGAACTTTTTAAATGATTTAGATTTGTATTTCATTAAATACACATATCCAACTTGAGTGATCATCAATGAATGTAATAAAATAAGAATACCCTCCTCGTGCAGTCGTTGTCATAGGTCCATATACATCTGTGTGTAAGCAACGCTAACAACTCTGTAACTCTTTCTCCTTTTCCACTAAAAGGAGATTTATTCATTTTGCCCATGAGACAAGATTCACAAGTTGGATATGATTCATAATTCGATAGTTCTAGGAGCCCATCTTTATGCAACTTGGATAATCTTGTTTCATTAATATAACCGAGTCTACAGTGCCACATGAAAGTATAATTAATATCATCTCTTTTCCTTTTCTTAGTTTGTTCAATTTGAAGTATATTTTCATGCAAGTTAAGTATATAAAGTCCATCTCGCAAATTACCAACACATGTTGTTCTTTATCATTATCATTATAAATAGAACAACTGTTGTTCTTTATTATAATGATAATGTTTTATATGGTGTTGGTAATTTGCGAGATGGACTTTATATACTTGACTTGCATGAAAATCATTATAAATAGAACAACTGTTATTCTTTATTATAATGTTAAAACCATCCATATCCAATACAGAGATAGAAATAATGTTTCTAATGATATTTGGAACAAAATAACAATTATTTAAATTAATGAACTTGCCCGTAGGCAGTGCTAAACAATAAGTCCCTACAGCTAATGCATCAACCTTTGCTCTATTTCCCACTCATAGGAAGACCTCATCCTTGCTCAGCTTTCTACTTCGACCATCCCTCAGATATTATTATATATGTGAGAACCACAACCAGATCCAATACCCAAGTAGAAGATTGACTTTCAGAAAAATTAATTTCAACCATAAACAAACCTTGATTAGGATTCGAAGCTTCTCCAAGCTTCTTCTGCTTTTGTTCTGCTAGATAATCCTTGCAGTTCCTCTTCTAGTGACCCTACTTGTTGCAATGGAAGCAAATTCCTTTGCTAGCTGGATCAGGTTTCTTTTGATCTTTCACTTTCGCCTTTCCCTTAGCCTTCTTGGATTCTCTTCTTGAGAAGATACCTTCGCCCTCTTCCTTTCTTGGAAGAATCATCCACCAAGAAGACATGGTTCTTCTTGAATGGGAAGTGACCTTCAGAGTTTTCAACATGTTATGTAATTCAAAAGTGACATCTAACTTATTCATGTGAAAATTCACAACAAATTGTGAGAAGGTGTCCGGAGTGACCGCAAGACTAAATCTTGACTTAACTCCCCATCCATGATTTAACCCAAGTCGTCCAAGACGTTCAATCAGATTAATCATCTTTAAGACATGAGTCTCAACGGTAGTACCCTCGGTCATCCGAGATCGGAAGAGCTTCTGAGATATTTCATATCTAGCAGTCCTACTTTGCTCACCATACAACTCTTGAAGGTGCAGTAGCATAGTAGTAGCATCCATGGTTTCATGCTGATGTTGAAGCTCATTACTTATGGATGCGAGCATGATGCATTGAGCCACAGATGCATCGTCTTTCCACTTTGTAAAAGTAGTAATCTCTTCCTCAGAGGCTGTCTCTGCAACTTTTGCAGGTTCGGGTGAATTTAGGACATAAGAAATCTTTTCAGCAGTGAGAACAATTTTCAGATACCTTAACCAGTCCATGTAATTTGGCCCAGTCAGTTTGTTAGCATTAAGTATGCTATGCAGTGAAATTAGTGAATGTGATATTTTCAAAATTCTGCATGTAAAAAGATAATATTTTAGCAAACATTCATTTAATTAATTACCAAAAAAAATTAGGTCGTATTTTATATTGGTATCTCCCACTATTTTCTTCAAAATATATTACCCTCAATTATATAGTGCGACAAAATCTAATTAAAGTTTTTGCTAGTGAGAATAAGAATCCCATTTCAAATATATATAGCCTTGTGGTGACACAACAAACTATATATAAATAAATAGGTAGACAACTCCTTGTCAATTACATCATCATGTAACTCCTTATGTTTTGCCTCTTAGATTATTTTAATCAAGTGGTGGCACATTCGAATCAAAATTATCTAAGTTAAGTCCAACCTAGCACTTCCATATATTCAAAAAAGAAAAATATTGTCCTTGTGGTGTCACAACAAAATAATATTGTTCAATTTTCTTTATAAGCATCAAATGTGGTAAATTAACATCTGAAATATTTAATACTTGCCTTGTGGTGACACAACAAACTCATATTAAATATTTAATACTCTATTAATTTTATCATGCTAGAAGGCGACGTTCGATATTTTAAATATCTTTGAGCACTTAAGACTTAATATATAAAAACTTTGAGGGATTTGTTATTATTTGTCTCATCTTGTTTAGCGAGCATGCAAATATATATATATATATATATATATATATATATATATATAAAATACGCGCCATATTATTAAACATGTGAAGCATGTTTGCATAATATATAATATATATAATACTAGCATGCACATATAGAATACTATATTCTACCCGGATTGATTATGGACTTTTATTCTAGTTTGGTTCACTAGAGCCACCAAGTGAACCAAAAGGTCAAACCCTAGGGTGCAAGAATAAACATTTAAATATAACTATTACATTTAAACCTGGGCTCCATTACAAATGGGTCTTTAAACGCTCCTTAATCTCCGGTTCTTCGGAAAAAACAATTATAACTAATCCTATTAAGTAAACTATTTAATTTAAATAAAAACCATGATCAGCAGCTAAGGGAAGTACATAGGAGAGATATAGAATTTACATCAAGAAGAAAACCAGAAAAGGCGAGGTACACAGACCCCATTTAATAAAATCCATTCATTCAAACAACTATCTAAAATAAATCGAATCACATTGGTCAATAGTCTATAATCAATCTCATTTATTATCATACATATCATCATATGTATCAATAAATAAAAACATTCCATATATATATGAATATCATTTAATGGGCAATTTTAAGTTGCATGAAATCCAATTTCAAGATTAAAATAAACACTTTATTTTAATTATAAAATTATTATATATATATATATATATATATTAATTGAGCCTCATGGCAGATTATATATATAATAATACAGGAATTCCTTAACTGTTCTTCAGGTTTCATTGAAATTGTTTTTCAAAAATGTGATTTCGCTGCATCCCTTGTAGACTCAGGTAAAGACGAAAAAAAATCAGTACGCAACTACTTTTGCGAATCTGATAACGGTTCAGCCAAATAAAAAAAAAATGTTTTTTTCAAAATTTTGTTTCCCGAATGTTTTTTTTTCCTCATAAAATAATAATTTTATATAACATATTATGCCCAATAAATTATTCAAAATACATACCCATATATATATGGAATCAAAATAATTAATAATTCGCATAAAGTTTGGCTCGATGCCACTGTAAGGTTTTGTGAAAATCAAAGTAGCAATCAAATTACAAAAATAGCAAAAACAAAGTAAAATCAGATTTTAAAATTTTTCACAAACCAATTACTCGGATCATCCTTTATGCATATTATTAATTAAAACGAAGAACAAGGAGTTATGGAATCATACCCTATTTGATACGAGCTTCCACATGTACGAGTTCACCTCCTACTTCTCCGCGATCTCCTTGAATCTCCAGGTAGATTCCTTCCTTTCATCAATGTTAGCCACCCAAGTGTATGACCTCTAGAGGTGATCGAACAAGGAAGAACAATTTTTCAAGAAGAAGGGTGTATTGGCTCAAACCCTAGTTTTTCCTATCTCTATAGAAAAAGGGGCGTACTCTCCAACTATTAGAATTGCGTATCTCTGATATCTGATATAAGACTCCTCTTATAAAGATATCAGGTGACTCCTCTTATAAAGATATCATGTAACCCTATTTAATTAAAATAAGATATTATTTATTTAATTAAACTCATTTAATTAGTTGGGCTCCCTAATCTTATTAGGTATAATTAATTAAACTCCTTTAACTAATTTTCCCTCCTAATTCTATTAGGAATAAATGAGAGTACTTATATTAAATTAATTCCTAAACTCTTTTAGAAATTAAAATAATAATAATTGTAATAATATTAATAAGACTCCTCTTATTAATTTATATTTAATATTTCAAAAATATTAAATAATAAATATTAAGCTATTTAATTTATTCTATCACCATAGATTAAATTAAATATACTTAACCTATTATTACGATTATGCCATTAACTTCTTAAATAATTATTTTTCCTTTTATGGTGTGACCCTTTAGGTTCTCCATATTAAACCTAGGTTGTGAATAAATTAATTAGAACAATTCTAATCTTATTTAAATAAATAAATTAAACTATTAATTTATTTAAATAAATAATATTTATTCTACAATAGGATAAGCCTCCCTAAAATGATCAACGACTTTCCGAGATAATATAGATTTTAACATTAATCATAAAAGAACCTTTGAGTTAATAGTTACCGTACAATTCAATCCTTCCACCATACAATGTCCCAATTAAATATAAGACATGGAATTACTATCAAGTCTTATTTTATTTAATTATATGTATTTTGATTCCTAAATGCACAACTCCCAATGAATAGAAATTAGAAACTACTTTCTAATTTCATTCCGCCTTGGCCAATGATTCCTGAGTTGTCATTTATCGAATCACATAGGACATTTCTCTTATTTTATTAGAAGTGGTAGATTCTTTATTGATCATTCATTATCTTCATATATAACTTATTACACCCAAGCATACCCTTTGATATACTCTAAGAGTCTTATAGAATAAGTCAAAGTGTAATTCATTATATATAAGATACTATGATGATCTCAAGTCTAAGGATCATTTGTACTACTATCACTACAGGAATTTCTATTAACAGGCAAGTAAAACTCCATTAGGTATTCCTTAGTGAGTCACGTTCAGTGAACTTATTCTCGAATAAGCACCTACATACTTGCTTTAGTGTCTCCACACAAATTATCATTAGATCAATCATCCTCATCTAATGAGCAAGCAACATACGCACCAATCTATCCGGATTCACTAATCCCCTTTTTAGTAATCCATTGATTGGGAACATTTTAGTTTTTAGCTATCTAAGAATTTAGATCTCATTAGCATGATCTCATCATGATTCTAAAAGCATTGCTTAAAACTATGGTTTATCACATATTATTAAAACAACACCATGTTGATAATAAATGCCTTTAATAAATAATTCTTTTATTAATAAATAAATAAATAAGATTGATTTCAAAGTATATGCTTTATCATCATACATGATTGGCTTGTATGCATACTACTTTCAGTTCTTGGCTAGGAACTTGGATTATATTGTAGAGCTTCTTCTTATCTTTCCAGAACATCTTGAATCGTCCCAATCGGAGTTCAGATGCGAGACTTATGGCCTTTTTATCAACAAGGATCAAAGCTAAGAGTTTTCATGCTTGCCATTTACATAGCATCTACTTCAAGCCAGATTTCGACCTTGATCTGACAAGAATTTGTCAATTCTCAAAGAATTAAAGTTGTATATCTCGTCGATATCTACGATTTGATAGGTGGTAGGTCTCGTAACTCCTGATCAAATATTTTGCCTATTTTACCAAAGGACGTCATAGCAGAAAATAAAACGGCGTGGGGAGCGCCAGAAACAGAGCGGGGCGCACCAAACCAGCAGATTTTCTGCTACAGTAGCGCATGGCATGCCCAAATTTGCCTAGGAATAGCGCTGGGTACGCCTATCGGCGGGGGAAGAGTTAATTTGTTGTCCAATTTGAGCTAGAATAAGATTATTAGTTGCCTAACTTGATAGGGGTTCCATTACAACTATAAATCCTTGAGTTTAACTTGGATTGAGAGGCTATTTTTCTTGGATTCCATTAAATCCCTCTTGGGATAGATTTATGTTACATTCATCTTTACTTTCTCTTTTAGACTAGGAACCCTAGATTAACGAAGAACTGAAGATTAAAGCTATTGATTATCATTGCAGAATTAGATTGGAAGCAAGAGAATACATATTTGTATATCTCAATTCTAAATTCTTTTCTTATCTATTTGTATCTTTTTAATGCTTAATCAATTGTGGATGATGGATTCTAGTTCAATTATGAATTAAACTCTGTTTTGAGATTACTATGGATCTTATTGTGTAGTTTACTTTGATATATTTCTTGTTGGTCTTATTAGTTATATTTGGATTGTCTGTTATGGTTTGCCCTTAATTGCTTAATTGCCTAGCTAACAATTACCGTGATAATCTATATGAACTCGAGAGATGGATTATAAATTTAGATCTGATTATAATAGCATGTGATTGTGTTTTCTACATGGTGTTGGAAGTCATAATTTATGTATAGGATATAGATATACCTATACATCACATGTAGTCTAATAAGAACTTGCACTTAAACCCTTTTTAATTGTAATTCACATAGAGATATAGTGGATTAGTTAATTAAGGTGTTTAATTTGATTCTATCATCTGTGGATTTGATTTGATATGAGTATGGTGCATTGAGAGATGGCCATATATTTACTTCAGTGTTCTTGATTAACAATGCAATATAAATAATTTGGCTTAATAGGAAGTGTGTTGACTGAAATGAAACAATAAGTGAAATTGTAATCTTAAATCTTCATTTTCTTGTTTCACTCTAGGGATAGTTAGTAATAGTTTAATTAATTATTTTAAATTAAAATATTAAATCATTTATTTAAATAAGATTAAATTGGTTATAGGTTAGTACTTGGTAATTCTTGTTAACTAATTCTCCGTGGGAACGATACTCTACTTACTAATATATTACTTGTTGACCACGTATAGTTGCGTGATTGTGCGTAATTAGATTTTACCTAATAAGTTTTTGGCGCCGTTGTCGGGGAATTAGTTTAATGATTTTTGCCAATATTAGCTTAAATCAAATTAGTCATAATTTGAACATTTTTTTTCTTTTTATTTAATTCTCTTCCTATTTTTCTCTCTTTTCAGGTACCATGGCTGGATGCAAGTATCAATGGCCATATTTGAGTATGACTCAGCCAAGAGACACTGAGATTGAGGGACTCAGTGAAATTTTTGTAATATCAGCACAGCATGAGACACTTTCGAGGAGGTTGGATGTTGTTGCAGCCCAACGTAATCGAAGGATAGCAGTTACTTGCATTTATTATGCTGGCAATCACCCGAGTAATCAATGCACCGTCACTCTTAGGCCGGTATAGTTTGGTGGTAACTCCCTCAACCAGTATGCATATGCTAATTATCATCAAGCTTGGGGGTATCACCCGGATTCTTCATGGTGCTACAATTATGAAGACCAATACTATGCTCCAAATCCGACATACACACCAGAACTCTTATATCCACCTCCATTGCCACAAGAAGAAAAGTCAAAGTTGGAGGAATTCCTGTCAAAGCTCATAGCAAACCAAGAGGAGAGGATGATGAGTCAAGAAATATCGAGCCATAATTTTTAGAACCGGATGAAACAACTCATCATTACTTCCACACATGGTCCTCAATACATAGATTCCAAAACTGAGGCAAATAATTTATGGTTGGTGGACTTGTTGTCCAAGCTTGTAGTATCAAATGAGGAGAGGAGGATTAATCAAGAGAGGTCAATTCTAAATCTTCAGAATCAGTTAGATCAAATGTTCAAAGCCGTGAACAATTGTCTTCAAAACAATTGGTGTTATGACATGGATTCCGAGATTGACGAAGTGCCCGAACCAAAATCTACAGCTGGATGACCCACTAGATGATGAAAAAGAAGAGACAAGTGGGGATAATGAAAACAAGGTCGGTGAAGAACTAACCGTGAGTACCAATGAAGATGAGCCGATGTTTTTGGTCCCCTAAGTGCCTTCTCCGCCAAAGATCAAGAATCTAATTAGATTTACAAAACCATTCCCGCTTGGTAGTCATGTCATCGGGAAGACCATTTATAATATGAGTGCTAATGCAATGTTAGAGCCATGGTTGAATGAAAAAGAGAGGGTAGATGTGACGCCCCCAAAATAGGTATACATCACCCATCTTGAGTCGCCAGATACATGGTACATAAATTCAAATACAACTTAATTATACAACAGTCATGTAAAATATGACAAAACATACCTGAGAGTTTAAACAAGAATATTGTCATCTAGACAATATCCACACTCAATGGAGTCCTCATTAAAATTATTTTCACATTATTCCATAGAATAGTGAGGACTACTAAAGCCATTTATCCTGGACCATCACTCCATTCCCCGACTCGTCCCAGCTATATTCTCATTTCTTGAAGAGAACAATGAAAGAAAGGGTGAGCTCAACTAGCCCAGTAAGAAATATTATGACTAAGATAATGCAGAATAAATTATCATTAGCCTTCAACAGTATAACAACTGATAGAATACAATAGACAACACGTTTTAGATCAACAAATCGCAATGAATAAGCAATCCATTAGAAGAGTCAAGTAGAGTATAAAATCTACTATCTTCTATGATTTAAAAGTTTTTCATCAACTTTATCGCCGAGACTCATTTTAATAAATAAAATTGAATCATCCCCGCATTTCACGGCCAAGGATATTCATGTAACCATCAATGGTCATGATTATACCGAATAATCCCTGGTCATAATCATACCAACAACTGTCCATCAATGAACTACAGACCAATGAGGACTTTTACCACATCATTCATCACATTACTATCATGATTATACCGAATAATCCCTGGTCATAATCATACCAAGTCCATCTATGCACGTAAGCCAAAGATGACTTTAATCATAATATAAGCACGAGGATGATGACAATGACATAATAATTCAATAAAACAAGTTCAAGGATAAATTTAAAAGATTTATAATTTAATTTATCCAGAAATCAATAACGTTCAAATTGTTAACATGATTCTGCTTTGTAGAGTAAAATTCAAGAATAATATTCATGTACCAAAATAATTTGGATAGAAAAGAAATATATTTTTTGGGTGAATAGTACCCCATGAATAGTACTTCGGGAATAGTACCTCGTGAATAGTACCATGACATAAAAAGTATCCCAAATAGCCGAGTGAATAATATTTGGGTGAATAGTAATTTGGATGAATAGTAACCCATGAATAGTAACTCGTGAATAGTACTCGACACAAAAAGTGGCCCGAATACCCGAGTGAATAATACTAGAGTGAATAGTAACCTGGTGAATAGTAACCCGTGAATAGTAACTCGTAAAAGAAAACACAAAAGAAAATTATATTCCATAACGAGTACAAAAGAAATGATATCTCATAATGTAGTATAATATAATATACTAAAGCGCAAATGGATTTTCACTCCGCCTACGCAGTAATCCACGTAGATGCATCATTTCCACAATTTAATAAAGAATGAATACGAAAGGTCATTCACTATGCATGCGGTAATCCACATAGACAGGTTATTCCAACATAATAATAAAGAATGGAATAATAGAAGAATTTACCATGCATGCGATATGTAATCGCATGCATAAAAGTTATTCCAACAAAATAATAAATAATGGAACAAAGTTATGCGTAATACGCATTGCATCGGATATTCCAATGTAATAATAAAGAATAGAACCGTGTCATGCGTAATTCGCATGCATGTGATATTCTAATGTAATAATAAAGAATGGAATAACATAAGAATTTCACCACGTATGCAGACTTTTTGATGACAAAGTTATTCCAACATAATAATAAAGAATGGAATAACAAAAGAATTTCACTATATATGCAGTACTTCACATAGATAGGTTATTCCAACATAATAATAAAGAATGGAATAACAGAAGCTCTCTTCATGAATAGGAAAGAAATAATACCCCTTACCTTAGAAGAAGACTGGATACTGGAATAGTGAGGTAGCAGACTTCTCTTTTGCTTTATCTCTATAATTTTTCTCTATAATAATTGCTCTATAGCTTTAGTGAATTGGTGAGAAATGAAGGAAGAATGAGCTTCTATTTATAAAAAAATATAGTTTTGATAATTACACGTTTTGGGGCTCAAAATATTACAGTATAATACCTTCCTCTTTTTCTTCATTTTTAATTTAGTCCTGCAAGTATTATCAAACCTGCACCACCTCCCCTAATAGTAAATAATGTGAATCAATAGTTCAATCATGTGAATCAATAGTTATAATCATGTGAAAATATGAATTACAGTATAGTACCTTCAACTATACCTCCATTTTTAACTTAGTCATGTAAGTATTCTCAATCTTGCACCACCTCCCCTAATAGTACAAGAATGTGAATCAATAGTACACACATATGAACAAATAGTTATAATCATGTGAATTAATAGCAATTAATTGCTCATTTATCCTAAGTTAAATATTCGATTGGTCAATATAACCTCAGGACATCAATTATTATCGAAATAAATGTCGATTTTCACTAACACTAATAATTCCAACACAATGGAACTATCAATTTCATCTTTAATCAACACAAACTTATTCATCATTAATATTATAATTCACAATATTTAATAACCAGGTCGTTCCCAGGAAAGAGTGGGCTTTTCGATAAGGATTTCTCCTTATTGACGCGCAATTAGGTGACCAAACCTCTCCTTGACAAAATTTCTAGACATTATCAATATTGCAAAAAATAATATGAATAACTTTGTCGTCTCAATTAATAATTTAATAATATAACATATAATGCAAATGATACTGTGACAATAATTGAATCAATAATATGAGAGATATGATGCAAAGAATTATCGTAGCAATAATTGAGTATAACTTAGTAACTTCTTACGTAAGCATCAATAATCAATACCGCAGTGCTACTATGCAATGCGACCACGCCAGACATCGTATTTTTTACTACCGGGCGGTTCAATGCTTTTAATTCAGTAACACATTAAATGTTTATAAAATGATAATTCTGTCATTTTCTAACTGCGACAATACTTCCGTTGTGGGGGTCTTCCAATGATTGTGCCGTTTTACGAATATTCCCTGTTAAAATGAATATTCCTAGACCAATCGAATATTATATAACCACTTGCTTACATTGCAGAATTTATAAATATTACCCACAACTATAATATTATATCAAATCCACACCATAATATTAAAAAAAATATTTCGAGAAATTTAAATATTTATTCATAAAATTTGGGGTCTCACAGTAGAGAAGGAAACCATTATGTTTGACAAACCTCAATGCCCCATTCAAATCATAGACATAATGGAGAAAACACCTAGTTGGTGGATGTTCATAAATGGGACCCTATCTACAACTAGCAAGCTGGGTGGATTTGATTTCAGAGCTATCACTTTGGGGAACCTCCCGGATACTACATTGCTCCTAATGGATGGAGAATTCCTCAACTTTCATAGAGGAATTGGATAACATTGACTAGACAAAGTTAGGCTGAAAGACTACAAATCAAGCGCTCGTTGGGAGGCAACCCAAGTTTAAATTTTTATTTTTAGTAGTTATTAAATTTGCATTTATTAGGATTTAATAAACTTGCTTCTATTATGTTCACATGTTAGTCAAGTTCAATTCAAGGGTGGTGCCCGATTCATTCTAATGTGTCTAGCCTATTCTCCAAACTTTGCATACAAGGAGGAATTTCGCTATATTTTCAGGGAAGTCATCTGCTTTACTTTTTTATATTTTAGCCATTGAGGACAATATCTAGTTTAAGTTTGGGGGATTGTTATTATTGTTTAGGATTGCGTATTTAGTATAATTGTTGATTGCATATAGTTAGTATTATTATTTTAGTTTAGTGTTTATTGCATATTTTAGCATGTTATTTAGTTTTTTTTTAAAAAAAAATTATTTTAAATTGTTGCATTTAGTGTAGATAGGTTACATTGCATGAATCTATCTATTAGATAGTAAAAGTCTATTTTGGCCTATGATGAGATTGGAATGGTGTAGACAAGTATAGTATTGATTATTTAGGCTTTGACGTGATCTCCTATTATGAATTGAATCTTTTTCTGTTTGAAACTGGTATAATCAGGTTAGCATGTTAGAAACAATCTTGTTGACTGATTAAGTTTAAATTAACACATAATGGAATTCTTAAGGATAATACTAGTTTGAATGAAAGAAAGACATGAATAGGCGGAGATGGCTATATTTAGACAAGAACCTAAGTTTGGGGGAAAATTTGGGATATATAAGTTTTACAGTTGAAAAAAAATATGAATAAATACCATGGCTAGTTTTTTTTCGGGGCCTTTGTTACTTGAACAAGTATGCCCGAGGGGATTGTCTTTACACCTAGCGCCCTAAGGTCTTTATGGTCTGGGAGTCGTTGCTCGAAAGCTCGCTAAGGGGTAACATTGTTAGCCTAATGGAATGAGACATTGCACATGTAGGGATTCGGCACATAAAACGTAGCGAAAATAGAACAATTCAAAGCAATTTTCGAAACCCAAAAATAGGATCCATGCGAAACAGAAATTAATCCAGTGGTTTAGAAATTATACTAATTATTTTGGTTGAATCGATGCGGTCAAATCTCCAACGTAATTCAAACGGACTGCGACTACTACAGATATCCACACTAACGCCCGCATTAATCGTCGTCTACGATCCGTAGAAGAAGGAATCACAGACTAGCCACCAAAAGGAATCGATTTTCTGTTTTTCTCTAGTCTCTCTCTAAGAGCGACTAGGGTTTTTGTTTTTGATTATGATGATTACCCTAAGTAATCATGCAAGCCGTACCCTAAGTAATCATTCGAGGGGATTTAGATGAGAAGAGAATTTTACATTAGAATTTATAGAAAGGCACGACATGCAAGCCGTATTTCAAAACCGAAACCACTAACATATGGGTCAAAAGGCCATAACTGTGCACCATGCATATCACAATAAGCATATAATAATGCTTTATATAAAATTAAAGAAAAATATATATAACAAATTGGGGTCACAACCATCGCAAGGCCATTTACTGACGGGGTCCAGGGGGGTCTCCCAGCGGTGGTCCCGGTGATTGGTCACGAAGCTGGCCTGAGGTAGTGCCCTCGAAATTTTTTTTCAAACTACAATCAGATTGTAGAATTTTTCTAAATGATTCTCTCAAACGCTTTTTAATTATTTATTTTAATCCACCAAAATAGTCATAATAATAATACACGATACATATCATATATGTCCGGTTTCAATTAATCATATTAAATTGAATATCGTTATTACGCCCATATAAGATATAATTAATCAACAACATAAACATGCATATCTATTACTTGATATTCATAATACCATAATATGTCGATTAGAGAATATCATATACTCAATTAGCAGAACATTATATACATGCATATCTATTATTGATATTTATAATATCAAAATATGTCGATTACAGAATATTATATACTCAATTAAAAGTTCGGTAAAATTGTATCATCATATATCATATATATCGAAAACAATATAATCAATTTCAGATTGTATCATCACATACCATATATATCGAAAACAATTAAACACGTTATCTGAATTAATCATTTCTCAAGTAGCTCTGATACCACTGTAGGGATTCGGCACATAAAACGTAGCGGAAATAGAACAATTCAAACCAATTTCCGAAACCCAAAAATAGGATCCATGCGAAATAGAAATTAATCCAATGGTTTAGAAATTATACCAATTATTTTGGTTGAATCGATGTTGTCGAATCTCCAACGCAATTCAAACGGACTGCGACTCTATGGTATCCACACGAACGCTCCACACGAATCGTCCTACGATCTGCAGAAGAAGGAATTGCGGTACTAGCCACCAAAAGGAATGGATTTTCTATTTTTCTCTAGTCTCTCTCTAAGAGCGGCTAGGGTTTTTGTTTTTGATTATGATGATTACCCTAAGTAGCTACTATATATCATATATATAGTAGTTAAAAGGAATTAATCAAATCAAAACCTAATTTCATAAAATCCGAATATATATATATATATATATATATATATCTTAATTAAGTCTTACTTAATTAATATACATATATATATATATATACAAATTATCCTTTTAATTTAAATTCGTGATTTAAATAATATTAATCATATTAATATATTTAAATCCTTATAATTTAAATTAAATCCTTTTAATAACGTTTCTATGTGTGTGTGACTTTATAGGTTATTATTACGTTGGCAATAATTTTAAAATCATATTATAAAATTATAAACAGTGAGCGACATCTAGTAATGCATCACTGCTACCCAAGTAATAATAAGATCGATGATTCGATGCAACCTTTATGTGAGCAATGTTTCAATGTAATTTAATCCTTTTAACCTTAATATCCTAGATTAAACTCTAGTCATGGAATGTGTCATACTCTTCATAATTTAACTGAAGTTTTCTTGGTCAATGAGAGTACTATATGAAACAAATCACTATTTGAGCATGGCCATGCATTTCATAGTCCTACTCAATCAAGAGGCCTATGGATATCACCCCTAATAAATAGGAGGGTTAAATTCCATCTAGATCACTCATATTCCTCACACGATTCATGATGTACCCAATAATCACCTTTATAGTCCACCCTATTAAAGGTGACATTTAATGATATCAAAGTACATAAATTCCCGTGTAGTAATATAGTGATTTCATGTCGGAGGACCATTACATCATTGTTACTATGAGAATTTCTAATGACACTTCGCATAATGCTCCACATAGAATTCTCATGGTGGTTCTGTCCAGTACATCGTTCTCTAACATGTACCTATGCATTGACTTAATATCTCATATATTTATGACCAATGAGATTTGGTCATCAGTCAATCCACATATTAGTCTCAATGCATCATTGTTGTCCCATCAACAATGATACTCAACTAGGGACATTTAAGAACAATGATACTAATTATAATTATATAATCTCATGTTCAAGTCACATACTTGAAACTATATAATTTGTATCACTATTCTAAGGATTTTTTTTATTATGTTAACATTTATATAACGCCAGTAAATAAAACCATAATAAAATCATTCATTTATTCAATCAAATATAATATCAAACGCGTTAAGCAATTATATCAAATAATCGGCCTCTAGGGCATAAACTCTAATAGTCTCCCACTTGCACTAGAGCCAATCACTCATGTATCTAATACCCATGGAACAAGTGTGACCGTCGTGTTTCAGCCGCTGCGACAAAGCCTTGGTCATTGATCTCGTAACATTATCATCCGTCAGCACTCTTCCTATATGTACATCTCCTCTATCAATGATTTCATGGATGAGATGGTACCGCTTAAGTATATGCTTGGATCGTTGGTGAGATCCGGGTTCCTTAGCTTTGCGCAATGGCTCCATTGTTATCACAAGATAGCTTAACCAGATCAACAATGGTCGAACAACACCTAGTTCAATGATGAACTTTTAATCCATCTGACCTCCTCGGTTCGCAGCACTAGAAGCGAGAATATACTCAAATTTCCTGTTATAGAATTGGCTACTGTTTCTTGCTTCGAACTCTTCCAGCTAACAGTACCACCATTAAGGCAAAATACAAAACCTGATTGAGACTTATAATCATCATTATCGACCGAAACTAGCATCTGTGTAACCTCATCGCTAGTTCATCTTCACCTCCATATACCAAGAATGAATCCTTAGTCCTTTTAAGGTACTTGAGGATATTCTTAACTGCTGTCCAGTGACCTTCACCTGGATTCGACTGGTATCTGCTCGTCATGCTCAAAGCATATGAGACATCCGGACGAGTACATATCATTGCATACATGATAGATCCAATTGCCGAAGCTTAGGAGATCTTTCTCATATGCTCCTCATCATCTTGTGATTTAGGTCATTGGGCCTTAGAGATCTTTACACCATGAGTCATGGGTAAATGTCCTCTTTTGCCTCTCTTGCATGTCGAACTGCTTTCAAAGACTTTATCAATATATGTACTCTAACTTAGGCCGATCATTTTTCTTGATCTATCTCGATAGATCTTGATACCTAAAATGTAGGCTGCATCGCCTAAATCTTTCATGGAGAAACATTTTCCTAACCATGTTTTTACGTATTTATAATGAAGGAATGTCATTCCCAATAATTAATATGTCGTCAACATATAATATCAGGAATACAATGTGACTCCCACTAACCTTTTTATATACACAAGGTTTATCTTCATTTTTAATAAAGCCAAACTCTTTGATTGCTTCATCAAATCAAAGATTCCAACTCCGAGAGGCTTGCTTCAATCCATAAATGGATCGCTGTACTAATACCTTCCAAAGATCCTTTGGAGCGACAAAACCCTCAGGTTGTGTCATGTACACATCCTCAAGGAGATTTCCATTAAGGAAAGAAGTTTTGACATCCATTTGCCAGATTTCATAATCATAAAAGGTTGTAATAGCAAGTAAGATCCAAATGGATTTAACCATTGCCACTGGAGAGAAGGTTTCATCATAGTCAACACCTTGAACTTGTTTGAAACCTTTTGCTACCAGTCGGCCTTTATAGGTTTGTACATTACCATCCATGTCTGTTTTCTTCTTGAAAACCCACTTGCACCCTATTGGTTTTACCCCTTCGGGTGGATCAACCAAAGTCCATACTTGGTTAGTATGGAATCCATTTCAGATCTCATGGCTTCAAGCCATCTCTCAGAATCTAGTCCATTCATAGCTTCTTGGTAGGAAGCAAGCTCATCCTGATCTATGAGCATCACATCGCCATTTTAAGTCACAAGATATCCATAATATCTCTCGCGCTCTTGGCGTGTCCTACCAGATCTACAAATTCCTTGTGTAATTTGAGTAGGTTCACTTTCCATAACATCTTGTGTTTCCTGCTCACGTTCCAACTCAGGTTCAATGATATTCTGTGGTTCTCGAATTTCTTCGAGTTCTACTTTCCTCCCACTATTTCCTTTAGAGACAAATTCTCTTTCTAGAAAAATACCAGTTCGAGCAACAAACACTTTGTTCTCAGAAGGTTTGTAGAAATAATACCCTTTTGTTTCTTTTGGGTATCCCACAAAATTACATTTGTCAGATTTGGGTCCGAACTTGTCAGAATCCAAACGTTTTACAAATGACTCGCAACCCCAAATCTTCATGAACGACACACTAGGACATTTCCTAGTCCACATCTCATATGGTGTCTTCTGAACCGTCTTTGTAAGAACACGGTTAAGTGTGAATGCAACTGTGTTTAGAGCATGACCCCAGAAGCTTATTGGAAGATCTGCATGACTCATCATTGATCGTACCATGTCCAACAAGGTTCTATTCCTCCTCTCAGACACACCATTCCATTGTGGTGTTCCAGGTGGAGTGAGCTGTGATATAATACCACACTCCTTTAGAAGGTCATCAAAGTCTTAGCTTAAGTATTCACCTCCTCGATCGGATCGAAGGGCTATTATGCTTTTGACAAATTGGTTTTGAACTTAATTCTTGAATTCCTTGAACTTTTCAAAGCATTCAGATTTGTGTCTCATAAGATACACATATCTATATCTACTAAAGTCGTTAGTAAATGTAATGAAGTAATAAAACCTACCTCTTGCTAACGAACTCATGGGTCCACATACATCACTATGTATAAGTCCCAATATATCGCTAGCCCGTTCACTGTGTCCAGTGAAAGGGGCTTTAGTCATCTTGCCTAATAAACAAGATTCGCATTTTTCATATGATTCAAAATCAAATGATTCCAAAAATCCATCTTTATGGAGTTTTAATATGCGTTTCTCATTTATATGGGCCAAACGACAGTGCTAGAGATATGTCGGATTTGAATCATTTGATTTAAATCGTTTTGTATTTATGTTATAGATAGGCATTTCCAAATCAAGAATATAAAGACCATTAAACAATTGTGCAACACCATAACATGTATCATTTAAGTAAAACGAACAACGGTTGTTCTTTATTATAAATGAAAAACATTTCTTGTCCAAACAAGAAACAGAAATAATGTTTTTGCTTATAGTAGGCACAAAATAACAATCTTCTAATTCTAAAACTAGCCCAGAGGGCAAAGATAAATGATAAGTTCCTACGGCCAGTGCAACAACTTTTGTTCCATTCCCAACACGTAGGTCAACCTCTCCTTTCGCCAAAGTCCTACTCCTTCGGAGTTCCTGCACATTAAAACAAATGTTAGAACCACATCCAGTATCCAATACCCATGATGTAGAAGTAGACAAATTGACTTCTATAACATATATACCTGAATCAGAAGTCCCCCTTCCTTTCCTTTTCTTCACTTCTTCCAAATAAGCAAGACAATTCCTCTTCCAGTGTCCAGGTTTTCTACAAAAGTGACAATCACCTTCTTTAGCCACCCTGCCTTAAGGCTTTAAAGCCTGTTTGGTTTTGAAATTGGGTTTGGCACCAGATTTAGATCCTATCTTCTTCTTGCCTTTCCAATTTCCCTTAGCATTCCCCTTTTTCACCATCATTATGGGAGCGGGTCCTGCCTTTTTCATGTTGTTATCGGCAGTTCTTAACATGCTCAACAACTTAGTAAGGGGTTTCGCAATTTCATTCATAAGATAATTCATGACAAATTGAGAATAGCTGTTGTTCAGGGATTGCAAAACAAGATCTGTTTGGGCCTCCGGAGTGATTGGAAAACCCAATCTATCAAGGTACTCAATATACCCAATCATTTTCAGCACATGTGGACCAACTGGATCACGTTTACCCATTTTGCAGTGATACAATGCCTTGCTTGAATCATACCTCTCCTGTCGAGCATGCCCTTCGAACAATTTCTTGAGATGCTCAATTATCTCATAAGCATCCATCAACTCATGTTGCTTCTGAAGCTTAGTGTTCATGGTTGCTAGCATGAGATAACTCACATCCAGAGCATCATCTTGATGCTTCTTGTAAGCATTATGCTCAGAACGTGGTGCAGTATCAGATGGTGCTACAGGAATGGGCTTTTCAATGACATATAGCTTACGCTCTTGTTTGAGGACAATCCTCAAGTTCCTATGCCAGTCAAGGAAATTAATTCCACTCAGCTTGTCCTTCTCAAGGACCGATCGTAGTGAAATACTACTTGTGTTGTTTTTGTTTGCCATTGATATCTACAATTTATAAGTGCAAAAAATAATAAGTCAAATTGCAGAGTTGATATTATGTAATTGATAATAGTACATTCAAAATATACCTCCCACTATTTTATTCAAATTAATAGCCCTCACCATTAATTCGGAAAGCATTTTTCAATTAAATCTTTCTAGTGAGCCAAGATCCATATTTCATTATGCCCTAAGTTAGCTTTGGCTAATCTCTTAAAACACAATTATTTAGGTAGACAACCCTTTCTGTCAATTATATCATATATAACTCTTGGATAGTTTGGTAAACAACAATTGTTTCTAGTCCATCTAATGGTACCTACCAAACTCTATGCCTCTAAGTCTACAATCCTATTGAGATAACTTAGTTAAGTCGGGCCCAATGATTTTAACAGTTTGGATATCACAATTATCCTATCGCATCTTACCTAGATAAATAGGGTACTTTGCTTATGGCAAACCTACATCTATTGATCAAGGTCTTGATGAGTGTTATTCATTGGAAGGCATCGATTTAGACTTAATAATTTAATGAGGATTTTATTAATAAATTTAGATCTCACCAATTTTAATCTTATTAAGCATGCACATTATTTATCATATCATATCGCATACAAGCATAAATAAAGTGCAAAATTAAATGTGTCATGCTTATGGCCCAATCCATCGTCAATCTTTTCAAGGTAATGAAAGATTGAAGGTCAATCTAAGGTGGTAAAAGATCTTAAAATAAATAGCTTCCTTGGATCTTCCTCAAGCATGTGCCTCCTCTCCATCATCATCTTTCCATCGTGTCCTTCATCTTTTCATCTTCATCGATTCTGATTATTACATGACATAAAGAAACCTCGAGTTACATTCGAGGGATTTAGATGAGAAGAGAATTTTACATTAGAATTTATAGAAAGGCACGACATGCAAGCCGTATTTCAAAACCAAAACCACTAACATATGGGTCAAAAGGCCATAATCGCGGCACCATGCACAATCACAATAAGCATATAACAGTTTATATAAAATTAAAGAAAAATATATATAACAAATTGGGGTCACAACCATAAATGCGCTACTGACGGGGTCTTAATCGGTATCAATGACGGCCAATGAAAGGGTATTGGGGGTAGCGCCCCTGGAAATTTGTTTTGAACTACAATCTGTATTGCAGAAATTTTCCAAATGATTCTCTAAAACAATTTCAGAATCACGTATTTTAATCCACCAAAATAGTCATAATAATAATACACCGATACATATCATATATGTCCAGTTTCAATTAATCATATTAAACTGAATACGGTTATTATGCCATATAAGATACAATTAATGTAACAACATATACATGCATATCTATTTATCGATATTCATAATACCGTAATATGTCGATTCTGTAATATCATATACTCAATTAACAGAACATCATATACATGCATTTCTATTATTGATATTTATAATATCAATTACAGAATATCATATACTTAATTAACAGTTCGGTAAAATTGTATCATCATATATCATATATATCGAAAACAATATAATTAATTTCAGATCGGTAAAATTGTATTATCACATACCATATATATCGAAAACAATTAAACACGTTATCTGAATTATTCGTTTTGCAAGTAGCTCTGATACCACTATAGGGATTTGGCACATAAAACGCAGCGGAAATAGAATAATTCAAAGCAATTTCCGAAACCCAAAAACAGGATCCATGCGAAACAGAAATTAATCCAATGGTTTAGAAATTATACCAATTATTTTGGTTGAATCGATGCGGTCGAATCTCCAATGCAATTCAAACGGACTGCGACTCTATGGTATCCACACGAACGCTCCGCACGAATTGTCCTACGATCTATAGAAGAAGGAATTGCGGTACTAGCCACCAAAAGGAATGGATTTTCTGTTTTTCTCCAGTCTCTCTCTAAGAGCGGCTAGGGTTTTTGTTTTTGATTATGATGATTACCCTAAGTAGCTGCTATATATCATATATATAGTAGTTAAAAGGAATTAATCAAATCAAAACCAAATTTCAAAAAATCCGAATTATATAATATATATATATATATATATATATATATATCTTAATTAAGTCTTACTTAATTAATATACATATATATACATATATACAAATTATCCTTTTCATTTAAATTCGTGATTTAAATAATATTAATCATATTAATATATTTAAATCCTTATAATTTAAATTAATTCCCTTTTAATAACGTTCTATGTGTGTGACCCTATAGGTTATTATTACGTTGACAATAATTTTAAAATCATATTATAAAATTATAAACATTGAGCGACATCTAGTAATGCATCACTGCTACCCAAGTAATAATAAGATCGATGATTCGATGCAACCTTTTTGTGACTAATGTTTCAATGTAATTTAATCCTTTTAACCTTAATATCCTAGATTAAACTCGAGTCATGGAATGTGTCATACTCTTCATAATTTAATCTGAGTTTTCTTGATCAATGAGTAGACTATATGAAACAAATCACTATTTGAGCATGGCCATGCATTTCATAGTCCTACTCAATCAAGAGGCCTATGGATATCACCCCTAATAAATAGGAGGGTTAAATTCCATCTAGATCACTCATATTCCTCACACGATTAATGATGTACCCAATAATCACCTTTATAGTCCACCCTATTAAAGGTGACATTTGATGATATCAAAGTACATAAATTCCCGTGTATTAATATAGTGATTTCAGGTCGGAGGACCATTACATCATTGTCACTATGAGAATTTCTAATGACACTTTGCATAATGCTCCACATAGAATTCTCATTGTGGGTCTGTCCAGAACATCGTTCTCTAACATGTACCTATGCATTGATTTAATATCTTATATATTTATGACCAATGAGATTTGGTCATCAGTCAATCCACATACTAGTCTCAATGCATCATTGTTGTCCCATCAACAATGATACTCAACTAGGGACATTTAAGAACAATGATACTAATTATAATTATATAATCTCATGTTCAAGTTACATACTTGAAACTATATAATTTGTATCACTATTCTAAGGATTTTTTTATTGTGTTAACATTTATATAACGCAATAAATAAAACCATAATAAAATCATTCATTTATTCAATCAAATATAATATCAAAATGTTAAGCAATTATATCAAATAATTGGCCTCTAGGGCATAAACTCTAACAACACAGTCATTGTTAAATAATAATAATAATTAAAAAATAAAAAATAAGACGGGAAAAGAGCAAAAAGCCCCCATAATGAAAAGTAAAGCATAAGTATCCTGGATTAGACTCTTGAACTTGGTGGATGTTTGAATTTAGTTGGATTTAGCTTGTTCATGAATTTTGTGAGTTTGCAATGTATGATGCCTTTAAAGAGATCTATTATATGTTTTATTTTGCATTATATCAGTTAGCATGGATGTTGAGCACACACACACACACTATACCAGTAATAATAGTTTAAGATTTGATGATTGACTAGGAAATTGTTGATTGTTTTTGATATGAATTATTGTCATGTTTATTTGATTTCGCTAAGGTCGGTTGAATAGACTTGTCTCTGTCATTACTACTGGATTCATAGGTATATCGTAGTTATATTTGCATTTCATTATGTTGTGTTGCTTGGGAACAAGCAACTGTTTAAGTTTGGGGGTATTTGATAAGTAGGTTTTATACCTACTTATCTAGTAGCTATTACTTGAATTAGTTGCTTAAACCTATGTTTCATAATTACTTTACATTAATTATGTGTGCATTTCATACATTTTATGTTATTTTGTAGGCTATGACATGACATTGGCATGAAGAAGCAAGGAAAAGCAATTCAAACATCTTTTGGACTAAAATATGCAAGCAAATGCAAGAAAGGAAGATTGAAGGACTTTTAACACCACATTAGATGCATGTTCTTGGCTTGGAACTTGGATTATATTGTAGAACTTTATCTTAGCTTTCTGGAACATCTTGAATCATCCCAATCGGAGTTTGGATGCGAGAGTTATGGCATTTTTATCAACAATGATCAAAGCTAAGAGTTGTCATGCTTGCCATTTACATAACATCTACTTCAAGCCCGATTTCGACCTTCCTCTGTCCAGAATTTATCAATTCTCAAAGAATGAAAGTTGTAGATCTTGTCGATATCTTCGATTTGATAGATGGAAGGTCCCGTAACTCTTTACGGATCAAACGTTATGCTTATTTTACCAAAGGATGTTGCAGAAGAAAACAGAACGGCGCGGGGCGCGTCAAAAATGGTGAGGGGCACGCCGGGCCAGCAGATTTTCTGCTACAGTAGTGCGGGGTGCGTCCAAATTAGCCTAGGAACAGCGCTGGGCACGCCGGTCGGCGGGGAGAGAGTTAATTTGGTTGTTATATTGTCCAATTTGAGCTAGAATAGGATTGTTAGTTGCCTAACATGATAGGGGTTCCATTAGAACTATAAATACTTGATTTTAACTTGGACTAGGAGGTTATTTGTCTAGGATTCCATTAAATCCCTCTTGGGATTGAATTATGTTACATTCATTTTTACTTCCTCTTTTAGACTAGGAACCCTAGATTAACGAAGAACTGAAGATTGAAGCTATTGATTATCATTGTAGAATTAGATTGGAAGCAAGAGAATACAGATTTGTTTATCTCAATTCTAAATTCTTTTCTTATCTATTTGTTTCTTTTTAATGCTTAATCAATTGTGGATGATGGATTCTAGTTCAAATATGAATTAAACTCTGTTTTGAGATTACTATGGATCTTATTGTGTAGTTTACTTTGATATACTTCTTGTTGGTCTTATTAGTGTAGACACTCAAAATTTTCTGCACACCTGTTACTAACATTGCAGAAGGGTAGATTCGTCTTTCAGAGATAACCCTGGAAGACAGTTCACATCCATTCCGGATACCACTGAAATTTCAGTCTTAACCCCGGAACACACACCAGGATTATCAGTTCCAAACTCGGAGATAACCTCGAGTTCTATCCTTGGAGATAATCGCAAGGAATGCCATTGTAGTTCCAGCGATAACCCCAAAAATATTTGTTTCAAATGCATGCAATCAGCTTTAACCTCGGAACTCCCGCCAAGGAACTCATTCCAAAGACTCGGAGATAACGCTGGGAAAACAGGCACACTTAAAGATGATCCTTAGGAATTCAAACACTTACAACAGTCCAATCTCAGAGATAACCCTGAGCACGGTCTTCTTTATCAGCCCAAACTGGAGATAACCCCGATGAAGGGGCAAAATTGACATCTTGCCACCTCAACCCCTACATCGTGCCGTCTCAACATCTCATACATACATTTCTACACAATAATGTCCCACAAGAGCCAAGGACTTCCAATCCTGAGTGACTATTACGCAAGGCAGCACACCGGATAGAATTTGAAGCTTGAAGACCATGGGCCTGGTCCCCTCTTCCTGACTTCGTACAACTTCTAATCCCAGTCATTGCGTAACTCTCGACAAAAGTAGTCCAAAAAAGGTCTTGTACACCTCAATCGGATGCTCGAATTGATGTTCTGCAAGTTCGAGCGGACATCACAGTACACGAGTGCATGTACTTCGAGATGGTGGGACCCATAGAGCCGGGAACCCAGAAGCGACCCTTGAGTGCATCTACGGCTCTCATGTAGGTAGACCTCTGACAACCCAACTCTATAAATATAGAGCTTGGGGTGGCCATTTTTAAGAGAGAAAAAGGCGAGGAAGCCCTGTGAAATTTGCTCTGTACACACCCCATATTGAGTGCTTTCTCATTTTAAACACTAGTTAGCTCACATATAGCTATATTTTTACCGGCGGGAGCTGAGTGTTCATCCATTTATAGTCATAGAAGTCTTCTTCGGTAGCCCACTGTAAGCCTTCTTACACATTATAAAGCCTTTCTCTTCATCTTTGCACACACTATTCTTCACATTGAGAGTTATGTTGTGTGTGTATGCCCGGACTTCGGTTTGTGGTTTCCATTTTTGTCTGTATATATATATACTTATATATGTATATATTTATATATATGGACTAACATTATCGAGTTATGCCTCGATTGAGCCTAGACTTATGTCTAGACTTATATATATGAACTGTTGTCAGATTATGTCCGATGAGCCTGGATTTTATATCCGGAGCGTTCACTGCAGTTCATATATATATATATATATATATATATATATATATATTTACATTTCTGTCAGGTCTGGAGTTTACTTCATGGTCTTTTACTGCTTTATTTACATTCCGTCTTGCATGGAGTTTACTTCGTGACGGTTGATCATTTTTATTGCTTTCTTTATATTTAGTCCCACCTGGAGTTTACTTCGTGGCGGTTGATTGTATTTATTGCTTTATTTACATTTTTGATCCCCCATGGAGGTGCTTCGTGGTGGTTGGTCATGTCTCTATATATATATTTATCGCTTTTATATATTTATATTTTCGATCCCCCATGGAGGTGCTTCGTGGTGGTTGATCATGTCTGTATACATATGAAAGTAATATGCACACAAGCCAATCATGTTTTATGATAAAGCATATACTTTGTAACAATCTTATTCATTTATTAATAAAAAGTATTAATTTATTAAAGGTTTTTAATTATCTACATAATGCTGTTTTATAAAATGTGATAAACCCATAGTTTTAAGCAATGCTTTTAGAATAATGATGATGATCATTCTAATGAGATCTAAATTCTTAGAAAGCTTAAAACTAAAATAGTTCCCAATCATTGGATTACTAAATTGGGAATTAGTGAATCCGGATAGATTGGTACATCGTTGCTTGCTTTCATTGGATGAGGATGATTGATCTCATGATCATTTGTGTGGAGACACTAAAGCAAGTATGTAGGTGCTTATTAGAGAATAAGTTCACTTTGAGCATTGGCTCGCTAAGGAATACCTAATGGAGTTTTACTTACTGTCAATAGGAATTCCGGTAGTGATAGTAGTACAAGTAATCCTTGAACTTGAGATCATCATAGTATCTTGTGTATGATGAGTTATACTTTGACTTATTCCTTAAGACCCTTAGGGTATATCAAACGGTATGCTTGGGTATAACAAGTTGTACATGGAGATAATATATGATCAATAAAGAATCTACCACTTCTAATAAAAGAAGAGAAATGTCCTATGTGATTCGATAATTGACAACCCAGTAGTCCTTGGCCAAGGCAGAATGAAATTAGAAAGGAGTTTCTAATTTGCATTATTTGGTGTTGTGCATTTAAGGATCGAAATACATATAATTAAATAAAATAAGACTTGACAGTAATTCCATGTCTTATATTTAATTGGGACATTGTATGGTGGAAGGATTGAATTGTACGGTAACTATTTACTCAAAGGTTCTTTTATGATTAATGTTGAAATCTATATTATCTGGAAAGTCGTTGATCACTAGGGAGGCTTATCCCTATTGTAGAATAAATATTATTTATTTAAATATATTAATTATTTAATTTATTTATTTAAATAAGATTAGAATTATTCTAATTGATTTATTCACAATAGGTTTAATATGGAGAACCTAAAGGGTCACACCATAAAAGGAAGAATAATTATTTAAGAAGTTAATGGCATAATCGTAATAATATGTTATGTATATTTAATTTAATCTATGGTGATAGAATAAATTAAATAGCTTAATATTTATTATTTAATATTTTAGAAATATTAAATATAAATTAATAAGAGGAGTCTTATTAATATTATTATAATTATTATTATTATTTTAATTTCTAAAAGAGTTTAGGAATTAATTTAATATAAGTACTCTCATTTATTCCTAATTGGATTAGGAAGGAAAATTAGTTAAAGGAGTTTAATTAATTATCCCTAATAAGATTAGGGAGCTTAATTAATTAAAAGAATTTAATTTATTAAATAAAACTCAATTCCTTAATTGTTAAGGTGGGTTGCCCACATCTATAAATAAGAGGAGTCTTATTATGGGTGACGGGTTTTGTTGACTTTTACAACATACGTAATAATTCCAATAGTTGGGAGAGTACGCTCTTTTTCTATAGAGATAAAAAAACTAGGGTTTAGCCAACCACCCATCTTTTTAAATCCTTCTTCTTCCTTGGTGGATCACCTCTAGAGGCCAAATACTTGGGTGGCTAACGTTGATCAAAGGAAGGAACCAAACCCGGTGGATTCAAGTTGAATGCGAAAAGGATTGGAGGTGAACTTGTACCTGAGGAAGCTCGGATCTTCAAGGGTTTGTTTCTTATTCATCTTTTTCGTTTAATTAATAATTGTGCATAAAGGGTGATCCGGGTATATGGTTTGTAAATATTTTAAACTCTGATTTTTACACGTTTCCGCACTTTTATGCAATTTGATTACGTTCTTGAATATTACAAACCTAACAGTGGCATCAGAGTCAAACCTTTATGCGAATTATTAATTGTTTTAATTTAATATGTATGTTGATATGTGTTTAGAACAATTTAATTGGGCATAATTTATTGTATAAAATTTATTTAAAAAAAAACACGAAATCTCCATCCGGTATATATATTTTTTTTTAAAACTAGTAGGTTCGCCAATCATGTGAATTACGAACTACTTTTTTCGATGCCTTGGATTAATGGATTTCTTTGAACGTATGTGATCACGTGGCCCATAAAAAAAAAAAATTGCAGTGATTCAAGTTATCAGGTTACATATTCACATGCTTGTAATCAATTAACGTTTTTTATTATATATATATATATATATATATAATATAACATTTGTATCTGTTTGGTAAAAGTTACGGGATATATATAAGGATGATTATTATATATATAATATATATTACCGTAATATTAATATATATATATATATATAATAATTTTAATAATTTTATAATTAAAATAAATAATTTATTTTAATCTTAAAATAAAAAGTTTATTTTAATATTAAAATATAAAATTTATTTTAATTTTAAAATTAAATTTTATCTTAACTAATTAGAGTTGGAATTTGATTCCATGATAACTAATTGGAGTTGAAATTGGATTGCTTAATTTCCTTAAATAAAGGAGTTTATTTAGATATGAAATAAGATTTCATATTATTCAAAATAAAAGAGTTTATTTGTGAATAGGAAAGAAAATCCGTGTTTCCTTAAATAAAGGAGTTTATTTAAATATGAAATAAGATTTCATATTATTCAAAATAAAGGAGTTTATTTGTGAATAGGAAAAGAAATCCGTGTTTCCTTAAATAAAGGAGTTTATTTAAATATGAAATAAGATTTCATATTATTCAAAATAAAAGAGTTTATTTGTGAATAGGAAAGAAAATTAGTGTTTCCCTAAATAAAGGAGTTTATTTATTTATTTTTTTTACATGGAATTAGATTCCATAATTAATTAAAATAAAGGAGTTTATTTTGATTAAAGATCTTGATTAAAATAAAATAGTTTATTTTATTCAAAATTGGATAAATTAAAATAAAATAGTTTTATTTTGATTTAAATTTGGATTAAAATAAAGGAGTTTATTTTGATTCAAAATTAGATTTTATACTAACTAAATTTGCCCATTAAATGATATCAATATATATATTGAATGTTTATTATTCATCAGATGAATGTTATTTATTGATGCATATGATGATGTGTATGATAATAAATGAGATTGATTATGGACAATTGACCAATGTGATTGGATTTTATTTTAGTTGGATGCATGAATGTATGAGTTTTATTAAATGGGGTCTGCGTACCTTGTCTTCTCTAATTTTTCTGAATGTAAATTCTATCTCCCTCCTATGTACTTCCCCTTGACTGCTGATTAAGTTTTCTATTTATTTTAAATAGTTTTGTAATAGGAATAGTTAGAATTAATTTTGAAAAATTGGAGATCAAGGAGCAAGGAGCGCTTGAAGACCCGTTTGTAATGGAGCCCGGGTTTAAATGTAATAGTTATATTTAAATATTATTTCTTGCACCCCTAGGGTTTGACCTTTTGGTTCACTTGGTGGCTCTAGTGAACCAAACTAGAATAAAAGTCCATAATCAATCCAAGTAGAATATAGTATTCTATATGTGCATGCTTATATTATATATATTATATATTATGCAAACATGCTTCGTATGTTCATTAATATGACGCGTATTTTATATATATATGTGCATGCACGCTAAATAAGATGAGATAAATTAATAACAAACCCCTCAATTTTTTATATAAAGTCCTAAGCGTTCAAAGATATTTGGAATATCGAACGTCGCCTTCTAGCATGATAAAATTAATAGAGTATTAAATATTTAATATGAGTTTGTTGTGTCACCACAAGGCAAGTATTAAGTATTTAAGATGTTAATTTATCACATTTGATGCTTATAAAGAAAATTGAACAATATTATTTTGTTGTGTCACCACAAGGATGATATTTTTCTTTTTTGAATATATGGAGTGCTAGGTTGGACTTAACTTGGATAATTTTGATTCGGATGTGCCACCACTTGATCAAAATAATCTAAGAGGCAAAAGAAAAGGAGTTGCATAGTTGATGTAATTGACAAAAGTTGTCTACCTATTTATTTATATATAGTTTGTTGTGTCACCACAAGGCTATATACATTTGAAATGGGATCCTTATTCTCACTAGCAAATCTTTAATTAGATTTTACCGAACTATATAAGTGAGGTAATATAGTTTGAAGAAAATAGTAGGAGATACCAATTTAAAACAAGACCTAAATTATTTTGGTAATTAATAAAAGAATGTATGTTAAAATGTTGTTAATTACAAATTCATTTACAGAATTTTACAATGTCTAAAATTACTATCACTGCGAAGCATATTAGATGCTAAATTAACCGGGCCAATTAAGCGGATTGGTTAAGGAATTTGAGAATAGTTCTCATGGTGAAAAGTTATCTTATGTCCTTAATACGCCTATCCTCGCAATGGTTGCGTGCATAATGCCTTTGAGGAAGAGATTGCTACTTTTAGAAAGTGGCAAAATGATGCACTGATTGGCTCAATGCATCATGCTCGCATCCATGAGTAACGAGCTTCAGCGTCGGCATGAAACTATGGATGTTTCTTACTATATTTACGCACATCAAGTAGTTGATGGCGAGGAAAGTATGATCGATAGATATCGAGATATCTAAGGAGCTCTTCCGATCTAGAATGGCCAATGGCACTATAATGCAGCATAAAAAGTCCTAAACATTATCAATTTGATTGATCAATTAGGATAATGGTTTTGTCATGGATGGAGAGTTGAGCTAAGATTTGATCTTGCACTCACTCCTGACTCCTTTCACAATTGTTGTGAATTTTCATATGAACAAGCTAGATATCGGTCTATTTGATTTTCTTAACATGTTGAAAAATGTTGAGAGTCACTTTCCAACCAAGAAAGACCATGTCTTCTTGGTAGGGGCCAAAGGATCTTCCGAAAAGAAGAACGATTCAAAGAAGGTAAAATGAAAGGCGTAAACAAAGGATAATAAGAACAAAAGCGATCACGAATAGCAAAGGAGTTTGCTTCCACCGCAATAAGCACGGACCTTTGGAAAGAAAGCTGCGAGAAGCATCTTGCGAGAGGCTAACCAAAGAAGCTTAGTGAAGTTTGGTTCATAATACGCTTTTTGTTCATGATTGAAATAAATTTTTCTTTAAGTCAAGGTTCTACTTGGGTATTGGATACCGACTTTGGTTATCATAAATATAGATTTATGAAGGGACCAAGCAGAAGTGGAAAGCTAAACAAATATAAGTAATCCTATGTGCGGGAAATAAATATTGTTCTAAACACATATTAACATACATATTAAATTAAAACAATTAATAATTCGCATAAAGGGTGATCCGGGTATATGGTTTGTAAAAATTTTAAACTCTGATTTTTACACGTTTCGCACTTCTATGCAATTTGATTGCGTTCTTGAATATTACAAACCTAACAATATATATATATATATATATATATATATATATATATATATATATACAGCTTTTTTATATATATATAAATGCTTATTGCTTTTCATATAAACTGCGACATCATGTGAGCCTAGGAATCATGTGATCACAGATTCAGTTCACTGAATCTAGATTCGGTTCCCGTGATGGATATTTTCAGCTGTAAGCAGCTTGTAAATTATTCACGATGTTTGAATTTCCTTAGATTGCTTTCATGCCCATGAGGAGTTCGACACTGCTATATATTATTTTCTCGAAGATGCTTCGCATCTCGAAAATAAAAGCAATCAAGCCGAACATTTAATAATAAAATGGAAGTATGAAAAGGTCTCAATTACTATTGAGCACAGGGTTTGAAAAACCTCTTTTACAAAACTTCACTTCTATATCATGTTTAAAACTGAATTTTTATATAAATTCAAACCCTTTGTATATAGGTGTGAATGAGGCCTTGCACTACTTCCAAATAAATTGCACATTGATCCACACACACACACACACACACACTCACATTCATATAACCATTTCTTGAAAAGTGGCGGTCACCGTGGTAACACAAATGTAGGGGGGTGCCTAAAACCTTTCACATGCATAATCAAGCCCCCGAACCCAAATGAATCTCGGTTTCACAGACCCATTTAGCAGTGTCACATCACTGGGTCAATGTGCAAACATTTTCTCGGTTGCGTTGATGCAACCAATTAAAAACACCAACTGGCGACTTTTACAGTCAAATTGTCGACATATACATGTCGGACCTTTTTCACTTGTTTTTTCAAACAAATCTCACATAACATGAGAACACCAAAGAACAAGAACAGAAAAGGGACAAATAAAAATCCCGACGTCGACAGGTGGCGACTCTGCTGGGGACTCCAGTAAGAGGGCTTAAGCCGCTACTACAAGCTTTTCAAAACTATTATATGCTTGTGTGTGAATGTTGCATTTACATTTATGATGAATGTGTGCGAATGCATTTACTTACTGCACTGCAATATATATATCTATGATATTAGTGCTTCACACATGTCATCATTTTCATAAACGGTGAGACACGTTATATGTGAATGTATGTTGTGTGGTTCCTCCACCAGGAGGATATCCTGTCGGTGTTTGATTACTGGACTCATAGGGAGACTAATTCCAACGAGGCTCAAGAAAGGCACCACCCAGATTCGCTCCAGTGAAAGACCGGATTAACTTCCCGTCAAGTAGATTGCGATGATCTGGGAACCTTCGTGCCAAAAAGCCACGAGAGTAACCCTAAGATAGGTTAACCTCTGATAAACCAAACGCGGAGGAAAGTCTCTTCATGCTTTCCATTTTCTATTACTTGTAAAATCATTTACTTATAATTTTATTCCATATTCATCTTTATGTAATGGAAAATATGAAGAATATTTGCACATACATGACATGCTATCAAATGACACCCGTTTTTGCAGGATAATATTCCTAAAATAGACACATTATGATAGCATGCAAATATTTACATTATCCCTAAAACTAAACTACATAAGTTTTTGTAGGGAAACAATTGGGCCTGTTACCCGCTCAAAATCCAAAAAGGCCACGAGCCTACAACTAATCATATCTTCTTTTAACCAGTCTAATCCCCTTTTTCGAGAAGAATTTGACGGATTAAGTAAACAAATTATAGATTTGACTATTCTACTTAAAGAATTACATCAGTCTACTCAGGGCTCAAAGATGCCTACACATACAGAATCCTCTACACAAGGAGGAATTCAAGGTTTGGATAAAACAAATTTGAAACCTCAGTTGGATACGACCAACAAAGACCCTGAAAACAACCATCTCAAAGGAGATCCAGACACAGGTGATATCAGGAAGAAGGTCCTTCAAATGGAAGAAACCATCCGTTCTCTCAAAGGGATTGGAGCACATGGGAGTGTTTCATATGTTGACCTTTGCATATTCCCTGGTGTTCATTATCCAGAGAAGTTCAAAACCCCTGACTTTGAAAAGTATGACGGATTAGGGGATCCTTACACACATTTGAAGGTGTTCATTGGAGAACTTGGATCTTATTCAGAAAATGAATAGCTCAGAATGTAGCTGTTTCAGAAGAGTCTGACTGGAGAAGCCCGTTCATGGTATACCAGATTAGACAACTCAAAGATCTATAGTTGGGAAGAGCTAGCTCATGCCTTCCTCACTTAGTACATCTTTCAATCTCAGATGGCTCTGGACCGGTATCAGATTACCAAGGTTAAGAAATAGTCCAATGAGTCTTTCAGAGAGTATTCTCAAAGGTGGAGGCGCCTTACTGCTCAAGTTATTCCTTCCATGACGAAATCAGAAATGGTCATGACCTTTATAGACATACAAAAAGCTCCTTTCTATGAGAGAGTCTTAGCTGGTATTGGCAAACCATTTTCTGAAATAATCAAACATGGAGAGATGGCTGAGATGGGGTTAAAGTTAGGAAAGATTCAAGACCTAGCCACTTTTAAAGCAGTTGCTGAGCATATCCAGTCCAGAACTTATGGAAACAACCCCCGGAGGGTCCATAAAAAGAAAGAGGAGGATGTTTCCTTGATACTAAAAGGTCAAAAAGGCAATCAGAATATGCCTATACAGAGGAGAATCTACTCCCCTTTTTAAGCACAATCTTCAAACCCTCCATTGCCTAAAAGTGGAGAAGCAAAGCATCCTCGAACGTTCACACCCTTAGGGGACTCGCTCGAGAATATTCTTGCTCTTTTGACTGCTCAGAACAAAATCACACATCTTCTTCCACCAACCAACCTTAATGGGAGGGGTTTCAATGCTACTCGGAAGTGTGCTTATCATTCTGGGGCACCTGGACATGATACTCAAGATTGTTGGGCCTTGAAACACAAGATCCAAGATTTGATAGACAACGGTGAGATCGTGGTTACCAAAACAGATCAACCTCATGTGCAAGATAACCCTCTTCCTCAACACAAAGAAGAAGAGGTCAATATGATTAGTTGGAGCAGTGGACAGAGTTCCAATTTTAATGGTGAATTATCCCAGACCATCAAAGACGGTGTTGACAGATAGAATTACGCAAAGTTTCAATTTGCTATGGAACGAAAGATGAAAGCTCTTTATAAGTAAGTTGAACAATTGACAGAACCGGTGATCCATCAGCATCAAGTCACACGCCAGTTAGTCAGCCAGGAGCACTCCTGTCTCCTTCCTTTTGTTATGAATGATCCATCATCACCTTCAAAAAGTGAAGCACTGGAGGACAAGGTTGCGAAGAGAGCAAGTATTAAAGACCGTCGGGATTTTTCCAATAGAAGGGAATTTACATACTTGGGCCAACCTATAGAGGAGATATTTCAGATGCTAATCAACGAAGGAAGGATCACCTCCCTTCTACCTCCAATCAATCCCCATTCAAGACGGTTCAACTCTGATGGAGTATCATTCACATTCTCATGGTCACAACATAGAAGAATGTTGGGCACTCCGCCACCTTATTCAGAATTTAATTGACAGCGGTGTCCTGTAATTGGCAGATAATGACACTGTGCTACTCGAGAGTGGGAATACATGTCCTACCAAATGGAAGGGATCAGTAGAAGTTATATCCGTTGAGGCTGATGAGACTGTCAAACCATTTCCCATACAAGAAATTCAACTCAAAGGTGGTGATAATCCTTTGAAAGTGGCTGCACCAGAGCCAATTTCTTTACCTTTCAGACCACAATATCCTATTGTCAGCCTACACAAAGTCCCATGGAATTATGGAGAAGCTGAAGGATCCACGTCTCATACCACTGCTACGGTGTCGAAAGAAAATCCACTGTATCTTCCTCATAGGGTGATGAAGCCCACCATAAAAGCAAAAAGGAAGATTCCTATGAAGAAGATTGAGAAATTCCTCCGCACAATGGGCCATAATAAAGCCAAGGTGGTTCTAAGCTTAAGAGAAGCTCCACATCAAATCTCAATACTAGACTTGGTTTTCTCTTTCGAGGATCACAGGAAGATCTTATTGAAGGTTTTGGAAGAAGCCTACTTACCAAAATCAGTGGACGTGGAAAAATTTCAACATCTGTTTGATCAAATTTTTAACAACAATGTGATATCATTCACTGATGATGACATACCGCCTGAAGGGACCGGTCATTGCAAGCTATTGCACATTGCAGTTTTATCCTCCGAGTATATGTTAGCTGGAGTTTTGATAGATGGAGGTTCGTCTCTGAATATTTGTCCTTATGCCACTTTGGTGAAGATGAACGTCAATCTCAAGAAGATCTAAAGTAGCCATACAGTTATCAAAGCTTTTGATGGATCCCAATGAAATTCTGTCAGGAGAGATTGAGTTGCCAGTGGAGATTGGTCCAAATACATTCAATGTACCCTTTCACGTCATCAAGATAGATTCAGGATACAACCTGCTATTGGGGAGACCATGGATCCACATGGCTGAAGCCGTCCCTTCTACACTTCATCAACAACTTAAATACATTGTCGACAATAGCCTAGTCACTGTCAACGCTGAGCCAAAATGTCCTGAACAAAGAGACATACCACTCATCAGCTTCAATTCAGAAGTTGAACCAACCAGTTTTCATACTTTGGAAGTGAGCAACACACAATACCATCCTATTGGAGCGCCACTTCCCGTACCCAAGATTTTTGCCAAAGTGATGGTAGCTACCCAAGAAATGATGTCATTGGGTCATCAGCCTGGACAAGGGCTGGGTAAAAATTAGCAGGGTATTAAGCACCCAATTCAAATGTCTAGTCAAACCGGGACAGCCGGACTAGGCTATTCAACTAGTTCCAATTATAGGAATCCTCCTAATCACAAACAGATTCCTCAAGCTTCCGCCACACGACGATTTTCTCCACTTGCAACTCCTGAGCTAATACAGTCTCCGGTAAAGGTGCCAGCATATGTTATGGCTATGCTATTTCCCAAACCAGTACCGGTTAAAGAAAAAGAGGTCCTAATTCCTGATCTCTAAGTGGAAGAGAGGGAACAGAAACGTAAACATGACATCGCCCTGATGATGTCAGGCATACACATCATTGTCCGTGATGAGCATACAAATAGATACACCCCAGACGATGATTTCCCATATGTTATGGTCATCATTCAGGAAAAAGAGGACGATGACAGCCCCTCAATCACTGCAGTCCATCGGGACTTTACCCTCGACAATTGGAGTAGCACTCCATGCATTGGTCGATGAGGGTAAAACGGGCATAAATTCCATCTGCCCTGTAGATAACTTTAATTGCTTACTTTTCTGTATAGTATTAGTTGTTATTTTATCAGTACATGCTAACACTTTGTATGATTAAACAGTTTCATATATTAAGTTAAAACATATTTTATTTCAGGACTCTGAATTTAGATGTGCATGTACTTGCTGATGAGGTGCCTTTTTTCCACAAGGACTGTAACTTTGATGAAAAGTTGGACTTAGACATTAAGATACCTCAGGAGATTAAAGAATGGGCCGAAGTAAAACCTAAACCCAACCTTGATCAAACCATTTCTTTTAATCTTGGAACCTTAAAAAGCCATAAGTTAATCCAGATTGGTTCAGACCTTACCCCAAACCAATGGAATGACATTGTTCCATTACTAACTCAATTCCAGAATGTGTTTACATGGTCTCATGAAGACATGGTGGGTTTGTCCACTGACATTGTCCTTCATTGCCTTCCCATTAAAGAGGGATTCAGGCCAGTCATACAGAAGCTCAGGCGATTGAAACCTGAGTAGAGTTAAAAGGTGAAAGAAGAAATTGTGAAACAATTTCAAGCTGGCATTATCATGGTGTCTACATATCCGGAATGAATATCTAACATAGTTCTCGTGCCTAAACCAGGAGGAAAGGAGCGAGTTTGCGTGGATTACCAGGATCTGAACAAAGCTTGCCTTAAAGATAGCTTTCCCGTGCCCTTTATCCACATTCTCATTGACAATACTGCTCAATACGGCATGTACTTATTTGCAGATTGCTTTGCGGGGTATCATCAGATTGTGGTCGCTGAGGAGGACCATGAGAAAACTGCTCTAATAACGCCTTGGGGAACCTTCTACTATAGACGGTTGTCATTCAGCCTCATTAATGCCAGAGAAACCTATTAGTGAGCTACGATGGCTCTTTTCCACGATTTAATGCACAAGGAGATAGAGATCTATGTGGATGACATCATTGTCAAGTTCCGAAGGGAGGAAGACCACTTAGACCATCTCAAAAAGCTCTTCAACAGGTTGCGTAAGTATAACTTGAAGTTGAATCCAGCCAACTGCGCCTTTGGCGTTAAATCAGGTAAGTTGCTAGGTTTCCTAGGAAGCCACAAAGGGATTGAGCTGGATCCCACCAAAATCCAGGCCATCAAGGAAATGCCCATTCCTCAGATAGAGAAGGAAATACAGGGATTTTTGGAAAGAATCAATTTCATTAGCAGGAGGTTTCTCTCGACTCACAAACAACCTATGAGCCCATCTTCAAATTCTTAAGGACGAACTCCTCCATGAAATGGAATGATGAGTGTCAGAAAGCCTTCCTTACAATCAAAGAGCAGATGGTTAATGCTCCTATTTTGGTACCTCCCAAGGATGATTTTCCCCTATTCATGTACCTGTCCATTAATGACAATGCTATGAAATTTGAATCTTTGGGATAGAAAGACGATAGAGGCCAAGAGTGAGCTATCTATTACCTCAGCAAAAGATTCAGCAGCAGTGAACATAAGTACACTTTGATTGAGAAGACTTGTGCTTTAGCATGGGCTTCCATGAGGTTACATCATTACCTCCATGGTCACACAATCCATCTCATATCCCGCGTGGATCCTCTCAAGTACATGTTTAGTAAACCCATACAGAATTGTCGGCTGTCCAGATGGCAGTTGATTCTACAACAATTTGACATCGTCTACGTGATGCAAAAGTCTATCAAAGGATAAGGAATTGCGGATCAACTGGCTGCCGCACTTGCAGGGGACTTCAAAACCTTGGAAACATACTTCCCCGATGAAAGGGTGATGGTAGTTCAGTGACAACATCAATACGATACATATCGTAAGTGGAAAATGTATTTTGATGGAGCTATTAACACAAAAGGCTCTAGAGCTGGAGCAATTCTAGTATCAGGTACGGGGGATAAGTATCCCGTCGCCGTCAAATTGCAGTTTGTCAGCACGAACAACACACCTGAGTATGAAGGCTGTATCATGGGGCTAAAACATGTCCATTCAATGGGTATTAGGCAGTTAACTGTCATTGGGGACTCCGAGTTGGTAATCAAACAATCCACGAGAATTTATTAAACCACAGAACTATACTTGCTGCCTTACCATCGGCAAGTTTCACAGATGGCTTTGGAGTTCAAAGAAATCTCTTTTTCACACATTCCTCATAATAGGAATGATTTTGCGGATGCACTAGCAATATTGGCCTCCTTGATTCACATACCTGACAAGGAAAACATGCCAAGCATCACATTTACCCTACAAAAGGCCCCAGCCTATGGGAACTATATTGGAGAAGTATCGGATGATATACCTCCCATCCACAACCCTTGGTATCAAAATATCAAGGAGTATCTGCGAGATGGATCTACACCTGTAGAGGCGAGCCCAACTGAAAAGTGGCGGATCCATCGAATGGCTATAAAATTCTACCTGAGCGGAGATGCACTCTACAAAAGAGATGCAGGATTAGGTCTCCTCAGATGTTTGGACAAGGAGCAAGCTCAGAGGCTTATGGATGAGATCCATGGTGGAGTATGTGGCCAACACATGAGCGGCCTCCTACTTGTTAAGAAAATCCTCAGAACAAGGCATTATCGACTTACGCTCAAGCTGACTGTAATGATCACGTCAGGAGGTGCTATCAATGCCAAATTCATGGAAATGTTATCCATGCCCCTCCAAGGGAACTCCAGAACATGAGTTCACCTTGGCCCTTCTCAATATGGGGAATGGACGTTATCAGTCCCATCGAGCCCAAAGCCAGTAATGGACATCAGTTTATCTTCACCATGATCTACTACTTCACCAAGTGGGTAGAAGCAACCTCCTTCCCTAAGGTTACCAAAGAAGTCATCATTGCTTTCATCAGAAATAATGTCATTTGTCGATATGGACAACCAGAGGTAATTGTGACAGACAATGCTAAGAACCTCAACAACAAAATGATGAAAGAGTTATACAGTAAATTCCACGTCAAACACCTTAACTCTGTCATCTACCATCCAAAGATGAATGATGATGTTGAAGCGGCTAATAAAAACATCAAGAAGATCATGCAAAAAATGTCCGCCAATCACAAAGGATGGCCTGACCTCTAGCCTTTGACTTTATTAGCCTACAAAACTTCAATGCGTACTTCCACTGGGGCAACCTCCTACTCATTAGCCTATGGGATGGAAGCAGTGCTCCCCATAGAGGTGGAAATGGAATCCCCTCAGTGTTGATGGGCCTTTCAATTTGGATGAAGACCAATGGGTACAAGACAGGTATCACCAATTGTCTCTAATAGACGAAAGGTGAACCGCGGCTATCTTCCATGGTCAGTTATATCAGTAAAGGATCGAAAGATCCTATAATAGGAATGTCCAGCTACGGCAGTTTAAACAACACGACTTGGTTTTGAAGAAGGTCATTGACAACCAAGATCAATCCAAGGGAAAATTCGCTCCTAACTAGGAAGGCCCGTTTGTTGTCAAGGAGGTATTGACAGGAGGCGCTCTCAGACTACAAGAAATGGATTGCGATGAATTTCCATAGCTTATTAACTCGGACACCGTGAAACGGTACTGTAAGACCCCATATTTTTTTAATAAAATAGAATTTCCTCTATTTATTATGTTGAAATAGTAAGGGATTGATTTGATTAATGTGGTTAGTTATGGGTAAAATGCGCAAATAATTCAAATAAACAAGTGGTTATAAAATATTCATTGGTGTCGGAGAATATTCGTTTGGTCGTGAAATATTCTTGCTGTCGGGGAATATTCATACGACGGTGCAGCCTTGTGTGGGCCCCAAACGGAAAGCGATTGGATGAAGAAAATGACAAGTATAAGTTGTTTATAAATAACATCGTAGTTGTTACCGTTAATACTATTGGAATAATCGGTGGTTAAAACACAGTAGCACATGGTATTGCACCAATTATTGATTCTTACGTAAGAAGGCACTACTCAATAATTGTTACAGTAATTACAGTTCAATATTTTATTTTATTGATTCAATAATTGCTATGTTGATATTTTACATTATTGTTGTTGTTTCAATAATTGTCACTACACAGTCAGACATAAGCTCAGGCGATTGAAACCTGAGTAGAGTTTAAAGGTGAAAGAAGAAATTTTGAAACAATTTCAAGCTGGCTTTATCATGGTGTCTACATATCCGGAATGAATATCCAACATAGTTCCCGTGCCTAAACCAGGAGGAAATGAGCGAGTTTGCGTGGATTACCGGGATCTGAACAAAGCTTGCCTTAAAGATAGCTTTCCCGTGCCCTTTATCCACATTCTCATTGTCAATACTGCTCAATACGGCATGTGCTCATTTACGGATTGCTTTACGGGGTATCATCAGATTATGGTCATTGAGGAGGACCATGAGAAAACTGCTTTCATCACGCCTTGGGGAACCTTCTGCTATAGACGGTTGTCATTCGGCCTCATTAATGCTGGAGAAACCTATCAGCGAGCTATGATGGCTCTTTTCCATGATTTAATGCATAAGGAGATAGAGATCTACGTGGATGACATCATTGTCAAGTTCCGAAGGGAGGAAGACCACTTAGACCATCTCAAAAAGCTCTTCAACAAGTTGCGTAAGTATAACTTGAAGTTGAATCCAGCCAACTGCGCCTTTGGTGTTAAATCAGGTAAGTTGCTAGGTTTCCTAGGAAGCCACAAAGGGATTAAGCTGGATCCCACCAAAATCCAGGCCATCAAGGAAATGCCCATTCCTCAGATAGAGAAGGAAATACGGGGATTTTTGGAAAGAATCAATTTCATTAGCAGGGTTATCTCTCAACTCACAGCAACCTATGAGCCCATCTTCAAATTGTTAAGGACGAACTCCTCCATGAAATGGAATGATGAGTGTCAGAAAGCCTTCCTTACAATCAAAGAGCAGATGGTTAATGCTCCTATTTTGGTACCTCCCAAGGATGATTTTCCCCTATTCATGTACCTGTCCATTAATGACAATGCTATGGGCTGAATGCTGGGATAGAAAGACGATAGAGGCCAAGAGTGAGCTATCTATTACCTCAGCAAAAGATTCAGCAGCAGTGAACATAAGTACACTTTGATTGAGAAGACTTGTGCTTTAGCATGGGCTTCCATGAGGTTACATCATTACCTCCATGGTCACACAACCCATCTCATATCCCGTGTGGATCCTCTCAAGTACATATTTAGTAAACCCATACAGAATTGTCGGCTGTCCAGATGGCAGTTGATTCTACAACAATTTGACATCGTCTACGTGACGCAAAAGTTTATTAAAGGTCAAGGAATTGCGGATCAACTGGCTGCCACACTTGCAGGGGACTTCAAAACCTTGGAAACATACTTCCCCGATGAAGGGGTGATGGTAGTTCAATGATAACATCAGTACGATACATATCGTACATGGAAAATATATTTTGATGGAGCTATTAACACAAAAGGCTCTAGAGCTGGAGCAATTCTAGTATCAGGTACGGGGGATAAGTATCCCATCGCCGTCAAATTGCAGTTTGTTAGCACCAACAAGACACCTGAGTATGAAGGCTGTATCATGGGGCTAAAACTTGTCCATTCAATAGGCATTAGGCAGTTAACTGTCATTGGGGACTTCGAGTTGGTAATCAAACAATCCATGGGAATTTATTAAACCACAGAACTATATTTGCTACCTTACCATCGGCAAGTTTTACAGATGGCTTTAGAGTTCGAAGAAATCTCCTTTTCACACATTCCTCATAATAGGAATGATTTTGCGGATGCACTAGCAACATTGGCCTCCTTGAGTCACATACCTGACAAGGAAAACATGCCAAGCATCACATTTACCCTGCAAAAGGCCCCAGCCTATGGGAACTATGTTGGAGAAGTATCAGATGAGGTACCTCTCATCCACAACCCTTGGTATCAACATATCAAGGAGTATCTGTGAGATGGATCTACACCTGTAGAGGCGAGCCCAACTAAAAAGAGGCGGATGTATCGAATGGCTATGAAATTCTACCTGAGCGGAGATGCACTCTAAAAAAGAGATGCAGGATTAGGTCTCCTCAGATTTTTGGACAAGGAGCAAGCTCAGAGGCTCATGGATGAGATCCATGGTGGAGTATGTGGCCTACACATGAGCGGCCTCCTACTTGTTAAGAAAATCCTCAGAACAAGGCATTATCGACTTACGCTCAAGCTGACTGTAATGATCACGTCAGGAGGTGCTATCAATGCCAAATTCATGGAAATGTTATCCATGCCCCTCCTAGGGAACTCCAGAACATGAGTTCACCTTGGCCCTTCTCAATATGGGGAATGGACGTTATCAGGCCCATCGAGCCCAAAGCCAGTAATGGACATCGGTTTATCTTCACCATGATCTACTACTTCACCAAGTGGGTAGAAGCAACCTCCTTCCCCAGGGTTACCAAAGAAGTCATCATTGCTTTCATCGGAAATAATGTCATTTGTCGATATGGACAACCAGAGGTAATTATGACAGACAATGCTAAGAACCTCAACAACAAAATGATGAAGGAGTTATGCAGTAAATTCCACGTCAAACACCTTAACTCTGTCATCTACCGTCCAAAGATGAATGGTGATGTTGAAGCGGCTAATAAAAACATCAAGAAGATCATGCAAAAAATGTCCGCCAATCACAAAGGATGGCCTGACCTCTTGCCTCTGACTTTATTAGCCTACAAAACTTCAATGCGATACTTCCACCGGGCAACCCCTACTCATTAGCCTATGGGATGGAAGGTGCTCCCCATAGAGGTGGAAATAGAATCCTCGAGTGTTGATGGACTTTCGGTGGATGAAGACCAATGGGTACAAGACAGGTATCACCAATTGTCTCTAATAGACGAAAGGCGAACCGCGGCTATCTTCCATGGTCAGTTATATCAGTAAAGGATCCAAAGATCCTTTAATAGGAAAGTCCGGCTACGACAGTTTAAACAACATGACTTGGTTTTGAAGAAGATCATTGACAACCAAGCTCAATCCAAGGGAAAATTTGCTCCTAACTGGGAAGGCCCGTTTGTTGTCAAGGAGGTATTGATTCTTACGTAAGAAGGCACTACTCAATAATTGTTTCAGTAATTACTGTTCAATATTTTATTTTATTGATTCAATAATTGCTACGTTGATATTTTATATTATTGTTGTTGTTTCAATAATTGTCACTACACATTATTTTCCATTATCAGATCAATAATTCATATTATTTGAATAATATTATTAGATATCATTATTGGCAATGTCTAGAAAGTTCTGTCTAAGGAGAGGTTTGGTCACCTAATTGCGCGCTAATAAGGAGATATCCTTATTGGAAAGCCCTACCTCTTTCACAGGAGCAGTGCGGTTTGTCGATGTATTGTGATTACGTAATATTATTTGTGAATAATTAATTATTGATTTATATGATAAGGAAAATATTCATTTTATGTGGATATAGATGGAGAAAATTTTAATGTGACAATTGTTGAAAATTGATATTTTATCTTTTCTGATAAAATAATTCATTTAAATATAGTATAAATGTGTGATATGAATAAATGATGAGGAAGAGTATTTTGTTACAAAAAATGTTTAACACATGTTTTGTGTGTTGGTGGACCCTATTTTTGACTGAAATTTGATTATAGCCTGCAAAATTGTTCGTATGAGGATTTTGGTCAATTTTTGTTTGGAGTTTGGAAAAACTTTCTTCTGCAAAGTTGTAGAGAATTAAATTTCTTATGGAATGGACATAAGATTTGAATTTTTCTGATAAAAGGCTATTTATTATGAATTATTGAAGTTCCAGAATATTGGGTCTGAATTGATGTTGTTGCATTAAATGATAAAAACATGTTTTGTGTGATTGGTGAGCCCCACATGTGTTGCAAAATATGCTGAATTCAGATGTCAAAGTATGCGTATAATTTTTTATAAATAATATTATTTTATTAAATTTTCTGCTTTGATGTTCTAAGCATTTTCCTATAAATAAGGTGCTTAGGTTAGAATTGAAAATCACACCAGAAACTGAAGTTTTCTTCTCTCTATATTATCGAGTGTATTCTTGTGAGTATTTTGATACTTTGAGTGTTGCTATACGGTGCAAGTTCCTTTCAGCGTTATATCTGATATTCCAGCCAGAAGTACTATTCTTTTGAGGTAAGGGATGTTTTTTTTTTAAAAATGATATTATTTCTTTTAATATCATTATGCCAGAATATTAGTAAGATTTTCTTGTGAAATTCTTATCTTTTCATGTAGGGGTTACTATTCATGGATTACTATTCACGAGTTACTATTCACGAGTACTATTCATGAAGCATGATGATTTTTCTTATTGAATTTCTACCTTTTAGTGTCGGAATTTCTACCTTTTAGTGACGGAGTTACTATTCACATATACGACACTATTCACGTATACCGCACTATTCACGAATACGACACTATTCATAGAAAAATTAAAATTTCTTTTTTGTGTCCAAGATTGTCTGTTATGGTTCTTATCTTTGATTGGATCTATATTTTGATCTTCATTTTTGAATTCTGCTCCACAATAGTTTATTATGGAGTATTTTTGAACTTGGATTGTCTAAATTACGAATCCTTAATATTAGTTCTTTTGTTTCACTAGATTCGTTTTCTTTAAAATGTATTTTTCCTCATCCTCGGTCCTAAATGATGATATTACTGAATATCTTCGGCCTGTAGTGCAAAGATGAATGATTTCTTGATGAATATCTTTGGCTCATAGTGCAAAGATGATCAGGTGTTGAGATGAACATGACCGACTAATTAATATCTTTGGCCTGTAGTGCAAAGATGACGATTTGATTCAAGATGTATATTGATTGATGTTATAGGGACAAAATATCGATGATAAACTTTTAAATTCATAGATGACAGTAGATTTCATTCTCTACTTAACTCTTCTAATGAATTATTATTTCTGCTGCGAATACTGATCTGAAACTTGTTGTCTATTATATTCTATCAGATTTTCCCCTGTTAAGGACTAACAATAATTTTTTGTACATTATCTTAGTCATATATTCTTTACTGGCCTAGTTGAGCTCACCCTTTTCCTTTTTGTTCCATTTTTCTTCTCAGGAGGCGAGAATATAGCAGGAACTAGTCGGGGTGTGGAGTGATGGTTCAAGATAGTTGTTTTAGTAGTTCTCACTATTCTGTAAAATAGTGTATCAATAATTATAATGAGGACTTTATTTGAGTGTTGATATTGTCTAGAAGATAATATTTGTATTTAAACTCATAGTTTATGTGTTGTCGTATTTTGCACGACAATTGTATTAACGAAGTTGTAGTTGTTTCTGTACCATATATTTGGCGACTCAGAATAGGTTGGGTGGATTGGACCTATTTTGGGAGCGTCACAGGTACTATATCTGAGGTTACCATCAAGAAAACATCATGGCTTTGGATCATCAGATCACCAGTCATTCCGGTTTTTAACCCATTTTACATGTTCTTCTGCCCCTCAGGGAAACATACACTTCAAACCAGCAGCCTTGTTTCACCTCATTTCAAACCTTTCATACAATTTTGGTTATCCCCCCAGGGATTGAACCTTTCACACCTGTAGTTTATCCTGAAGACGGGATTAAACTTTTCTACGCTTGCATTTTGTCCTGAAGACGGGATCAAACTTTTTCACACCAATAGTTTGTCCCAAGCATGGGATCAAACTTTCTTTTCCCTGTAGTATAGCCTGCACATGGGATTCAGACTTCTCTTTGGCTGCAAGTCGTCCTAAGGGGCGAACTACGTCGACCTGATCTCTCTGATACCCGGGAGTACGTAGGCAACCATATGCTATATGGCCCGGTCGCAATAAAAAAAACAACTAAAACATTTCTGCCCTATCTCTACATAAACAAAAACAACAAAAATACTTCTACACCCTTCTTCATCAATAAAGCTTCTACACCCATTTACACCTTTCACATCTAGCGTTGAATCTCTTACACCAGGTTCGAACTACGCAGACCTGATCTCCTCTTTAATAGGAGTACGCAGGATGCCATTTATGGTTTGGTCTAACCCCTACCGAACAAAATACTTGTCTGCTGATGCATCGGGATCAAACTTCAATCCACCACATTTTCGACGACGGACCAAAGGGATGGAACTACCTAACCTCTCCTCACAAATAGGAGATTCGGCAACCATCTAAGTTGTGGTTGTGCCTCAAAGAGCAACACTAATCCATAAGAGATGGAACTAACTGGGCTCCACTTAAATAGGAGTACTGGCAATCATCTGTGGTGCAGTCAATCTTAGAGAGGAAAAGCCACACTCATCTCCACATTTACATATAGAAACCAGTCCCAAGACACCAAAGATGGTAGGGATACACACAGATTAATGATCAAATCTAAAAGATCCTGTGACGTCACAATGTCCACACATCAAGGATGAGTTCAGAATGCATCAAGATCATAAGCCCTGCAGAAACAGGCAAATATCAAGCAAGTATCAAGGCACAACTGAAAGGGAAGTGAATCAAAATATATTTACCTGCCATTTATAATATTGTTTGATATATATAATATGTGTTATATATGACAAAATGGCTAAGCTAGTTTGTGCAGGAAAATACAAGTCTATCTACGGATCTGTATATATGCGGACTCTCGAGATCTAACATAGCATCCCTCTACGAAGAATGAGGTAATGCTACAAGCTCCTGCCCAATGATATCTACACGAGCTAGCAAATCTGAGGTTAACTGCATGGAGGCATGATGATCATTAATGTATGCACTCATATCGGCAAGGATGCTAGTCGTAAGGGATCTCACTGAAGTACTGTCTGTGACGGCCACATCTCGGGTAGATAGGGCAGCATCCCGCTCTACAATCAATGCATCTCTGGCTGATCTGGCCTCGTCTCTCTCTAATAGAGCTGCGTCTCTCCCATCAAGAGCTGTCAACATCAAGGCCCTAGCCTGATCTCTCTTAAAGGTCATCAGATGTAGACTCTGCTCCAGATATTATGCTGAATGCTGAATCACAATAGCACTCGTAGTGGGAGAATCCATCATAACTGCTGGCAACCCAGTAGTCAAATCCTCCTCGATGGGAATATCAGTCTCCTCCATAGGCTCCTCACATCAAAATTAGTCCCCTGCACTATTGATACTACCGCAGTTGATGCAGTCTCTATCTCCATCCATGCAGAATACTCTACAGAATAACCCGGATGGCTGATAGAAAACTCGGCTAGCTCACGCTGATCCCAAAAAGCATACAACCTGGATCTATCCTCTGTTGATAAGTGGCGAGAAGTGAAGCGCTGACTCAATGCCCCATAAAAAGGATGAAAATCTTGGAACTGGTCAAACTGACACATCACGACCAATGGGTGGTAAGTAATCATGCCCCTCAAACCAGCCAGAGGGAGATAATCCATGCCCAGAGCATGAGTGATGAAGCTGTAGGGTTAGCTAAGCCCTGTACACGGCAATATATCAAACATATATTTGATCCCTGCCAGGAAAGCTGACCAAGATGTAACATCTATACACTCCGCAGGCTAAAAGGAGTATGACATGGCTATATCATGGGTGAAATAATACCCATGCCGTCTAAAAGCGCCAATCGATCTCAAGTGCGACATAAACCACACGTACAGCATGACCGAGCTACCTATAAACACTCCCGTCGGATAAGTGCAGCAGTATGTAGCCGACCTCAGAGTCTCTGCTATAATAATCGGTATGATGGTGTGACCCTCCCTGAGAACTCTCACTGCCATGATAACTCCTATATCCAACTCATCCATGCAGACATACGATAGTATGCACAATAGCAGTACATCCACTCTGGCCAAACGCCAATGATCCTCCAGTGTGGTGAAATCCCTGGAATGCCATATATAACTATCCTCAGAGCCAAATCTGTCAAATAGAAAATGTTGGGATATAACGTGGCCAGATGTGAGCTCATCTTGCACCACCCTACGCCTCAATCTAGTGAGGGTCATGAACTGCCGACTCATGTCTCCAATCGCCATATATGCACAAAAGGGTCCATCCCGATTGGCAAGATCGTCAAACGTGCATACTCCTCTAGAGTAGGAGTCAACTCCTGGGTCCCAAATCGAAAAACCTACCTCTTCGATACCCAGTGCTTCAGCATGCCCTCCACAAATCCTGCGGGAATCTGAAACATCAACAGGGTCATAGTATGCTGCAACAGTTGATCTACAATCACCCTGTCTGATGGTGACATACTATTCTACCACGATTGCATACTAGATACCACCAATAATGGTGGGGTATGATCAATACGGCTAACTGTCAAAGAAGACATTTGGATGGGCCGTGTCATAAGACCATCCAGGGGTCAACGCTGAATATCTCTGGACATACATACATATTCATAACATAATAACATGCATGATATAATAGATGGCAATTTGATATAGGGAATGGAAAACTGTACATACATTCCTAAGTATATCATCATCTAATACATCTCTGTACAACTAAAATATAAGGAAATGGGGCAAAACCGCCCTACAACTAACAGAGATCTATCAAAAGATATAGCGAGAATGGGGCGAAGCTACCCAATGTCTAACAGAGGCCTATCAAAAGAGATAACGAGAATATACATCAGAAGAAGATAATGGTGTCGATGCCTACATCATCAATCATGTCCACCTGATGTAACTCCTCCTGAATCACTAGATCTCTATCCAAAAGGATGTTAGGCCTATACAATGGAGGATCTGCACCGAAAAAACCATATGGGTCACCTTAGGGGCTAGCGTCATAGCTGGAAGGATCAAAAGTATCTGTCGGATAAAGAAATGTGTCCGGTCCAATTGCCGGGTCAAACTGTTAATCTGTGTTAAATTAGTCGGATCTCGGACACAGGCTAGCCAATCCGTCATCATCACAGATCTTGGAACCATATCCACCATGAACTGAGTGGCGAGGGTCTGGGCTCCAATGGTATGAGGAAACCACTAATGCTGGAAAATCTCCTGAGTACAGGGACCCTCTGACAGTGCAAAATCGTTAACACCCAACAATGGGATATCAATGATGGGTGACTGGGAAACAGGCTAGTAATATCTGGCAAGAGGCAAGATTGGTATACGAATCTCTCCTGTGGTGCTCCTGATAGCACGCTCTCCTAAGTAGAGCTCCCATCCTCCATCTATGAAGAGAGGAATCCTACAGGTGGAAATCACGTGCTCAACTCTAGTCGGGTACCCATCTTCAAATCCAATGCTCAAATGCTCCCCAGAATAGGGAACCCACATGATGACATCCGCTGTCAACAACTCCAACTATAGGTGACAATGAGTAAAATGCTCTACAATAGGGACCTCCACCAGTATGGAATGATGCCATCTCCGTCCTCGTGGATAGGTATCTAAGCCTAACACACTCACAGGATGCAAACATGGGAGCCTCTCATAGGCCTAAAACTACCAACACAAAGGCAAACATCTGCTGTTAGTTAACACGCTTAACCTGTACATGGGAAAAGACAAGAGAAATACTCACCAGCAGAAACGGGTAGAATCCTAACCAAGCCTCGGTCAAGCCCTGCGAACACATGCGCATTCCCTTGAGGAAATAGGCAAAGGTGTAGGAACCCCAATCATAATCTCCAATACGGTCCACGTGTTGAGTGGCGTTAATCAAAGCTAAGGACACCGTAGAAGAGTTATCTGCTATGAAGCAGCCCCTAATGATCATAAGGAATAATCGCCGAAGAATGCGATCCCTGACTCTCACATCATCGGGTATGGGCTCACTCAATAGCTCGCTCATAGCGTCTATACTCAAAGGACCTGCAAGTACAGTCCTGCCCTTGAGCGCCTCCGCCAGAACTCCTAACAAGGATTTGATGGTAGTCAGGGTAATATCTGTCGTATAAGGCACTGGTACCCCTCCAAACTCCATACCTGTGATAAACTACCAATCCATCAGCGTCATCATCACCTCACAGTCCAGCAAATGAAGTGACTAAGTCTGGTGAAACCAGCGCTCAGACAATGCCCTGAGGTAACCCTAGGGACAACGGCGGGGAAAAAATGGAAAAGAATGTCCTGAATCCCCAGCTATGTACAATCGATCTATAGTCATCATGTGAAGCCTGATACATAGAGTGGATGCTGAACTAGGTCCCTCGAGGCTATGTAAAGTCGGGAACCTACATCAAATGCAGATCAACATCAGAATCCTTTACTCGTCATTAACAGGAAAGAAGGAAGATTAAGATCTAACTTTATACCTCATTTGCGTGCAGGTAAACTGAAAGGTGTCAACTCAAATCATCCAGAAGCTCTAGGTTCGCCACCTGAATGCCTGGCAAATTCCTACGAGGAACAGATGCAGTAGGAGCGGGAGCCTCAACCGGTACATCCTCCTCCTCGTCCTCGACGTCTGACATATCAACCTGGACTAGACGTATCACCGCCACCACCAAACGACGAGGTTGTCTAACAGAACGGGGTCGAGGCACTTCAGAAGCCCTTCTCCGTACACCAGATGTGGTCTTGCTGGAACTACTCGGCTGATCCGGATCCATATATCTGGAAAACAAGTCTCCAAATCACCTCAGAAAGGGTGTGGTGAATTCTTATCTGGAGCTTTTCAAAATACATTTTTATGACTACATATATGCATGCATTATTTTAACAAACATCTACAATAGAGTTAAAAATGCATAACTACCCAATGCCTATATTTTGGAAATTTTTTACCGTGGTCCCCTTTTTAAATAGGCCTATCCACATACACATAGGCATGACTAGGTTGCCATTTAGTAGCACACCTACCCACAGTTATATACATCCTACATGCATTAATACATCATAGTAAAAAATCCGTAAGTGTAGTCTAATTACCAGGATTATTTTGCTTTTCAACCTTTAATCATTTGTCCTGAAATAGGATAAGAAATGACAGTAAAAGATGCCAATTTGACTGTTTCAAAAGTCAAAAATTTTCACATCATTACGTTCAGTAGGGTTTAATACTAACATTTGCTATGTTGAATATTTTTTATAAAGTCATATCAGCATGCATATTCACTACTATGTGTCTAGATGCATTTTATGTGATAAATCATTTTCCAACAGATGGAAACTGGAAACGAATACATGCATACGTTACTAGGACAGTGCAGAACACTTGTACGGTAGCAGAATTTGAAGAAAGTGTCCACCTGTGGCTTTACATATTCACGGTTGGCTGCAGGTCCACTTGTGGCTACCACAGGTGTACCCGCAGCACCCCTATATGGGTTGCACCCCTTCGGCTCAGTCCAGTTCGAGTTGCAAAGGAGGTTTCACAAGCTGAAAAGGCCAAATTAGGAATAAAAATGGTATACGAATGAACAGAATAGCTTGGAATCCTGGTTGTCACAAGTCAAATTATGGCTTCACATGTCACTCATTGGTATTCACCTAAATATAAGGTACACTATACCGATGAGCTCAGCTTTTGCAAATTATACTCGGCAATGCCTCACATAGGTCCGATGCCGCCATATACAGGGTCATAACCCTAAATAGTGCCCTCGGCTGGGGTCACAACGTCGGTATCATTGATAAAGTATCCCCGACGGGGGTCACAACGCAGATTTTCACTCATCCATGTATCCCTAACGGGGGTTACAACGCATTCTTTGTCTATAAACGAATCCCCGGCGGGGGTTACAACGCAATTCAACAATTGATACACACATCAATGAAGGTCAAACAGCCTTGTTAGTTCACCCAACATGGTTTTATCCGTTGATACACACATCAATGAAGGTCAAGCAGCCTTAATAGTTCACCCAACAAGGATTTATCCAGTGATACACACATTAACGAAGGTCAGACAACCCTGACAATACATACTGTTGGCAGTAACTCCAACAGGACCGTGGTATATGCTGGTGACACAAACCAGAAAAGACCATCCTCATCGGAGATGACCAATGATGGAATATGTTATACACATCCTCAAACAGACAAAGCTTTATCTCCACAGATCTCTTGCACACGAGAGGCACATCTTCAGAGTAAAGTCTGTATGAAGGATTCAGGACTTTGGTGATAACCCCAACGTCAACATCCTAGAAGACTTGGATCACACGTCCAAGACATCATTGATTGTCATTCCCGGCAGGATTAACAGGGAACCGGCAATCATCCCATCATGTTAGAAAACAATCCAACAAAAAAAACATGCATCATGCATTTGCATCATATTGATGCACATGGCATCATATTTATCTTGTTGCATTTTAAGTGTCTAGGATTCTTTATCCTATCCATTCCTTGCATTGCATGAATATAATAAAGAGGGGCATCTATAGGCACTCCAAATTTTTTGCACACCTGTTACTAACATTGCAGGAGGGCAGATTCGTCTTTCAGAGATAACATTGGAAGATAGCTCACATCCATTCTGGATACCAGCGAAAGTTTATTCTCAACCCCGAAACACACACCGGGATTATCAGTTCCAAACTTGGAGATAACCCCGAGTTTCATCCTTGGAGATAACCCCAAGGAATGTCATTGCAATTCAGGCGATAACCCCAGAAATGTTTGTTTTAAATGCAAGCAATTAGCTTTAACCTCAGAACTCACCGAGGCACTCATTCCAAAGACCCGGAGATAACACCAGGAAGACAGGCACACTTAAAGATAACCCTGAGGAATTCAAACACTTGCAGCAGTCCAATCTCAGAGATAACCTTGAGCAACGTCTACTTTATCAGCCTAAATCGGAGATAACCCTGGTAAAGAGGCAAAATCGTTATCTTGCCACCTCAATCCCACATCGCGCCGTCTCAACATCTCATACATACATTTTTACACAATAATGTCCCAAAAGAGCCAAGGAGTTCCAATCTCGAGTGACTATTACGCAGGGCAGCACACCAGATAGAATTTGAAGCTTGAAGACCATGGGCATGGTCCCCTCTTCCTGACTTTGTACAACCTTTAATCCCATATCATTGCATAACTCTCGACAAAAGTGGTTAGAAAAAGGTCTTATACACCTCAATTGGATGCTCAGATTGGAGTTCTGCAAGTTCGAGCGGACATCACAGTGCACAAGTGCACATACTTTGATATGGTGGGACCCGCGGAGTCCGGTGCACCCTGGGCAGTGGCAGGTGCATCTGCAGCTACCACAGGTTCATCTGTGGCTGCTGCAGGTACACCTGCGGCCACCAGCTAAGAAGTTCAAAAATATAACATATAATTATGAGTCACGAACTTACCATAAGTATGAGTTTCAAGAACTCACACCTACCTTATCATTCTCTACCTATCAAGTATATACATGAGAAAAGATTCATCTTCTCGTCATATACATCTTGATAGTGCGACCAATTTCAATGATTATCATTGTAATAAACTAATTGGCTGTTACACTAAAGCATAAACCTATGCCCATACAAAGGTTCATACAACTCAGCTATCACGTGAGTCCTCAATTGAAATTTTAAAACTACTAACTTTCTTTTGACTTAATACGAATTTTCTTTAATTCGTATGTTATCCTTTACAACTCAATCTGAGTTCTTCTTCCTGTACTACTTCGTAGTACCATTCATTCATAGCATTAGCTATAAATCATTCATCGTTTAATAGCTCGCCTATTATTACGATTTACTATGATCACGTGGTGATCTTCTTATCCTTCTCTCTACGATTATAGTCTTAGGTACTCATACCTAAGATTTATAACCTATCAGCTTTGATACCAACTTGTAACGCCCCAAAATCCGGTCTACTTTCACATTCGGATTCCGTACGTCACGATCCCATCATCATCCAAACATACATCATTATATAGATAAATATAACAACATACATCCTCAAATCCCAGGTTCTAAAACCTTAAAACCTCTTTCATTCCAAATAATGATAATTACATTATTCTGTACATCTTGTACAAGTGACTTTTATCTACCACCAAGGATACATAATCGTTCATTAAACTATTCTATAGTTTAATTCTATCATTCTATATTACAAGTCTTCGTTTGATATTCACGCTCATTCATATAATGAATGGCACATCATCTGGATACCGATCAGCTTGATCTTTACGGGATCCTTAAGTTCTTCTAACATCATTCGCTGAAAATATTTTTATTTAAAGCAAGTGTGAGCATTCAATTGCCCAACATGTCATAACAATTGAACAAACAACTTTAAGAATTCAAACATTCTTAAAACCTCTTTCATTCCAAATAATGATAATTACATTATTCTTTATATCTTGTACAAGTGACTTTTATCTACCACCAAGGATACATAATCGTTCATTAAACTATTCTATAGTTTAATTCTATCATTCTATATTACAAGTCTTCGTTTAATATTCACGCTCATTCATATAATGAATGGCACATCATCTGGATACCGATCAACTTGATCTTTACGGGATCCTTAAGTTCTTCTAACATCGTTCGCTGAAAATATTATTATTTAAAGCAAGTGTGAGCATTCAATTGCCCAGTATGTCATAACAATTGAACAAACAACTTTAAGAATTCAAATATTCTTTTAAGACCTCAATAACCGAACAAAGGTTATGAAGCAGCTTGAATAATAGGAATATTCTCAATTCCTATCATTTTAAAACATTAGTCACATTCACTTTGAAATACTTTCATTCTCTACTTTCTTTCATACACATTCTGTCTAGCTAAAATTAATAGCACAGACTTAACAATAACGGTTCATGTATAAACAGAACATGCTCATATTGAACAGTTCAATCACAGAACAGTTCATATCATAGAAACACCGAAGTGTTCACATTATGGCACAAGGCCTTATATATTCTAACACCTTGTACAAATATCACACATTTGCACATAGACAGAACTTCTCAAGTTCAAAATCTGAGAAGTTTAGAAACTAGCATTCATTTAAAATATGAATGAAGTTAGGAAACTTGCCTTACGCACAACTCTGACTTATAGTTTACATTTGAATTGCTCATTCCATTTCTATATAGCATACATAAGGAAATAATACACATACACCAATTAGTCATATACTTGACTTACGCATTGGTTTACTTAACTTTACTTCTTAGGGTTCACGTTCTTACAAACTAAGTTTCTGCGACCAACTTCCTTTCTAGGTTAACGGCTTCATGACACATCTGGAGATGTCTTACTCAATCGTTCATCATCTTTGATGATTTATATTCTTATCTTCTTCTTATAACTCTCCTAGGACTCAGCACACATCGTTTCTTTGCTAGTAGTCCATATGGTACTCTGAGTGGTTTCCCACAAACAACCAACAAACAAGTTCCCGTCTCATCTACATTGCCCATAACTGTGAGTTAGATCGGTTGTCAGTTTTATATATACCTTCGCTCTCTGAAGGAATTGTTTAGCCCAGCTCCCATATGTCAACCATCAAAGGTTACGATTGCACCACAACCTAACTTATCTTAACTTATCCGAACTATTAATCTATAATGTTTGTTAAGTCAATTTCTTATTCCTTATGGCTTTCTGACAAATAAATGTCATACCTCAAGATTCATTCTTTATCGTCTAAGTCATATAGTCTTTTGTATACTCAGAATTCATTCTACACATTTATAGTGTTAAGAATTTTACGTTACCTTATTCTTATCTTACAACGTCTGGTTCATTCGACTCGGAACATCATCCAAGTTATAAACATTAACTCGGCTTCTTTACGTTATACGCACTTGTCTTTAATTTAGCTTCTTCACCATCCACAGGTTTAATCATTGGTCTTCATTATCCTACGGTCCAAACCATACATGGGGTGTAGGTTCTACCCATTTAATATTCGTGTACACTTAACCTTTAACCCGGTTCAAGTGTTCAACGCTTACATTTTATTCTAACATTCTCATCCGACTCACATTCGGCTTTCATTAATCTTCTTACCGTTTGCTATGGTTTTCTTCATAATTCATATCTTACTTACTACTCCCGTTAACAACTAAGTCATACAACCAATGTATACTTAGAATGTTTGCTCGACGTGAATACGATTCGTGAGGATCGTTTACATATTTATCATTTACGTTACTTGCCTCTTAATTCTATTCAACCTTCATCCAAGGTTTTAATTACTTTCATTCATTACTCGTCTGATGAACCCCATGTTCATTATTCTTTCCTAATGTCAAAGCCATACGGTTCGTTGTATGCTAAGACCGATAGTTCATCGCAACACGTTGCGTTCACAGCGTCTAAACGCTTTACATTCATCTCTCATGACCATGACATAACATCGAAATGTTATTCATTACCCTAGTCAATCAACGTTTAAGGAATCATAATTATAGCAATCCCTCACATTCGTTTAATTATGACTACGGTTCCAGGACATTTGTTCCGTAACCCGCGTCTACATTCTTTATCTTTTAATCTAATTTAATCTTTTCATTCCACCTTCATTAATGGCTTAACACACTTGATTAAGTGTTACATTAGTTGAACTACATGTTCATATTTCTTTCTTGCACATCCCCCAGTAATTGAGCAATAAAAATCTCATTTCTAGGCATTACCCTTGCTTGCCGTGACTGCTGCATCGTGCCCTTCCTTTTCTTTTTTTCGCCACATTTACATACTTTGGCTAATTTAAGGCTCATGACTACTGATGTCGACCTAAATGACTTTAAGCGCTTTGCGGCTAGCATGAAACTTAGAAAACAATTTCTAAGTCTTTTACAAGCTTGAGACGCTGACTTCAAAATCTCATATCTTATTCATTATAACTCAGAATAAGATCTTTCTAAAGCCATTTTCTTCCTTATCTTACATACTTCGATTACCCTTGGATAGAACTTCGTTCTGAATCCGTTAACATGCCATTCAATTGGCTTAATCTTCGCTCTTTGTCGTTTTACGTTATTAACGTTCTTTATTCGTTCGTCCGTAATTCGGTCATCTGAATTCGGGACTCGTTTGATCTTTAGTCCACAACTTACGTTTTATATGTTCTCTTACATTCTTATAAAACCCTACACGTTCGGGTTCATTTACATACTTTCTATTTCTCGTTCATCTTTTACGAAATTTTCGCCATAACTTCGTTGTAGCTCAGTTCTAATCCGTTCTTCATGAACGTTTCTAATGTTCCTAACCAAGCAATAAGCAACTAACTTATACATGATGATTTTAAACTTGTCCATCAACAACAATTATCCTACGATGGTTTTAAATTTGTCCATTAACAACGTTCTTCGTGTTCTTCGCGTTCTTCATTTTTAATCGATATTTTGGATTACGATTTTACTTTTTCTTGCAATTTGATGTTATAGAACATCATTCCTTACTTATTTGACCTACTCATTCATAAGATTCATTCGGATCGCTCAAAATCCTTACGAGTCTTATACTTCCTTAATAAATTTATAAACTAAATTCCTAATTCTTATTTCTTCGTTTTCTCATGATTTCAACTATATGAAATCATTCTTAACTTCATCTACTTCTTATCTTCATTAAGTTATGTTTTTGAACATATTAAACTTAAAGAAAATTAAAAGAAACTAGGGTTCGGATTACCGTTCTTCTTTAATCTCCTTCCGTCGGACAAAGCGTGTATTCGAGCTAGCTTTTCCTCATTCCTCTTCCTCTTCTTCTCCCATCTGAACTCTGTCTCTCTATCTCTCAAGTGTTGGTTGAAATTTCAAACCAAACAAATGAGCTTAAGGCTTGTTTATATAGAAAACAAAAGCTAGGGGTATTTTAGTCATTTCCCCCCCACCTCCTTACTATTCATGGCTTAGACACCAAGTTTACTTGGCCACAACCCTTACTTGGTGGCCAAGTGGCCGCCCCACATGCCCATGGGTCTTCCCCATGGGTTTTACCCATCCAGTGACCCATCGGTTCGATCCGCGGTTTATTTTCTTGGATCGGGCTTAATTAAATCTAACATTGGGCCTTACATTAATTCTTATTGGGCCTACCCTAGGCTTGATTACACATTCCATTGGGCTTGATATAATCCAAGTCCAATTGGATTCTTCAAAGTCCATGAACTCAAAGTCCATTTAGACTAATCGTATTCTACGCATTCCATTCTCGTATTCCCGTATTCTCTTCGTATATTGTTCGTACGATATTCGTATTATACGTCGTACTAATCTTCATACTATACTTGTATAATAACTAATATTATACTCGTATTTCTCACGCATAATAACTCTAATTATAATATGAAATCATAAAATTCTCGGAACTCAATTTTCCTAACCCTTAGGTTTTAAGTCCGTAGGCGAAAACTTCGTTTTTGCCATAACTGAAATATTATTGAATATTCCATCTCATCTCAGAATTCTATCATTACGTGTTTCTCGGAAATTCAAAATAAATCTCCGAGCAGAAACGGTGAATAATGCCTATTTCGTCTTTTTCCACGGAAATATTTTTGTTCCTGGAAAATTTTTATTTTCGTCTTGAAAATTCTTACTCGTTCAGTCTAGCTCGTAGCCAGAATCCTCCCGATTAATAATCATTCTAGGTTATAGAACGATTAATAAACACATAGCATAGAATAGTATTAATAAAAATTCATTTTATTAATAACTAATTCTTTAAACTTAAATTATGGACAATCTGATTTTTCGGGTTGTCACATTCTTCCCTCCTTAAAAAAATTTCGTCCTCGGAATTTCTTAAAAACAAACCCTTACCCGGGTCCTCACATTCTCCCCATCTTCAAAGAATTTCGTCCTCGAAATTTTAGTTAACCCTTCTTCTCAACTTCTCTGCGAAGAAGTTATTATCTTTCATACATTCCCTACCCTTCATAACTTATCAAGAATCATGAAGTGAAAGGAATAAATAGGAATATAAAGATTCCATTAAAACATTTCATTCTTTTGCTGAGGGGTCGAATCGACCAAGAACTCTTACTAGGTTTAACAGCATTTCACCGTAAACCATTCTTACACAATAAGTTTACAATCACAAAGAAGGTAAACCACCTCTTCCATACGTAGGTGATCAACCTATCGTATAACCCCATTTCAGGGTATGTTCACCTCAGACTTAATCATTGGATTCCGCACTAAAATAATTTGGTTCGGCATAGCTCTTCAAAGAAAGCTCGATTTTCTTTTAATCATGACATACCATTTATCTTAGCCAAATCAAGTAGCTTAGACCATACCAATAAATTGGACATCAACTTGAAACATTAAATCAGTCGACTCACTTGACATCGACCGATTCTTTAAATTCTTTTGCAATACATCAAAATGTTTCATGGCGTCATGATACCGCACTTTTCACGATGACGTTGAGGACTTCGTCGGTTTATGACTTCGTCATTATACATCATACCATAGCGGGTTGTTGATCCTAAGATCACTTCAACACTAGGTTGATTGCATTAATAACTCCATCCTTTTACCATCTTTGCATCAAATGCAGCGATGATATAAAATTCAATTTGATATTTCAAATCAATTTACATCTAGCAAGAATCAACTAGCATAGACATATCAAGAATAGTTCTTGTAAAATCCATTGGTTCCGAAAATTGAACCAATTCTTTCATTTTTAAAACGCGCACTTCAGCACGATTTCAAGCAACTTCGAAATCTAGCATAACTAGATGACTTGGAATATCTTATCCTCCATCTTCCTTCATTGTCTTACTTGTGACAATACTTAATCTTCTCTAGCACCTTCAATGCTAAGTCTACTGAAAATAACTCATTTCAGTTTAAACATTCCTATACCTTAATATAGTCCATCAACTTACCACACATTATGAGTTCAGGAACTTTCCACAATAATATGAGTTTAAGAACTATCCCAGACAGACCATAGGAGTCCATTCGCTGAGAAGTTCAAAAACATAACATATAATTATGAGTCACGAACTTACCATAAGTATGAGTTTCAAGAACTCACACCTACCTTATCATTCTCTACCTATCAAGTATATACATGAGAAAAGATTCATCTTCTCGTCATATACATCTTGATAGCGCGACCAATTTCAATGATTATCATTGTAATAAACTGATTGGCTGTTACACTAAAGCATAAACCTATGCCCATACAAAGGTTCATATAACTCAGCTATCACGTGAGTCCTCAATTGAAATTTTAAAACTACTAACTTTCTTTTGACTTAATACGAATTTTCTTTAATTCGTATGTTATCCTTTACAACTCAATCTGAGTTCTTCTTCCTGTACTACTTCGTAGTACCATTCATTCATAGCATTAGCTATAAATCATTCATCATTTAATAGCTCGCCTGTTACTATGATTTACTATGATCACGTGGTGATCTTCTTATCCTTCTCTCTACGATTATAGTCTTAGGTACTCATACCTAAGATTTATAACCTATCAGCTTTGATACCAACTTGTAATGCCCCGAAATCCGGTCTACTTTCACATCCAGATTCCGTACATCACGATCCCATCATCTTCCAAACATACATCATTATATAGCTAAATATAACAACATACATCCTCAAATCCCAAGTTCTAAAACCTTAAAACCTCTTTCATTCCAAATAATGATAATTACATTATTCTTTACATCGTGTATAAGTGACTTTTATCTGCCACCAAGGATACATAATTGTTCATTAAACTATTTTATAGTTTAATTCTATCATTCTATATTACAAGTCTTCGTTTGATATTCATGATCATTCATATAATGAATGGCACATCGTCTGGATACCAATCAGCTTGATCTTTACGGGATCCTTAAGTTCTTCTAACATCGTTCGCTGAAAATATTTTTATTTAAAGCAAGTGTGAGCATTCAATTGCCCAGTATGTCATAACAATTGAACAAACAACTTTAAGAATTCAAACATTCTTTTAAGACCTCAATAACCGAACAAAAGTTATGAAGTTGCTTGAATAATAAGAATAATCTCAATTCCTATCATTTTAAAACATTAGTCACATTCACTTTGAAATACTTTCATTCTCTACTTTCTTTCATACACGTTCTATCTGGCTAAAATCAATAGCATAGACTTAACAATAACGGTTCATGTATAAACAGAACATGCTCATATTGAACAATTCAATTACAGAACAGTTCATATCATAGAAACACCGAAGTGTTCACATTGTGGCACAAGGCCTCATATATTCTAACACCTTGTACAAATATCACACATTTGCACATAGATAGAACTTCTCAAGTTCAACATCTGAGAAGTTTAGTAGCTAATATTCATTTAAAATATGAATGAAGTTAGGAAACTTGCCTTACGCACAGCTATAACTTATAGTTTACGCTGAACTGCTCATTCCAATTCCTATATAGCACATAAGGAAATAACACATACACCAATTAGTCATATACTTGACTTACGCATTGGTTTACTTAACTTTACTTCTTAGGGTTCACGTTCTTACAAACTAAGTTTACGTGACCAACTTCCTTCACCGATTAACGGCTTCATGACATACGAAGATGTCTTACTCAATACGTTCGTCATCTTTGATGATTTATATTCTTATCTTCTTCTTATAACTCTCCTAGGACTCAGCACACATCGTTTCTTTGCTAGTAGTCCATATGGTACTCTGAGTGGTTTCCCAAAAACAACCAACAAATAAGTTCCCATCTCATCTACACTGCCCATAACAGTGAGTTAGATCGGTTGCCAGTTTTGTATATACCTTCGCTCTCTGAAGGAATTCTTTAGCCCTGCTCCAATATGTCAACCATCAAAGGTTACGATTGCACCACCACCTAACTTATCTTAACTTATCTGAACTATTAAACTATAATGTTCGTTAAGTCAATTTCTTATTCCTTATGGCTTTCTTACAAATACATGTCATACCTCAGGATTCATTCTTTATCGTCTAAGTCATACAATCTTTTGTATACTCAGAATTCATTCTACGCATTTATAGCGTTAAGCATTTTACGTTAACTTATTCTTATCTTACAACATTCGGTTCATTCGACTCTGAACGTCATCCAAGTTATAAACATTAACTCAGCTTCTTTACGTTATATGCACTTGTCTTTAATTTAGCTTCTTCAGCATTCACAAGTTTAATCATTGGTCTTGATTATCCTATGGTCAAACCATACACGGGGTGTAGGTTCTACCCGTTTAATATTCGCGTACACTTAACCTTTAACCCAGTTCAAGTGTTCAACGCTTACATTTTATCCTAACATTCTCATCCGACTCACATTCAGCTTTCATTAATCTTTTTACCATTCGCTATGGCTTTCTTGATAATTCATATCTTACTTACTACTCCCGTCAACGTCTAAGTCATACAACCAATGTATACTTAGAACATTCGCACGACGTGAATATGATTCACGAGGATCATTTACGTATTCAACATCTACGTTACTTGCCTCTTAATTCTATTCAACCTTCATCCAAGGTTTTAATTACTTTCATTCATTACTCGTCAGTTAAACCCCATGTTCATTATTCTTTCCTAATGTCAAAGCCATACGGTTCGTTGTATGCTAAGACCGATCGTTCATCGTAACAAAGTTGCGTTCATAACGTCTAAATGGTTTACATTCATCTCTCATGACCATGACATAACATCGAAATGTTATTCATTACCCTAGTCAATCAACTTTTGAGGAATCATAATTATAGCAATCCCTCACATTCGTTTCATTATGACTACGGTTCTCAGACATTTATTCCGTAACCCGCGTCTATATTCTTTATCTTTTAATCTCATTTAATCTTTTCATTCCACCTTCATTAAAGGCTTAACACACTTGATTAAAGTGTTACATTAGTTGAACTACATATTCATATTTCTTTCTTGCACATCCCCCAGTAATTGAGCAATAAAAATCTCATTTCTAGGCATTTGCCTGCTGCGTGACTGTATTGACGCCTTGGTACCCTTCCTTTTCTTTTCTTGCTGCTTGCGCCACTTAGCGATAGCTAATGGTCCGAGCTCGTGACTGTGAGTGATGCCGACCCCCAAGAGCACGACTTCATGCTGCTGCGCGCCAAGCATGGAACTTAGAAATTTTTTTCTAAGTCTTTTACAAGCTTGAGACGCTGACTTCGAAATCTCATATCTTATTCATTATAACTCAGAATAAGATCATTCTAAAGCCATTTTCTTCCTTATCTTACATACTTTGATTACCCTCGGATAGAACTACGTTCTGAATCTGTTAACATGCCATTTAATTGGCTTAATCTTCGCTCTTCATTCGTTTTATGTTATTAACGTTCTTCATTCGTTCGTCCGTAATTCGGTCATCTGAATTCGGAACTCGTTTGTTCTTGAGTCCACGACTCACATTTTATACATTCTCTTACATTCTTATGAAACCCTACACGTTCGGGTTCATTTACATACTTTCTATTTCTCGTTCATCTTTTACAAAATTTTTGCCATAACTTCATTATAGCTCAGTTTTAATCCGTTCTTCATGAACGTTTCTAACGTTCCAAACCAAGCAATAAGCAACTAAATTATATGCGATGGTTTTAAACTTGTCCGTCAACAACAATTATCCTACGATGGTTTTAAATTTGTTCATCAACAACGTTCTTCGTGTTCTTCGCGTTCTTCATTTTTAATCGATATTTTGGATTACGATTTTACTTTTTTTGGAATTTGATGTTATAGAACATCATTCCTTACTTATTTGACCTACTCGTTCATAAGATTCATTGGGATCACTCAAAATCCTTACGAATCTTATACTTCCTTAAGAAATTTATAAACTAAATTCCTAATTCTTATTTCTTCGTTTTCTCATGATTTCAACTATTTGAAATCATTCTTAGCTTCATCTACTTCTTATCTTCATTAAGTTATGTTTTTAAACATATTAAACTTAAAGAAAATTAGAAGAAACTAGGGTTCGGATTACCGTTCTTCTTTAATCTCCTTTCTGTTGGACAAAGCGTGTATTCGAGCTAGCTTTTCCTCATTCCTCTTCCTCTTCCTCTTCTTCTCCCATCCGAACTCTCTATCTCTATCTCTCAAGTGTTGGTTGAAATTTCAAACCAAACAAATTAGCTTAAGGCTTGTTTATAAAGAACACCAAAGCTAGGGGTATTTTAGTCATTCCCCCCCCACCTCCTTACTATTCATGGCTTAGCCACCAAGTTTACTTGGCCACCACCCTTACTTGGTGGACAAGTGGCCGTCCCACATGCCCATGGGTCTTCCCCATGGGTTTTACCCATCCGGTGACCCATCGGTTCGATCCGGGATTTATTTTCTTGGATTGGGCTTAATTAAATCTAACACTGGGCCTTACATTAATTCTTATTGGGCCTACCCTAGGCTTGATTACACATTCCATTGGGCTTGATATAATCCAAGTCCAATTGGATTCTTCAAAGTCCATGAACTCAAAGTCCATTTAGACTAATCGTATTCTACGCTTTCCATTCTCGTATTCCCGTATTCTCTTCGTATATATCGTTAAATACGATATTACATTATTATCGTCGTACTAATCTTCGTACTATACTCGTATAATAACTAGTATTATACTCGTCTTTCTCACGCATAATAACTCTAATTATAATATGAAATCACATGCATGTACTATTAGGGGAAGTGGTGCAAGATTGATAATACTTGAAGGACTAAATTAAAAATGGAGGTATAGATGAAAATACTATTCTGTAATATTTTTAGCCCCTAATTGTGTAATTATTGAATCTATATTTTCCTATAAATAGAAGCTTATTGTTCTTTCATTCTCACCAATTCACTAAGACTCACAAGAGCAATTATAGAGAGAGAAGCTATAGAGAGAAAGAAGAAGAGTATTCTGCTACTTCACTATTACAGTATCCAGCTTTCTACTAAGGTAAGGGATATTATTTTTGTTCAATATTCGTATGAAACAATATTTTCCTCCATACTCTGTAGTATATAAGTAATATTATTTCGTTTCAGATTTTGAATTCTACACTCATTTTGTTAAAGTATCTCTTCTATATTCCGTGAAATTAGTAGAATATCCTTGAAATTTGTGCTTCATCTAGTATCTTTTCATGAAAATATTATTCTAAGCATTCATGATAATTTTTAATCTTTTTTCATACTGGAGTACTATTCACGGGGTACTATTGAAAAAATACTATTCACGGGATACTATTCATAAAGTACTATTCACTGGGTACTATTCACAAAGTACTATTCCCAAAGTACTATTCACGGGATACTATTCACCCAGGGTACTATTCATGACAAAATTTGATTTTTTTTTTGTCCAAATCATTTTTGATATAATATTATTCTTGAATTTTACTCCACAAAGCAGTATCATGTTGACAATTTGGACATTCTTGAATTCTGGATAAATTAAATTATAAATCTTTAAAATTTATCCTTACTTTCATTTAATTGAATTCTTATATCATTGTCATCATCCTCATGCTTATATTGTGATGAAAGTCATCATAGGCCGTAGTGCATAGATGGACTATAGATTGGTATGATTATGACCAGGGATCATTAGGTATAATCATGACATGTAATGTTACAAATGATGTTGTAAAAGTCCTCATTGGCCCGTAGTGCATTGATGGACAGTTGTTGGCATGATCATGACCATTGGTGATTACACGAATATTCTTGGCCCGTAGTGGATGGATAATTTAGTGATGTGGATTATTTATTGAGCTGAGTCTCAACGATAAAATATATGATATGAATAAGGTAATGTAAAAAATATGATATTAATAGTAAAAAGGTTAGAAAAGGAGGTGAGAATAGTAACTTTAGGGGCAAAATGACTATTTGACCTCTTGCCTTGAAAATCTAAAAAAGAAGTGTTAGTTGATTTCTTTGAAAGAGAGCGAGAAAGCTTGAGAACTTGGAGAAGAAGAAGAAGGAAGATAAAGAGCATGGATGCTCGGATCAGAGAAGATAGGGAAATAAAAAAGCTAGTAAATAGCCAGCTTTGTCTAGAGAAAGAAGAATAAAGAAGAAAGGTATTAAAAATCCTAACTTCTTAGTTAATTTTATTTAAGTTTCATATGCTAAAAACATAGCTTAATGAAAAGGGAAGTAAAAGATTTTAAGAATGATTTTCATATGGTTGAAATCATGAGAAAACGAATAAATAAGAATTAGAAGTTTAGTATATAGTTTTCTTAAGGAAGTATGAATTTCATAATGATTTTGAACGATCTGAATGAATCATATGAACAATTTGGTAAAATAAGTAAGGAATGGTTTTTTATAATACCAAATTCAAATTAAAAGTGAAATCATAATCAAAGTATCGATTCAAAATGAAGAACGAACGAAGAACACGAAGAACGTTATTAATGGACAAATTTAAAACTATCATAGTTAGAACTTGTTGTTGATGGATAAGTTTAAAACTATCGCGTATAAGTTAGATGCTTATTGCTTGGTTAGGAACAATAGAAACGTTCACGAGAAACAGATTGAACTTAGCTATAACGAAGTTATGGTAAAATTTTGTAAAATACGAGTGAAAAGTAGAAAGTATATAAATGAATCTGAATGTGTAGGGTTTCATAAGAATGTAAGAAAACGTGAGTTGTGGACTTAAGAACGAACAAATTTTGAGTTCAGATGATTGAATTACGGACGAACGAAAGAAGAATGTATGTTATTAACGTAAAATGAATAAATAACAAAATTTAAGCCAATTGAATGTCTGTTTACGGATTTAGAATAAATTTCAGTCCGAGGAAAGTTAAAGTACATAATAAGAGTAAGAAAATGGCTTTGGAATGACCTCGTTTCGAGTTATAATGAAGAAGTTATGAGATTACGAAGTAGGCGTCTCAAACATTTTAAAGAATTAGAAAAAAATTTTGAGTTTTAGAACTGGCGCAAGGCTTGGCCTACCCGCTTGCCTGAGAGTCGACAATGCGGCACAAACCAGACACTTTCATTCATCGCTAATATGCAATTTGTAAGCGCCATAATAACAAGGGGCAAAAGCGCGGTACGGTGAAGGAAAAACCCAAAGAAGTGCTTTTAATTGCTCAACTCCTAGAGGAAGTGTAAGGAAGTATAGTGAACATATAGTTTACGTAATGTAACACTTAATCAAGTGATTTAAACCTTTAATGAAAGTTGAACGGAAAGATTGAACATGATTAAAAGATAAAGAATGTAAACGCAACGCAGTTGTGATGAACGATCGGTCTTAGCATACAACAAACAGTATGGCTTCGACATTAAGAAAGAATGATGAACATGGGTTTCATGTAATGGATAACTAATGAAAGCAATTAAAACCTTGGGTAAAGTTGAATAAGAGATTAAGAGATGAACAATGTGAACATTGAATACATAAATGATCCTCGTGAATCGTATTTGCGTCGTGCGAACGTTCTAAGTATACATTAGTTGTATGACTTAAACGTTGACGAAGGTAATAAGAAAGATATGAAGTATCAAGAAAGCCGTAACGAATGGTAATAAGAGTAATGAAAGCCGAATGTGAGTCGGATAGAGAAAGAAATGTAAGCTTTAAACACTTTAGAGAATGAAATGTAAGCTTTAAACACTGGGGCACTGGGGAAGGTCCTGGCAAGGCTTGGACGCATTTTGGGGTGAATTTTGACACCTTTTTGACTCCAGATTGGATTGAGTTTGTTCCTAATTTAAAATTGGACTTGTAACCTATAAATATATGATGTAAGGCATAAAATAAAGGGAGAATACATAGATTAGCTTAGAAAAAACACTCCATTAGATTAGAATATAAACCCTAGTTCTTAATTAGCCATTGAAGATTGAAGCAAATTGAAGAACACTAAAGATCAAGAGCAAGAGCAAGAGGGAGCATCGATTTTTGACAATGATTCTATTATCTTCTCTTATCATACTTTTATCTTTTAATGTCTATTCAGTTGTGGATTCTTGGTTTTAATTTATTAATTATGAACTAACTCTTTTATTAAGATTTCAATTGAACCATTTATGGCTATAAATTAGTTATTTGATTTATTCCAATTATTTGTGTCAAAGTGAGTTGTTTATTTTGCCTTAAGCTTATTGATTAATTATCTAATCAGTAATTACCTTGTTACTCTAGAAGGAATTGAAAGAGGAATTCTAGGGTTAGAACTGGGCATGATATCATGTGACTTAGTTATTTGCAAAGTGAATAATTAGGTTTGTGAATTGAATGGAAATATCTGTTCACCGCATGTAACACATAAGGAATTGGGATTGAAAAGAGTTTAATTCAATTGTTTGCATAGGAATATAGCAAGATTAATCTTGATTAAATAGAAGGCAATTGATCACTTGGAAAAGGACTTTTGGCATTTGAGAATTCATGTTAACAATTTAGTAGGCATAAATATTGGGATAATGGGATAATTGATTTAGAGTTCATAATTGGGGATATTGAAGTCTTAATCTTTATTTATCTGAATTCATTCAAATCTTAGTTTTTTTTATTTGATTTATTTTAGAATAATTTCTTTTAATTGTTAATTTAGTTTCCTTAATTAGAAAAATCACAATTTACAGTTGTTTAAATAAAATTGATTTGGTTAAGAATTAGTATTTGGTAATTTTTATTAAATAATTCCTCGTGGGAACGATACTCTACTTTCACTTTATTACTTGTTGACCGTGTATACTTGCACGTATTCATTGATTGCGAAATCGATCAATAGAGACTCAGCTTAATAAATAATCCACATTACTTAATTATCCATGCACTACGGGCCAAGGATATTCATTAGTATCACAACCACGAATTATCCATGCACTACGAGCTAAAGATATTCGTGTTTTCACCAATTGTCATGATCATGCCAAACAAAAATTCATATTTGCACTCTTGGCCGAAGAGAACGCGTGGTTATGATCATACTAACATCTGTCCATCAATGCATTATGGGCCAATGAGGACTTTTACCACATCATTTGTAACATTACGAGTCATGATTATACCGAATAATCCCTGGTCATAATCATACCAATCAACAGTCCATCTATGAACAACGGCCAAAGATGACTTTCATCACAATATAAGCATGATGATGATGATAATGATATAATAATTCAATTAAATGAAAGCAAAGATAAATTTTAAAGATTTATAATTTAATTTATCCAGAATTCAATAATATCTAAATTGTCAACATGATACTGCTTTGTGGAGTAAAATTCAAGAATAATATTGTATAAAAAATGATTTGGACAGAAAAAAATCAATTTTTGTCATAAATAATACTCTGAGTGAATATTACCCGAGTGAATAGTACTTTATGAATAGTACCCCATGAATTGTACTTCAAGAATAGTACTGTATTTATGAATAGTGCTCATGAATAGTGCTCTGTAAATAGTATCGTACGTATGAATAGTACCGTATAAATGAATAGTACCAATGAATAGTACTCTGGCACGAAAAGCTTAAGATATAACAAGAATGTTCAGAAAAATATCCTTGTGAAACGATACTAGATGATGCGCAAATTTCTTTTTATTCTACTAATTTCATAGAGTATAGAAGCAATACTTTAACAAAATGAGTGTAGAATTAGGAATACAAAACAAAATAATATTACTTACATACTACATAGTATGGAAGAAAATATTATTTCATACGAATATTGAACAAAATAAAATTCCTTACGAATACGAAAAATAATATCGTAAACGAATATAAAATAAATAATACTCCTTACCTTAGTAGAAGGCTGGTTACTGCAATAGTGATGTAGCAGAATACTCTTCTTCTTTCTCTCTATAGTTTCTCTCTCTATAATTGCTCTTGTGAGTCTTAGTGAATTTGTGAGAATGAAAGAAGAAATGATCTTCTATTTATAGGAAAACATAGTTTTGATAATTTCACGTTTAGGTGCTAGAATTATTACAGTATAGTACCTTCATCTATACCTCTATTTTTAATTTAGTCCTTCAAGTATTATCAATCTTGCACCACCTCCCTTAATAGTACATGCATGTGAATCAATAGTTCCATACATGTGAACCAACAATAATTTTCATGTGAACTAATAGCAATTAATTGCTCATTTATCCGATTAATTGCCCGTTTGGTCAATTTAACATCCAAAAATCAATTCTTATTGAAATAAATGTTGATTTCCACTAACACTAATAATCCCAACACAATAAAAAATATTTTTTTATCAACAATTTCATCTTTAATCAACATAAACTTATTCATCAGTAATACTATAACTCACAATATTTAACAACCAGATCATTCTCAGGAAAGATGGGGCTTTCCAATAAGGATTTCTCCCTATTGGGGCACAATTAGGTGACTAAACCCCTTTCCTCGACAGAACTTTCTAGACATCGTCAATAATGCAAATAATAATATGAAAAACTTTGTAGTCTCAATTATTGATTTAATAATATAAAATATTATGCAGATGATACTACGACAATAATTGAATCAATAATATCAAAGATATTATGCATCAATTATTGTAGCAATAATTGAGTATAACTAAGTGACTTCTCACGTAAGCATCAATAATCAATACCATGTGCTACTATGCAACCATACGTATTATTGTACTTATACCACCGGGTATTTCCACAGTTTAACGGTAAAACTTTCGCCGTCATTTTCTTACTACGACAATACTTTCGTTGTGGGTTCCACCAATGATTGTGCCATCATACGAATATTTCCTGATAAAATGAATATTCCCCGACCAATCGAATATTTTATGACAAATTGCATACTTTGTAAAATTTATAAATACTACCCACAACTATAACATTATATCAAATCCACACACTAATATTAAAAAAAATATTTTGAGAAATTAAATTTTTATTCATAAAATTTGGGGTCTTACAGTTTTAAAATGATAGGAATCGAGATTAGTCTTATTATTCAAGCTGATTCATAACCTTTATTTTGTTATTGAAGTTTTAAAAGAATGTTTAAATTCTCGAGGTTGTTTATTCAATTGCTATGACCTGCTGAGCAATTGAATGCTCACATTTACTTTAAATAAAAAAAAATTCAGCGTATGAGTAGAAGAACTTAAGGATCCCATGTAGAATAGTTTAATTAAACTATAGACTAGTTTAATGAACTGTTATGTATCCTTGGTGGCGGATGAAAGTCATTGTTGTAAGATGTAAAGAATAATGTAATTATCATTATTTGTAATGAATGAGGTTATAAGGTATTAGAACATGAGATTTGAGAATGTATGTTATATTTAGCTATATAATGATGTATGTTTGGAAGAAGATGGAACCGTGACGTACAGAATCCAGGTGTGAAAATCGACCCGATTTCGGGACGTTACAAAGTGGTATCGGAGCTGATAGGTTATAGACCTTAAGTATGAGTACCTAAGATTATAATCGTAGAGAGAATGATAGGAAGATCGTTGACTTAAACGATTAAGGAAGAAGATCACTACGTGATCATATTGAATCGTAATAACAATTGTTATGTTAAACGATGAATGATTTATAGCTAATGCTATAAATGAATGGTACTATGAAGTAGTATGGGAAGAATAAATCACAAGAGTTGTAGAGGATGAAATACGAATTAAAGAAAATTTGTATTTAGTAAGAATGGTAATGTTGCGTTATCAATATGTATATGACGAGAAGGTGAATATTTTCTCATGTATATGTGTGATAGGTAGAGAATTTTAAGATAGGTGCAAGTTCTTAAAACTCATACTTATAAATAGTTTGTGACTCATATTTATATGCTATGTTTGTGAGCCCTAAGCATATGGATTGTCTTTGATTTATTCTTGGATTACATATTGCGAAGATAAGTTCTTAAACACATATGGTTGTGGAAAGTTCCTAAACACATAAAGTGTGGTAAGTTGATGGACTATACTAAGGTATAGGAATGTTAGATTGAAAATGAGTTAATTTAAATAGACTTAGCATTGAAGGTGCTAGAGAAGATTAAGTATTATTGCAAGTAAGACAATGAAGGAAGATGAAGAAAAAGGATATTCTAAGTCATCTAGCTATGCTAGATTTTGAAGTTTATTGAAATCATGCGTATATTTGCATTTTGAAAAGGAAAGAATTGGTTCAACTTTTGGAACCAATGGATTTTAAAAGAACTATTCTTTATATGTCTATGCTAATAGTTTCGGTTAGACATAAATTGATTTGAAATATCAAAATGAATTTATATCATCAGTGCATTTGATGCAAAGATGGTAAAAAGATGAAGTTATTAATCTAATTAAACCTAGTGTTGGATGTGATCTTAGGATCAACAACCAGCTATGGTATGATGTATAATGACAAAGTTATAAACTGACGAAGTCCTCAACATACTATGAAAAGTACAGTATCATGACGTCATAAAACTTTTTGAAGTTATGATTAAAAGAATTTAAATAGTAGTCGATGTCAATTGATTTGACTAGACGAATGTTTCAAGTTGATGTCCAATTTATTGGTATAGTGTAAGCTATTTGATTTGGCTTAGACAAATGGTATGTCATGTTTAAAAGAAAATCGAGCTTTCTTTGAAGACGTTATGCCAAACCAAATTGTTTTGGTGTGAAATCTGATGAATAAGTCTGAGGAGAACATACCCCGAAATGGGGTTATACGATAGGTTGATCGCGTATGTATGGAAGAGGTAGTTTACTTTCTTAGTGATTGTCAACTGACCGTGATAGAAGGGTTTATGGTGAAATGCTATCAAACCTAGTAAGAGTTCATGGTCGGTTTGACCCCTCAGCAAAAATGTGAAATGTTTTAAAGGAATCTTTATATTCCTATTTATTGCTTCTACTTCATAATTCTTGATAAGTTATGAAGGATAGGGAATGTTTGAAATATAAGAACTTCTTTGAAGAGAAGTTGAGAAGAAGAGTATGTTAAAATTTCGAGGATAAAATTCTGTGAAGAAGGGTTGAATGTGAGGACCCGAAAGATTGAAAGTATAGCTAGACGTGAGGTTTAACTATTGTCGATTATGTCAACAGATGATCCGGGTTAAATGCTTTCTAAGTCACTATACTTTACGTCAACTTACAAATGGGTCATTGAACTTTTTTTTCTTACAGTCAACTCACTGTACTCGACTTTTCTATCACAAACCTAAAAAAACTGTTAAATGCTTTAACTTTAACGGAAAAAAGACAGCTAAGTAGTTGAGTTATCCATTAAAAAGCTGATGTAGCGTCCTTGTGTGATGTGGCAGTGATTATGTGGATTTGGAGGAAAATTTTTATGATGAAAATGAAAAAAAAAATATTTTAAAGTATAATATAAATTTAAAAAGTGTGCCAAAAAATAAGAAAATAAATAAAAATATATTTAATTATTTTTTAATTAATATCAAATAAAAATTTTTTTATAATTAAGCCATTTATAAAATACAAAATCCAAAAATATGCTAATTAAAATTAAGAGGAATGTGAAATATATTTAGGGGAAATGAAAGAAAATTATAATAAAATCGGAAAATTTAGCAAAAAATACATGGTAGAAATTAAAAATAAAAAGAGATATTTAGTTATTTTTGTAATTAATAGAAAATATTTTTTATATAATTAATAACAAATATAATTGAGGAAATTATAAAAAGTATAAAATTAAAAATCTTTTCAAATTTGGACATTAAAATTATAATTGAGTCAATTTGGTGATAATTTTTTTTTCTTTTCTAACTAGGATAAATAATTTTGTACTTTTACATGCAATTAATTTTTATCAAATAATTTTTATTTTAATTTTATCAAATAATTTTTATTATAATTTTAATTTTATCAAATAATTTTAATTTTAAAATTATACAAAATTTAAATTTTATAATTTAATTTAATCAAATTTAAGAAATAATCATTTTTATTAAAAAGAGCAGGAAAAACCAAACTAAAAAAAAAAAGCAACCGGGTGCTCTCTTTATCTCCTCCTCTGTTCCCCTTCCCACTTTTCAAAAATTTATTCTTGTTTAAGATTAATTCTAGGGTTTTGAAAGAGCTCAGCTTAGATCTGGTAATTCATGTAATCATAACACACCATTTTCTCTCAAAAACATCACGCCATTATCCATAATTACTTATCATCTATTTGAGCACAAACTTCAATCACAACAGTTGATGAAGTCTGTCCTCCGTCTGATCCGACTTTTTCCATCTCCTTGACCACACTATAGCCATCAACATCCTTTCCTAAAACAATGTGCTTCCTATCGAGCCAAGACGTCTTCTCTGTACAGAGAAAGAATTGAGACCCATTGGTATTTCGTCCTGCATTGGCCATTGAGAGGATACCAGACCCCGTATGTTTGACATTAAAGTTTTCATCTGCAAACTTTTGTCCGTAGATCGATTCACCACCTGTCCCGTTACCCCTTGTGAAATCTCTTCCCTAACACATGAATCCAGGAATGATGCGGTGAAAGGTCGACCCCTTGTAGTGTAAGGGCTTCCCTAATACTCCAATCCCTTTCTCCCCAATGCAGAGTGCACAAACATTTTCAGCGATTTTAGGGGTTACATATGGTATAAAAATTATAAAATTAAAATATTTTTAATCTTATAATTTTTATAATTTCCTCAATTATATTTGTTATTAATTATATAAAAAAACATTTTCTATTAATTATAAAAATAACTAAATAACTCTTTTTTGTTTTAATTTCTACCATGTATTTTTTGCTAAATTTCTGATTTTATTATATTTTTCTTTCATTTCCCCTAAATATATTTCACATTCCCCTTAATTTGAATTAACATATTTTTGGATTTTGTATTTTATAAATGGCTTAATTATAAATAAAATTTTATTAGATATTAATTAAAAAATAATTAAATATATATTTTTTATTTATTTTCTTGTTTTTTGGCACACTTTTTAAATTTATATTATACTTTAAATTTTTTTTTTCATTTTCTTCATAAAATCCAATCCACATAATCACTGCCACGTCACACAAGGACGTCACATCAGCTTTTTAACGGACAACTCAACTACTTAGCTATCTTTTTCCGTTAAAGTCAAAGCATTTAACGATTTTTTTAACTTTGTGTTAGAAAATTCGAGTACAGTGAGTTGACTGTAAGAAAAAAAAAATTCAGTGACCCATTTGTAAGTTAACGTAAAGTACAGTTACTTCAAAAGCCTTTAACCTCTGATGATCCTTAGGAAAAGGATGGTTATAAGAAAGAGAAGAAGTAAGATTAAATCTTTGTGGAAAGTTGTAAGAATAAAGCACCCGGGTATGGGTATGTGTATGGTTTTAAGAAATTCCGAGAACGGAATTTTTATAAGGGGGGAAGTGTGATAACCCGGAGAATTGGATTGTCAAGAATTTAAGATTTAAAGAATTAGTTATTAATAAAATAATTTTTTATTAATAATATTATGTGTTATGTGTTTATTAATCGTTCTAAAACCTAGAATGATTAAAACACGAAAAGATTCTGGCTACGAGCTAGTTTAAACGAGTAAGATTTTTCAAGAATTTTTTTTTCCAGGAATAAAAATATTTCTGAGGAAAATGACGAAATAGACACTATTCACCCAACAAAACCCTAAGGGTTAGGGTTTGAATAACCTAAGCCTTTTCGAGAGATCAGTATGTTGAAATGACATTCCGTCAAAAGATTTGACGATAATATGTCGTGAAAAGTTAAGTTAGCCGATGAAAGTTTTTCTTAAAAAGTGCAAAAATCGGACGAAATAAAAATTACAAAAAGTACTGTTATGTACTTTTCATTCATTTAAATACGTTAGAGGAAAAACGTGAAGAAAAATGCTTAACATTGAAAAGTGTTTTTCAATTTTTCAATGTTCCGAAGAATGCGTAAAAGTGAAAATGTAGAGGAAAGATGAAAAATCCAAAAATATTTAGATTCCGAGAATCGTAGATTTTAAAACTGTTGAACAAATCCTAAAAGACGGAACCACGAAGCTTCCAAGAGAAGCTTCGTGAATAGTAAGAAGGTGAGAATAGTAACTTTAGGGATGAAATGACTATTTTGCCCCTAGCCTTGAAAATATATAAAAGAAAAGTTTTAGTTGATTTCTTTAAAATCAACCAACACTTTGAGAGAGAGAGAAAAAGCTTGAGAGCTTGTTGAAGAAGAAGAAGAAGAAGGAAGAGAAAGAGCATGGATTCTTGGATCGGAGAAGATCGAGAAATAAAAAAGCCAATAAATCGCCAGCTTTGTCTAGAGAAAGAAGAAAAAAGAAGAAAGGTATTAAAAGTTAATTTTCTTTAAGTTTCATATGTTAAAAACATAGCTTAATGAAAAGGGAATTAAAAGATGTTAAGAATGATTTTCATATGGTTGAAATCATAAGAAAATAAATATATAAGAATTAGAAGTTTAGTATATAATTTTCTTAAGGAAGTATGAATTTCATAATGAATTTAAACGATCCGAATGAATCATATGAATGAGTCGGTGAAATAAGTAAGGAATGGTTTTTTATAACACCAAATTCCAAGAAAAAGTGAAATCATAATCAAAGTATCGATTAAAAATGAAGAATGAACGAAGAAGGCGAAGAACATGAAGAACATTGTTGATGGTCAAATTTAAAACCATCGTAGTTAGAACTTGTTGTAGATGGAGAAGTTTAAGACCATTGCATATAAGTTAGATGCTTATTGCTTGTATAGGAATGATAGAAACGTTCATGAAGAATGGAGTGAACTTAAATATAACTAAGTTATGGCAAAATTTTGTAAAATACGAGTGAAAAGTAGAAAGTATGTAAATGAACCTGAATGTGTAGGGTTTTATAAGAATGTAAAAAAAACATAGAAAATGTGAGTCGTGGACACAAGAACGAACGAATTCTGAGTTCGGATGACCGAATTATGGATAAACGAAAGAAGAACATTATTAACATAAAATGAACGAATAACGAAATTTAAGCCAATTGAATGGCATGTTAACGAATTCAGAATAAATTTCTGTCTGAGGAAAGTTAAAGTACGTAATGAGAGTAAGAAAATGACTTTGGAATGACCTCGTTCCCTAATAAAGAAGTTATGAGATTGAGAAGTAGGCGTCTCGAACATGTTCAAAACATTGATTTTTTTTTGAGTTTTAGAAGCTGGCGTATAACGCCGATTATGCCTTGAGAGTCGGTAGCTTATGGCCAAATTTGGATCTCGACTCACTCGCTAATATACCGGAGCGCGACAATAACAAAGGGAACCGGCGCTGAAAAACCCAGAGAAGAGATTATAATTTCTCAACTCCTAGGGGAAGTGTAAAGAAGGATAGTGAACATATAGTTCACCTAATGTAACAGTTAAACAAGTGATTTAAACCTTTAATGAAAGTTGAATGGAAATATTAAACATGCTTAAAAGATAAAGAATGTAAACGCAACGCAGTTTTGATAAACGATCGGTCTTAACTTACAACGAACCATATGACTTTGACATTAAGAAAGAATGATGAACGCGGGGTTCATGTAATGGATAACGAATGAAAGAGATTAAAACCTTGGGTAAAGGTTGAATAATAGATTAAGAGATACAGAATGTGAACGTTAAATACGTAAACTATCCTCGTGAATCGTATTCACGTTGTGTGAACGTTCTAAGTATACATTGGTTGTATGACTTAAACGTTGATGAAGGTAGTAAGAAAGATTTGAAGTATCAAGAAAGCCGTAACGAACGGTAATAAGAGTAATAAAAGCTGAATGTGAGTCAGATACAGAATGAAATGTAAGTGTTGAACACTTTAGTAGATGTCAGGGTTAAGTGTATGCGAATATTAAACGGGCAGAACCTACACACCGTGTATGGTTTGACTGTAAAGTAATGAAGACTAATGATTAAACACGTGAATGGTGAAGAAACTAAATTAATGACGTATAACGTTGAGAAGCCGAGTTAATAGTTATAACTTGGATGACATTCCGTGTCGAATGAACCGGACGTTATAAGATATGAATAAAGTAATGTAAAATACTTAACGCTATGATCGCATAGTATTAACATTGAATGATCATTCTAAGTATACAAAAGACTGTATGACTTAGACGATAAGGAATAAATCTTGAGGTATGGCATTTAGTTGCCAGAAAGCCATAAGGAATGGGAAATCAACTTAACGAACATTATAGCTTTAATGGTTCAGATAAGTTAAGCTAAGTTTAGGTTGTGGTACAATTGTAATCTTTAATTGTTGACATATGGGAGCTGGGCTAAACAATTCCTTTAGAGAGCGGAGGTATATACGAAACTAGCAACCAATCTAACTCGCTGTGAAAGACAGTGTTGATGAGACGGGAAACTAGTCTGTTGGTTGTTTGTGGGAAACCACTCAGAGTACCATATGGACTACTAGTAGAGATTTTATGTATACTAAGTCCAAGAAAAGTTATAAGAAGAAGATAAGAATGTAAATCTTCAAAGATGATGATCGTATGAGTAAGATATCTTCGTATGTCGTAACACCGTAAAGCGATAAAGAAAGGTGGTCGCGTAAACTTAGATTGCATGAACGCGAACCCTAAGAAGTGAAGTTAATTTTAAACCATTGCGTAAGTCAAATATACATGACTAATTGGTGTGTGTGTGTGTGTGTGTTATATAGGGATTGCAATGAGCAGTTCAACATAAACTATAAGCTGTAGCTGTGCGTAAGGCAAGTTTCCTAACTTCATTCATATTTTTAAATGAATGTTAGTTTTTAAACTTTCTTAGATATTGAACATGAGAAGTTTTACTTATGCACAAATGTGTGATATTTGTACAAGGTGGTAGAATGTATGAGGCCTTGTGCCACGATTTTAACACTTCGGTGTTTCTATGAGATGAACTGTTCTGTGATTGAACTGTTTAATATGAAATTGTTCTATTTATACATGAACCTCTATTGTTAAGTCTGTGCTAATAATTCTAGCCAGACAGAATGTGTATGAAAAAGGTCGAAGAATGAAAGTATTTCAAAGTGAATGTGACTAATGTTTTAAAATGATAGGAATCCAGATTATTCCTATTAATCAAGCTGCTTCATAACTTTTGTTTGGTTATTGAAATTTTAAAAGAATGTTTAAATTCTTGAGGTTGTTTATTCAACTGCTATGACCTACTGAGCAATTGAATGCTCACACTTGCTTTAAATAAAAAAACATTTTCAGCGTACGAGTAGAAGAACTTAAGGATCCCGTAAAGATCAAGCTGACCGGTATCCAGATGAAGTGTAATTCAGTATATAAATGAGCGTGAAGATTAAACCATGACTTTTAATGTAGAATAGTTTAATTAAACTATAGACTAGTTTAATGAACTGTTATGTATCCTTGGTGGCGGATGAAAGTCACTCTTGTAAGATGTAAAGAATAATGTAATTATCATTATTTATAATGAATGAGGTTATAAGGTATTAGAACCTGGGATTTGAGAATGTATGTTGTTATATTTAGCTATATAATGATGTATGTTTGGAAGAAGATGGAACCGTGATGTACGAAATTCGGGTGTGAAAATAGACAAAATTTTGGGGCGTTACAGAACCAACCAGGAAGGAATAGTAGAGTTAAGTTTTACTCTTCATAAATTATGAATCACAAGGATACGTGGAAAAAGAAGAATAAGTATAAAGGAAAGACTACCAAGAATCGACATAGGCCCGAATGGAGAAAGAATCCACACATATACACATAAGAATGCATCATGCTAGATGTTTTGTATGTGATAAAAATGGTCATAAGGCTGTAGTATGTTATAATAATCCTTTGCATATTAAACCCAAAGTCAACCAGATTTAGGTCCCTAAGGGTACTAACAAGGTAGGACCCATGTAAGTATGGGTACCAAAATAAGATTTTAACCTCACTACAGGAATAGAGCTCCACGTTCACAACTTGGTATATGGACAGTGGATGCTCACGACACATGACCGGGAACAAAGCCCTCTTGTCTAACTTCACAGAAAAGGAGGGTCCAACAGTCATCTTTGGAGACAATGGCTCTGGAAAAACAAAAGGATATGGCTCAGCTGGGAATGGTGCAATGACCTTCAGCAAAGTAGCCTATGTGGAAGGGCTAAATCACAATTTTCTGAGCATAAGACAACTCTGCGACAAGGGTCATCAAGTCATCTTCCTCAATATTCAGTGTTAAGTCAGAGATCTGAAGACCACTTTTATAAAGCTGACTGGAACAAGAGAAGGGAACGTCTACACTATTAAACTTGGTCAACTGAGTTCTGACGAGACAATATGCTTTCTTACTAAAGCCTCTGAAGAAATGAGCTGGCTATGGCATAGAAGGGTGTCTCATCTCAACTTCAAGAGTATGTCAAAATTGGCCACCAAAGATCTAGTAGCAGGTTTACCCAAGCTTAGCTTTGTTAAAGAAAGGCCATGCAACGCCTGTCAGCTTGGAAAACAGACTATGAGTTCGTTCAAAGGCAAAACAACCAACTTAATTGATAAGCCCCTACAGTTACTTCACATGGATCTATTTGGGCTAATTCTAACGACAAGCCTTGAAGGGAAGATATACTTATTGATCATAGTGAATGACTACACCAGATTTATATGGGTGTTCTTTCTAAATTCTAAGGATGAAACAAGCTCTCAACTTATCAAGATGTTAAAGCTGGTGATGAACGAAAAAGGAGAAAATATTAAGGCTATACGAAGTGATCATGGAAGAGAATTCGACTTTTCTGAGATGGATCAGTTTTGCACAAAAAATGACATTAGCCACAACTTCTTAGCTCCACGAACTCCTAAACAAAACGGAGTAGCTGAAAGGAAGAACAGAACGCTCTGGAAGGACTCTACTAGCAGCAGCTCGTCTTCCTGAATACTTCTAGGCAGCAGCTGTCAATACTGTGTGCTACACTCAGAACATGTCTCTTGTTCACTCTACATTAAAGAAGACTCCCTACGAGCTATAGAAAGGAAGAAAACCAAATGTCAGTTATTTCCATGTGTTTAGCTATGCATACTACATTCTCAACAATGGAAAATAATATCTGACTAATTTTCAACCCAAGTCAGATGAAGGAATCTTTCTTGGATATGGCACAAACAGCAAGGCTTATAGAGTGTTCAATAAGAAGACGCTTAGTGTTGAAGTCTCGATTCACATTATCTTTGATGAAATAGACTTAGACAAATCTGTGCCTCAAGATACTACGATCGACGACTCAGACACTACGAACGAGGTGGTCGAGCTCAACACCACAATCGCACCCATAGAAGATGAAATCGTCAAGCGTGAAAAAGAGATCGTAGAGAGAGCTACACCATACAACGAACATCTACATCAAGAGACAGAGTTTGATCTTGAAGAATTCAGATAAGAAGGCACCAGAACATATGTTCCAATAGGGAACAGATGGGCAAGAGATCACACTCAAGATCTGATCATTAGAGACCTAAATGTAAGAGTCAAGACAAGATCTGCCACCTAACATGAGTGTTTCTATCTGAACTTTCTGTCCTAAATATAACCCAAGAAGATAGAAGATGTTATGGAAGATTCGAGTTGGATAGAAGCCATGTAAGAGGAACTGAATTAGTTTAAAAGAAGCAAAGTCTGGAGACTAGTTCCTAGACCAAGAAGTCACTCAGTTATAGGCACTAAATGGGTTTTCGGAAAAAAATGGATGAAGATGGGGTAATCACAAGGAACAAGGCAAGATTAGTGGCCAAAGTTTGATCTAAAGAAGAAGGCATCGACTACGACGAGACCTTCGCACTTGTTGCTAGACTCAAAGCTATAAGGATATTCCTTGCCTTTGCTGCCCATATGAAGTTCAAAGTTTTCCAAATGGATGTCAAGAGTGCTTTTTTGAATGGTGAACTTCAAGAAGAAGTATATGTGGAGCAACCTCCAGGTTTCATCAATCCAACTCTCTCTAATTATGTCTATAGATTAGACAAAGCCTTATATGGACTTACACAAGCACCTAGAGCATGGTATGAAACACTAACTTTTTCATTGAAAATGATTTCACTAGAGGTAGAGTAGATACAATATTATTTCTTAGGAAGCACAAAAACAAAGTCTTACTAGTTCAAATATATGTAGATGATATTATCTTTGGTTCTACTGATGAAAACCTATGCAAGAGATTTGTCAAGCTTATGAAGAGCAAGTTCGAAATGAGTATGATGGGTGAAATAAATTTTTTCCTTGGACTATAAGTGAAGCAGACTGATGAAGTTATCTTCATTAACCAATCCAAGTACATTAAAGACTTACTTAAGAAGTATGGCATGGAATCAGCTTCTCCCTTGAAAACACCAATTGCTCCAGCAACTAAGCTTGACAAATATTTAAAAGGTAAATGTATTGATATTACTCAATATAGAGGTATGATAGGCTCTCTTCTGTATCTAACTGCCAGTAGACCAGACATAATGTTTGCAACATGTATATGTGCTAGAGTTAAAGCTAATCCTAAGGAATCACACTTAATTGCTGTAAAGAGAATTTTTAGGGATCTCAAAGGAATACCTCACTTGGAACTTTGGTATCCTAAGGAGTCCTCCTTTGAACTAACAGGATATACATATGTTGATTTTGCAGGCTACAAGATCGATAAAAAAGTACCAGTGGCACTTGGCAGTTGCTAGGAAACAGACTTGTGTCCTGGTTTAGCAAGAAGAAAAATTCAGTATCTACATCAACATCAGAAGCTGAATACATTGATGCTGGCAGCTGTTGTGCTCAAATCTTATGGATGAAAAACCAGCTAGCAGACTATGGGTTTGATTTCAAGTTTATACCTATTCATTGTGATAACACAAGTGTCATAGCAATAACATATAATCCTGTCATGCATTCTAGGACTAAGCATATAAAAATAAGATATCATTTTATTAGGGATCATGTTCAAAATGGAATTATATCTTTACAATACATCCCTACTGAAAATTAACTTGCTGATGTCTTTACAAAACCTTTAGATGAATCCATATTTAATAAATTGATAAGTGAGTTAGGTAAGCTAAATCTACAACTATAAACTCTATGCTCTAGTTGGTACTAACCATGCAGATAAAAAGGCTATGTTAAAAGCATATAGATGACTAAGAGAAACCACGATCGTAGAGTAGTCTCAACATGGCAAGAGAAGCACACTATGATGACAACATTCCTGTCAAATCTAACTAGCTCTTCTGATAAGTGCCTCAAGGACAAACCTGAACCCTAGTTTCAGTCTAAGATGTTGGCCCTTCCTGAGCTACCATAATCCAGAAGGAATGCTAAGTTAGAGTTCATCACAAGAACCAGGATAGACAATGTTCGTAGAGCAGGATCAGCAGTGAACTCAACAATCGTAGAGCACCCTCAACGATCGTAGTCTTCTTAATGGATACACTAGCTTAGGGAAAGCTAAGGACAAATCAATATTTTCCATATTACTTAAAATCATGGAGCCCCATAGAACTCGACACGTGCCCCACTCTACAGATCGTGAGGAGGGAAGTTACAAATACAGTTTGAAAATTCTTTTTGAAAATTCACCCCAGAATTTTAAAAGCTCATTCTTCTCTTTCTCTCTCAAAAGAAACCCTAGCTTTCAGAATGATCAACTAACCTCTGTTCAAGAAAATCACATCAATCAATGGCTGTTTTTAACATTATATTTGGTTACCAACTCTGCTTTGACGAATTCAAGATAACTGACCCACAGTTCCACAAGATTCTGACTCTTCTGAAGAAAGCTGGTCTTGAAGAAGCTCTGAGCACCAACACAAAGATTTACCCTAAGCTGGTGAAAGAATTCTAAAGTAATGGAGTCTTTGAAGATGACATCATCACTACATAGGTCAAGGGGAGAAGATTAGACTCAAAGCTGAAGATATAAACCTAGCCCTAGGTTTTAAATCAAAGGGACTCTCATCTATGAGTGTCATTGACTTCCATGAAGGTCTGAAGAAGATGCACCACACGAAGTCTTAGAGTGTCAAGGGCTACAAGAAGAAAGAGTTTTTTAATAAGTATGAATATCTGGCTGACATTGTTGGAAAATGCATATGCTGCAAAAGTTCTGGCTACAATTTTGTAAACGAGGTCCAACTGAAACTCATGACAGCAATCTGTTTCAGAATTCAACTCAACTATGAGGCTTTGCTCATAGATTAGATCGGAAGTGGATGCTCAGCTCAAAGAATACAAAGAACTCTGAAAAAATGCTCTATGGGAGGTACATAAGCATAATCCTGTAATCTGCTTTGGGTGACAAAATTGGAGACAAGGAAGGAGAACCCATTAACCCCAATAGAAAAATAACCTAGTAGCTGTTTCAAAACTGGAAAAGAAACCCTGCAGAAAATGTGAGGATGATGTAACGATCGAAAAATTTTGAAATTAATTTTAATATTTATTGAATTAAATAAATATTTTAATAAATTTATTTATTGAGAAAAATAAATAATTGATGAAATTGTGGTGCACTAATTTAGTAATTAATTGATTAATGGAAATTTTATTATTTAAATATTTAATTTAATGAAATAATTAAATTAAATGAATTGCTTAATATTGAAGAAAATAATTAAATAAATAAAATGATGTTCTAGTCTAATTTAATAATTAAATTAGATATATAATAATTTATTAATCATAAGTATAATTATAATAAAAATTATAATTATTATAATTATACTTATAAGTTATGTGAATTACTTAAATGTGACAAGTAAAAACTATATAATATAAATGTTATAAAAATAATCTAGAAGGGGGGAGATTTGTGTAAACCAAACAAAGCCTTGTGGCTTTTGGTTAATGTAACATCCAAAGACGTTTGACTTAATAAACTGATAACCACGATTATCAGTGTTTAAGTGCTCAGTTGAGGTTATTTCATGTATTCTTCTAAGTACTAAGAACAGAGAAAGTGTAACAATCCAAGCTTTTATTTGTAATTTAAAATATTTATTAATTTGAATAAATATTTTATTGATGTATTTTTTTGTTCATAGATAATTGTGAATTAAATTTATTAGATAATACTCTAATTTAATTTAATAGTTAGAGAGTTGTTAAAGATAACATGAAATGATATATTCTTTGTTTTAATTTAATAATTTAAAATGGTAAGTTGAGTTATTAAATAAAATTATAATGAGATTATAATTTTGTGATATTTGGATTAAGTGGAAAATTTATTTAGTATGTTGTAATTAGTTTATTTAACTAATATTGGATATGGAGATCCAAATAAATAATATGAGATTATAAACTATAGTGTAAATGATTTATTAAAATAAATTAAAGTAGTTTTAAAATTGATTTAACCAAACAAGGCTTAAATACATTAAATCTTTATTTTAAAAGTGTGTTTGCCAAATAAAGCCTTATGACTTTTGAATTTTGAATTTTGAATTATAATAAATAATATAAATAAAATAAATCAAAAATAATAAATAAAATATATTTTATAACTGATGTAAGTTAAGTTTTTGTAACTGATATAATTTAGTATGCGTATTATGGCTCTATCAGTTTAATATCTTTACGCTTAAGGGTGAGTTGGTTTTACATGAATTGGCTTATATTGAGAAAGAGATAAGAAAGTTACAGAGAAGAAGAGAATTACATAGAGAAATTGAGAGAGTTTGAGAGAAGATTTCTAAATTTCCATGCAATTCTTTGTGGTTAGCAAGGATTATTCAAAGCAAGGGAAGGTATTTTCCATAACCTTAATATTATATATATATGTATGTTTTACGACATAAATTTCCAAGTTTCTGTGAATTCATGTTGGAGGAATTGTTGTTATATTAACCGAGTTGTTGCATTTAAGAGTAATTGTGATGTTGGAATTTGCATTTAGTCAAGATTTAGTATGCTAATTACGTTAAAAAGAAAGGAAGTTGTTTACAGTGTGTGTTTATATGTATAGCTTGTGAAAGTACCAAATTTGGTGGTTAATTTGTAAACTAATCTATAAATTGAGCCTTGAATATGCTAGTCCATTAAGAAATGAAGAGAACGTAGTTTGAATGAGTTAATTTGGACAAGAATTGTGATCACAATGATAATTTTTGTGAAGGATGTCAAAAATGGAGTTTTTGGTATAAAACATGAAATTTAAGGATTTAAGTTAATTGAAGTTGTTGTTTAATCATTCTAAGATATCATATATGTGAGGAATCATGTTTTTGTGAGTCCTATATCAATTGAATATGTTAAATTTACTGTTTTGTGGATGAAATTCGTGTAAGTTGGGCTTAACGGAGTATTGTTAAAAAAAGGCTGCGTAGTTTACTGTACACGTGCACCAAAGTAGCAATTGCTTGGTGTGATGTCGAGCCTAAATGGCGTAGCTACGCTGCGCCATACCCTAATCTGAGGCAGTGATGCTTGTTATTTATATAGACCTTGGAGACCTATTATAACTTAGTATAATGATGTGTTAATGTGACAAACATGTAATGAAAAGGTTAAAACAGATTTGTATCATGTCATTAATAATTTCAAGATTGTTAAAAGATTAGTAAGTTATGAATGCGATACGTTATGATTTAAGGTACACAACGAATAGGGAATAAGTGTTATGAAGTTAACACTTGAGATTTCTGAAATACATATGGTGTAAAGTAAAACTTGTACTAAAGTAACAAGTTTATCTAAAAGAGAGTTTTATTTTGGGAAAGTGGATATTAGTTTATCTAACAGATATTGTGATTCTAATACTATGTGTAGGTGAATGTGAGTTGTAAATTTATAGCTTACGCACGAGGCAAGTTCCTTACTCTAAACTTTTATTGAGCAAGCTTTAATCCTAACTTTATTCGAACAAGTTTTGAATTCTAATCATTGTTGAATTATTCTAACTTGTTTATAGTTAAGCAAGTTTCTTAAGTTTCATTCGTTTATAGTGAATACAACTTCTTGAACTCTAATTTCTAATATTGAGCTACCATATTTCATTTACCTTGCACACATTATTATCATGTTGAGCAAGCTTTGTTTCCAGCTTGTTATCAGTTAATGTATGTTAAAGTAATTCAATTCTTTATTTGATCATGGCCTTAGCTTACTATTGTCCAAGCAAGGTTTGTTGTTCTATTCAATGCTTATGCTTTTTAGTTATTTCTAAGCATGAGTTTAATGTATAGTTAGTTCACCTATGCTTCTTAATCATTTTACATTAAATTATTATTGATCACTCGTAGTACTGTTAAGACTTGTTGATTCAACTAATCCCTTAGTTGATGATTGTGAAACTCTAAATTACCCTTGAAGCTTATCCAAACCAAACCTACTTTGGTGCGGACTTGTACTTTAAAACGGAGATGAACAACCCTATAACAGGGGATTATTTTAGAGCTACGCAATGGCATTAAAATGTGTGCGCAATACATAATACAAAGGGCTGATCACCTGGAGTAAGAGATGATGGTCCACATAGTCGTTTAGGCATTAAAGATTCTGATGAGAAACACTGTTAACCTAGGACATAGATGATGATTATGGTCTTTTAGACTGTTAAAGGTTAAAGTAGAAATACTTGATAACCTAGAGCATAGTTCGTGGTCTTGTGACCCTCAGTTACATTTTGCATGTTGATATCAGTTTTTTATTATAATTGATAGAGTATTATTCAACTCTGATGAGTTTATTCATTGGCATTTATTATGCTTATTATTCATTGCTATTTCCAGTGAGCATTTGTTTTGCTCACTCTTGCATATATATATTCATTGCAGCTAAAGTTGAGAAGGTTGATGAACCTATCACTAGCAAGGGAAAAGGGAAAATGAACAAGTGATGAAGACTTGTAATTTATTTATTGTCATGACGATAGACTTTATATTTAATGATGTGATATAATTATTTTATTTTCGCATTTGATTTATGTTAAATGTTAGATAACCTGAGAGACTTTTGGATTAATGATGTAACCCTTTTAATGGGAGGATTTACGATTTAATGTTATTATAATTGGGTAGTTAGATATGAAATAATGGAAAGTGAACACCAAATCTTGTGGGAAAGAAGTACCCAGGTTTGGGGGTGTCACAGAAAGAGAGAGAGTTTGGTGAGAAAGAGAGAACACGGAGGAAATTGTTAAGAAATTGAGGGTTCTTGCTGTGGAAAGGAGAAGGAATTGAAGCCATTCTATATCATTTTCTTCAGTAATCAAGGATTAAAGGTATACTTTACTCCTAATTTTTATGTTTTGAGTTTTCAGTAATTATTTTCTGTAAATTGATAAGTCACGTTAGATTGAGATATAAACATGTATGTATGGATTTATAATTTGTTAATCATCATATATTAGTGTTATTTGGTGATCAAATACATGAATTTGGATTGCAAGAAGAAAGTTAAATAACAGTGTTATGTTTATGTAAATAGCTTGTGTAAGTCCAAAAATTTGATGTCCAATACTTGATATAATCTATAAATTGATGTTAGATTGTGTTAGTACATCAAGAAACGAAAATAGTGTAGTTTGAATGGTGTCAATTGGTTAAGAAACGAAAATTTGGCAATCGAATTCGCTAAAAGTATTAAACTATGAAGAAATTGGAAAAAATGTGGTTTTGATCCTTAAAAGTTAATCATATATAATGTTTATGTTGTTAGAATTATAAATTTCATGCTTATTGTTGTTACTACACAATTCTAGTTATTGGGTTTTGTGAATTTCTGTAGAAATTGGGGAAGGAATGGGTGTTTGACTGTAACAGGGGAAGCTGCTGTAGTTTATGCCTTCGTATTGGCGCAGCTGCGTCGGTACCAAAGGCGGAAATGGTGCAGCTGAGTCAAATGGCCCTCTAAGATTCTCACTTTTCTTGTAATTTGCAAGTGCTTAAGGCTTCAAGGCGGCCTTGTTGTCTTGCGTCTCTGAGCCAAAGCAAGTGAGTTTTGATTATTTGTAGACTATAATACAAGGACCTAATCTAGTTGGGCATGCATAATAAAGATGTAAAATCATAACATGACATACAATAACAGATTGTAATGTAATGTAATACTAAATGTGAAGATTTTAAATGATCATTTAAACAAGGTATGCAATGAATAAAAAATTGATGTTTACAAGAGTTAGAGATGAATGATAAAGCTTATAGTAGGCGATAGTGAGATTTCAAGTTTGTGTGAATGGTGAACCAACATGGTTAGGCATTAAGTTAAAGGTTATGACTTAAATGGTGGGTTGAGCATATAAAGGAAATGTTGATACAACTAATTGGTATTGCAATTTCAATGGTATGTGTAGGGTAATTGGCAAACATTATTATACTTGTGTAGCTTACACACGAGGCAAGTTTCCTAACTTCATTCTCTTTATAATGAATGCAAGTTTCATAATTATGTTATCTTATGATTGTCAAGCAAGCTTTCTAGTCCTAAATTATCATTGTGTAAATCCATTTTACAGTTAAGCAAGCCTATTGATTCTATCTTATGTATGATTGTGCAAGCTCTTGTAATCTAATTCGTTACATCGATCGAGTTTCACTTTTCTAATTCTTGTTATTGCCATTCAAAGCATATACTGTTTTAATACATTGATTCAAATGAGATTGTTCTATCTCTTTTGAATGTAATATTCTGCATGTATACCATGTCTACTCAATTGTATGTTGTTGTTATTCGATCTTTGACTTAAATAACATTATTCAATTCTATATTATTGTGTTGAACCTTCAAATAGCAAGCAAACTCTTATTAATTGAAACAATCTATAATTGAATTTTGTTCTAAAATTCTAGAACCACTGTTAAGCTAGTTCCAAACTAAACATTCTTTAGTGCGGAAATCCTAAATGCAAACTGAGATGAACAACCCTAATATAGGGGATTAAGTATGTGGTAACGTTTAGATGTTTGTGCACAATACATGGTACAAAGAGCTGATCCCCCTAAGTACGTAAAAAATGGTTTGTATAGTCTAAATGACTGTTAAGGTTGAGGTAATAATACCTAATTACCGGGGACATAGTTCGTGGTCTTAAGACACTCAGATATTAAATTCGAACTTGTTTTTCTATTTTGATTCGTAGAACAAGTTCACCATTATTTAGAAATTTTTATCCAAGCTCATGTAGTTATTGTTATTATTCTTTATATCAGTGGGAAATTGTTTGCTCACTCTTGCATTTAAACACTGCAGCTAAAGTTGAGAAAGTCGATGAGCCATCTTCCAGCAAAGGAAAAGGCAAGATGTCTAAGTGTTGAAGATTTTTGTGAATTTATTTGGATGAATTATATTATAAGACTTAATTTATTTTTTGATGTATTCTGCAGACTTATGTAATAATTTAATGTTAGATTACTTGGGATTGTTTAAAGTTCATGTAACCCTTTAATGGGAAAGATTATTGTTTAAGTTATTTAATTATGTCTTTATCCTTTATTATGGGTAGTTAGATGTAATAGTTTTGGATAGTGAGCACCAAATTCCGTGGGAATGGAGTACATAGATTTGGGGGTGTCACGGATGATGTCTGAATCCAGTGGAAGGACTGGTGAAGTAAAGATATCTGGTCTACTAGGAAATATGTTTGTTGTAAAGGAAGCCGAGGAAGAAGAAGTAAATCAAGAGGAACCCATTGCTTTAACCAGAAAAGTAAAGGTAAGAGGAAATTGAATGTTCAAGCAACAACAGAGCCTCAAGGCTCAACCATAGATGCGCCCCAAGAGAGTTCAGGCACTGAAATTTTGAAAGAAATGAAGAAGAACAAGCAGCAGACTAAAGAGGAAGAAGACAGAGCCACCATCTCTCAGCTGCTTAAGAAGGGAAAAAGCAGCCACAAAACAAAGAAGTCTTCACTTACCTCGATCGTAGAGTCCAGACTTACAATCACTCCAGAGGTGGATGCTGCAACAATATCATAACCTGAACAAACAGTCAGAGCTGAAGCTGAAGAGAGTGATGAGGTTGTGGCTCAACCCAGAAGGACAAAGAGAAAGCTTGTGAAGAAATATGTTCTTGTTAATGAGAAATCCTTAAAAGAAGAAGAAAGAAAAATAGCTATCAAAAAGGAGCTGCCTGAAGCCATTGAAGAGAATACAACTCTTGTTGAGGGGGAGCTTCTTGAAGAACTAGAATAGATAGATGATCACATTGAGGGGGAACCTCATGAAGTCCATGTGCCAGAGAAGGCTACAACTAAGGAAGAGCTGCAAAAAGATGATCATGAAATTC